>OZ014438.1:50758055-51177020 GCA_963966035.1 Acleris laterana | reverse complement strand
GGCGACATTAAACTCGCCTATCTTCCCGATCGACATTGTAGGCCACGTTTATTATAATACGTTCGAACTCGCGCACGCACAAACCGCAGTCCACACGAACACTACACTTAAGTAATTAGGGTTCAGATCATCTCGTCGCCACTGAGAAATACTGTAATACGGCACCGTTAGGTATTTATTGAGGGATGTCGGAATTACACACAGCTGTTGCTTCCACGTTTAATACCAGACAAAGAGATCTACAGTGTAACCTCAATATGCTAACTTAATAAACTACCCACATACTATGTGACATACATCACACAACTAAGGACCGGAATCGATCCCAATCGACTTGGTGCAGTTTGTATTTTAGTAAAGGGCTAAGAGACTTTAATGGAATAACACGTTAAGACAGGGAAATTAAAATAGGGAAATGATCGCTACCAAACGAGCGAGATAGAATTTTCCAAGACAAAGATGAAGCAAGACTAGAAGAACAACAAGAAAGATCAACCGCACTTCTCGGGTCTTGGGTCGGAGAAACTCTACGAGTAGGAGAGCCATCGTTCAGCAGACATATATTCAAATCATCAAAAGCGTCAAGCAAAGAGGTACCAAAGGAATCTCTCGTTGACGAGCCCCATGACGGGTGATGAGCGTTGAAATCACCTAGAATAATTACCGGAGAAGGAAGGACAGAAAATAAGTGACGCAGAACAGAAATTAAAGAAGAGTTAGGATGGGCTATATACAGTGATAGGAAAGAAATACCAAATAGTGAAACGGCATTAATTTCATCTCCACAAGGAGGAAGAGGGATTTGAGAATACAGAAAACAACGTTTAATTAACAGAGCAGCACCACCGTAACCATCATTGCGGTCATCCCGAAGACAAGAAAATCCCTGGATTCGGAAACGAGACCCAGGAACTAACCATGACTCCGACACGGCCACTACAACTGGGCTGTATCTATTAATTAAATGAATTAGATCTGCTTTTCTCCGCCTGATACTATTGGCATTCCACTGAAGAAGATTTACCGCCATTGAGAGATAAGATGGAAATTTGTGACAATTTTTCGGCAACGTTGGGCGGTAAACAATCATTATATTTTGACAGGATATTCAGTAACATGGACAATATGAGGTCCAGAAGATTATCATTAGGGGAAAGAGATTCTTGGGTAGACTGACCAAGGGCGCAACCATTGGGAGAAGAGGACAGGGGACAAGAAATAATGTCATTATGGGCTTGAATGTCATAACTGGGTGACAAAGTAACTCTCGGCTTTGGACTCATGACTACTGTTTTCTTATAGCTTACTTTAGCGTGCGATGTCGATGACGGCTGTGAGACTGTTTGTGGAGGAGAAGGACAGGAACCCGCAACTTCCGAATATAGCCTTACCGAACTAAACCGAGAAGAAGCCTCCACATACGAGATATTTTCCTGCGACATTGAGAATTTGATTTTTTTTTGTCGTACATTTTCCGGACAACTTGAATCCGTGGCGCAATGTGGGCCAGAGCAAAATATACAACAGGCCTTACTAGTTTCGACCACACATGATGACCCAGAATGCTCCAGAACACATTTGTAACATCGGGGTTTAGACCTACACTGCGAAGCAATGTGGCCGTATCTACAGCAGGATCTACACTGGATAGTAGGTAATTGGTACGGTTCTACAACAATTGAGCAATAGTAACTGTATACATGAGTCGGTAAGATTTGTCCTCTAAAAGAGAGTACGACAGACTGGGTGGGGATCCATTTTGGCAAACCTACTTACTTCTTCAAAAACTTTTCGGTTTAACCTACGAGCCTTCAAGACCTTCCCACAATTGTCCGGTAACGAAAGGGACTCCACAAGCTGATCCATAGACCACTCTGTTGGAACGCCACGAATAAGACCCATGCGAGTCACATTAAAAGTCGGAATAATCGCCTTATACTTGTGTTTTCCTAAATCTAATTCAAAAAACGCGTTCGCTGAATCCGCCGATTTAAATTCAACCGAAATACGATTGCGACCAACACTCTTAATGCCGTCCTTCACGATGTTTATTGAAATGTCCAATTTCGAAATAAATTGACCAAATTTAATTGGACGAATGGAGAGCCCCGCGGCTAAATCCGGCTCCACGCGGGAGACATGGACAATGAACGGAGCACGACAGTTCGGGGTATAACGTCTATTTTCCTCCGCTAAGTCAGGATCAGAATAGACTGTCTGCACAGAGGCAGAAGGTGGGTCCGAAGTCAATGTCACCTTCCTTACACTAGTATCGGATGGCAAGTCCTCATTACGACGTTTGCGTGAATTTTGACTCGTATCGAAAATAGAGTCTTGAGTCAAGTCAGTTGCAGTACGGGGTGGAGAATCAACTGCATCCATGAATCCGGAACCATCCGGATTCCCCTGTGAAGCATGGCCGCTCAAAGCTTCCATATTGGAGCAATGAGCGACCCGCAACACCGTTACAGCTTAAAATAAACTAAGTATTTACATTTACCAATAATCTACAAGTATATACAACTAATTCTACAACTAGCTACAAATTACGAAACCTAAACAAACAAAATGCCTTTAAAAGGCGAAAATTTTTAAATTTCACCAAATAATCACGTGTGTCAACCGCGCCTCCTGACAGCGAAAAAACCTTGAATTTACTTCAAGTTCAATTCTTTGTTGAATGGCTACTGTCCAGTGGGACAGTAGCCATTCTTGAAGTTCTGCCAGTGTCAAGGTTGGAAGTTACACGTGATCGGTAAAAATGGTTTTCCAGAAACATATTGCTGATTCATCAGTTGGGGAATCTAAAAACAAAATAAATTATATACACTAACTACAACTACAAATACTAAAACTAAAATTAGAATTTACAACTTAATATTAAAATCAATAATATACTTAGCTAAAATATATACAAATGAAGTACCTATTTACAAAAGTGAGGACATAACTAAAGCTAGCTGGGCGAGAGATGAAATCAGGAAGAAAGTTATAAAGAGAAACTGGAATATTAGGACAATTGAAAAAAATATGGTCTGGGGTTCCCTCCTCGAGACCACACTCGCACAAAGAATGATCCCGAACACGGATCTTCGCCAGAAAAGAGGGTGAACAAATGTGACCAAGTCGCAGACGAATTATTGTAGAGGTGGCAGCATTATTAAGTGTGTTAAATTTAAAAAACCAAGGTTTAACAGGCAGATTAGGTTGAATATTACCATAATGTCTACCCTTGGAGAGACGAGAACAGTTCCACAAATCAGTCCAGTGATCAAACAGATGGGACCTCGCGGTAGAACGTAAGTCTTGACTAAAACACTCCGAGTGGGAGGAGCAACCAATCTCAACCGCTTGCTTTGCAAAAAAATCAACCCGTTCATTGCCTGAAATGCCCGCATGCCCGGGGATCCAAGCCAAAACCACATCAATGCCAAGAGAATGACAACGATGGAGAACCTCTCTTGACTTGAGATTAATTAAAAGATTATCCTTAGATCGCAGGGGAACCCTATCCAAGGCCTGGAGACAACTCAAAGAATCTGAGAAAACAATAGATTTTGACATTTTGTGAGATTCTATGTAAGAGACAGCTTCAAAAATGGCAATAGCCTCTCCGGAGTAAGCAGAAGACTGAGAGGGAGATTTAAAGTTTAAAACAACATTATACCGTGGAATCCAGACAGCTGAACCCACACAGCCATCTGAAGATAGTTTGGAAGGATCAGTGAAAACAGGAATCCACCCATCCCATTTTTCAAATAATATTTTATTGAAAACCCGATTGGCTTCAATATCATTCTTTTTAATGCCAAAAGAAAAAACAATCTTAGGGTGAAACAGGAGAGAATCAAAGCTAAAACTAAATAAAGGGTTGCCAACAGACTGAACAACCGGGGGACCATTACAAAATTTACGAAAGCTTTCAATTAGGCAAGGAGTCACCTTGTGAGACCAATACTTGGAGAAGGGCATGATATCAGAAAGACGGTTAAGACGACACAATAAAGGGTGATCAGACGACTGCACGGCTCTGAAGGAAAAGCGATCAGAAAGGAATTGTCTGCGAAGCCTTAAAGGAGGCTCCAAGCATTCTATCTGAAGAGCATTAATGGGAGAAGATTTCATGGCTCCAGAAATTATACGCAAACACCTAGACTGAATCCTATCTAAAGATACTAGAGCAAGTTTGCTGCAGGGCTCCAACAAAAAAGAACCATAATCAAAGTGGCTCCGGATGATAGCATTATACAAAAGCTTTTGTGAATAGGGGTGCGCACCCCACCAAGCGCCAGATAAGGCTCTCATAACATTTAAACTTTTCTCACACTTATCTTTAATATGATGCAAGTGAGGGATCCCAGTTAGATGATCATCCAAAATTAAACCTAGAAATTTAACAGAATTAGACACAGGAAGCAATATCCCCTCAAGAAAAATTCGGATATCAGGAACCAGCCTTTTTCTAGTAAAAACCACAACAGAACTCTTGGAGGCAGACAAAGATAAGCCATGATCCATGAGCCACGAGTTTAAGTAACCTAGAGCGGAGTTAAGAGACTGAGAACATTTAGAAATGGAGCTGGAGGCAAAGTAAAGAGCAATATCATCAGCATATTGCAAAATGCTACAAAAACAATCAACTGATTTACTAAGGTCGGCGGTATAAAGATTATATAAAATTGGACTTAATACAGAACCCTGAGGGAGGCCCTTCCAAATGGTTCTAGGAGGTAACAAAGAACCTTGAAAACGAACTGAGATAGAACGAGCCATGAAGAGATTGCAAATGACGTGAACCATCTTCACCGGCAAACTCAATTGAAGCATTTTTTGTCTAAGAAGCGGAAGTTGCACATTATCATAGGCAGCAGTTATATCTAAAAAAGCACCAACAAGGTGATGACCTCTAGAGAAAGCCAGACGAATATCAGACGTAAAAATACTTAAACTGTCCATAGTTCCCATGCCTCTACGAAAACCAAATTGGGATTTGGAAAGGATTCCTCGATTTTCTAAAATCCACTCAAGCCTATTCTTAATTAAATGCTCTAGTATCTTTGAGAGGACAGATGAAAGAGCAATAATTATTTGATTCTTCCAAGAATCAGGGAGGCAACCAGAATTATAAATATGATTTAGCAGGGAAAGGAAGAAAAGTTTAGAAGAGTCAGAGCACCGTCTAATGAAAGAATAAGGAATTCCGTCTATACCTGGAGAAGAATCTTGAAGATGATCCAACACAGAAGAAATTTCCCGAAAGGAAAAAGGATCATCCATACTGTCAGACGAAAAAGGAGACGAAGATGGGGGAAAGCAATCTTCCGGCGGTACAAAAGCAGGCGCTAATTTATCCAAAAATCCCTCCAACCAGCTAGACGGATCATTAGACAGTGGGTTCGAATCAGATAAGGATCCACGAAATCTTTTGATACTCTTCCATACTAAGGAAGAGGGAGAACGAGGAGACAAGCTCTCGCAAAAACGGGACCAACCAAGACGTTTTTTAGAAGATAAAAAACGCTTGCAACGAGCATTGGAAGCCTGGAACTCCAAATATTTTTCCAGATTAGACAAGTCTACAGCAAAAGCATCTTCAGCCTCATTTCTTTTTTTAATAGCTAAAATACAATCAGCATCCCACCACGGAGGAGAGGAAGACTTGCGAAGTGAAGAGCATTTAGTAGGAATACTAGAATTAGCTGATAGAATTAAAATTGAGACAAACTTTAAATACAACTCTAGAAAATTATCAGGAGAAATAGGAGGAAGAAGCGCTACCTCATTAGAGACCAAAGAAGAATATTCAGGCCAGTCAGCCTTTCCAGTTCTATATTTAAGAAGAGGAGGGGAAGATAAAATCGGAACAGACACATCAGACGAAAAGGAAATAAGAATAGGAAAGTGGTCACTACCATGAGAATGGGAGAGAACACTCCAGGAGAGCCCAGAAGCCAAGTTAGGTGATGCCAGAGATAAATCCACAGAGCTACGGTTTTGCAAAGGGGATGATCTCCTAGTAGGAGAGCCATCATTCAACAGGCAGAAATTGATGTTGTCAAAGACATTTAAAAGATGAGAAGAATTGTAATCGCAGGAATGAGAACCCCACAAAGTGTGATGACAATTAAAATCTCCCATGACAACAAAAGGGCCAGAGAGAGAGGAAAGGATTGAGTCTAATTCAGCAATAATTGTTAGATTGGGGTGAGGAATATAAAGGGAGATAAAAGTAGAATTAAAAAGTTTTACAGCAACTATATTTAAGCCTGAAGAATGATTGGGGATAGGAACTAAAGAAAAGGGAAGAGAACGCTTAATAAGAACGGCACAGCCGTACCAACCATCAGCACTGTCATCACGAAGACATGAGAAACCTGAAACCCTAAAAAGGGACCCAGGCTTTAACCATGTCTCCGAGATGGCAAGGATTGAAGGACTAAATTTATTAATGAGATGAATGATTTCATGTTTTTTATGTCGAATGCTTCTACAATTCCATTGAATGGCTGTATAAGCCATTGTTGGTCATAAGGACAGACGTCAATTGGTTCAGCAGTTCTGAGACATTGTTCGGTATAGCATCAGAGAACTTCGAAAGAATAAGAAGAAGCTGATAAGCAGCTTAATAAGGTTATCATTTGGAGTAAAATCTGGTTCAGAGTTATTGAGAGCACAGCCATTTAATTGAGTGGATTTTGGAGCATGAATGATTGCGTCGTGAGCAGCTTTGTCATAGCCCTTCTCCAACACTGGGACAGGGCGACGAGGAACAAACACTGTTTTTTTGTGAGAAACCGAAGGAACAGAACGTGAGGGAGAGACGGGCGAAGGAGGAGATAAGGAATCTTGAGACACGGGAAACAAGGAAGGAGAAACCAAAGAGCGAGTAGTATCAGCAAAAGAACGCCGGACGGGACGGAAGCGACGAGCAGCATCAGAGTAAGGGATATTCTCCTCTGACATCACCAACTTTATACTTTTCTGTCTAGAGTGCTCAGGGCAAGAAGAGTTTGTAGCAAAATGCATGCCAGAACAAAATAGGCAAGAAGCCATTTCTGCACTGACAACACAATCAACGCCTTCATGAGGTTGAGCGCATTTGAAACAACGGGGTTTAGACCTACAATTCGCTTTAATATGGCCGAAACGGCAGCACTTATTGCATTGAATAGAAGGGAGCTGATATACATCCACAGGAATAGAGGTGTGAAAACAATAAATTCTTTCAGGCAAACATTGCCCCAAGAAGGTCAACGATACAGTTTGGGTAGGAACCCAGGACACTTTCCCATCCAGAAAACATTTACGATTAAGCCTACGAGCCTTAATTACTTTTACAGAGCAGTCAATAGAGTTGACCAGCTCCTCCAGAGTCCAGTCGACGGGAATGCCACGAACAAGGCCCATCCGAGTGACACTAAACATTGGGATGATGGGGGAATATTGGGGGTTATCTTTGAATAGGGCACTCTCCAAGAATTCATTAGCCGAATCTGCACTTGAAAAATCTACAACAACTCGACTGCGACCGCCAGTTTTAATACCACCCTTGGAAATACCCTTAATATTATATCTATGAACAAGCTGGGCGAATTTCAAAGTATGAAATGTAGAACCAATGGAGGAATCCTCCAGTGGTCTCGTGACGTGAACAATGAAAGGACCGGAATCACCAGAACCATACTTCAATTTAGAACCGGGAGCGAATTCGGGAACCGAAAAAGTGTGCTGAATGGAGGCTGACGCCGGCATCCAAGCATCCCTTTTATGGTTGACATCCACAACACCAGAGTCTTCTGGGCCACGTTTGCGGGAACTAACTTCTCCCCAATCCACTACAGGGACCGTAGTCCCACCGCCCCCATCAGGGGGCTCCTCGTCCAACATCAATAAAAACTTACCCAATCTTCGCTAGATACAAACACGCTATACCTATTTAAAAAACTAAATCTACAATAATTACACTAATTCTTAGACAATCAACTGAAATAACGATTAAAAAGGGCAAGAGAAAATTTTGCACGTGTAACAACCAGGCACCGTCAATTGTTTCTCCCTTGAATTTACTTACTTATAGTTATTTGAAATGAACTGTTTGTTTACTTTGATTTGATTTGACGTTGACAGATATAGAAGTGACAGTTTTTTTTTCTATTTCATTAAATACGAAGGCAATAAGCTTGTCGGTCATTAAAGTTTACAAATGTCAACTTCATAACTAAAAAAAAGATTTCTAAAATATTAGAGGAAATAAAAGTAAAAGAGCCGCAGTTCCATGATCTTCAGGATGACGATGTGGTGTCTATGATATTGTCTATGTCTCTTTAATACTCTAGTATAGGTCTTTGGCATTGACATAATTGTCACCTATCGTTATTTTATAAAACATGCTTGTGTTTTAGCAGAATAAAGCCAAGTTTACTGTTGGCATCTCTCGTTTAATTGTATCAATTTATTCTGCTAATAATGACCCTAGAAGATGAAAAGTCGAATATCTCAAAATCTTATTTGCGACAATTGACTAGGTACTGCAACTTTCAGATACTCGAAAGTGCCCTCGAAAAAAATCCTGTGTGTTAACGTTTGCCTTTGAATATTATACATATTTTTATCATAATTTTCTGATCAGTAGTTATTGAGAAAAAAATATTTAAATAAACAAGGACTCAAATGACCCGCGCTAAATTGTGGTCGGACTTACGTAATATCCGGTTTAAGAACAGATTTCCGTTTGACTAGGTATAGCCCAGCACTAGATTTAGACCTGTCATTGAACGACGTTGACAGTTAACGACATTCTTTTCGCACAATGTTCTCTGTTTGTTGTGAATTTGAATTTGTTGTGTACCTACTCGGCTCTTTAACAGTTTTGCGCTCTACACGGACACTTGACGAACATTCTTTTACTGATTTGACCTGGCTACGACTTTGGACTCGGCGAACACTCTTTACAATTGGACTCTGCTTTGTTTTTGGACCCACTGAAAAATGGAACCTTATAGACCCCGCATAAGCACAACGAAATACTGCTTTGTAAAAACTTGTGACAATAACACAAAGAAAACCCCGGATGGATAGGAGGTCTTTTGAGTGGTGTCGTGCGGCCGGCTTAGATCATACACCTAAAAAGCGACAATTTGTCTGTGAAGATAATTTAAATGTAAGTAAATCGATTTATTCAATTCAATTACGTTTTTGTTTTATTCTAATATAATGATGTTGTAACCAGAAAAACTTCGAATTTTGTCACGAATAAGCTATTACATAAAATTCCAAATTGCACCCAAATCTGTCCAGCAGTTTCGGCATAAAGAAGTAACTAACACACACATCACTACATAGTATAAAACAAAGTCGCTTCCCGCTGTCTGTCCCTATGTATGCTTAGATCTTTAAAACTACGCAACGGATTTTGATGCGGTTTTTTTTAGTAGATAGAGTGATTCAAGAGGAAGGTTTTTATGTATAATAAATTTTGTTTTATGTACGTGTGTTATAGAAAACTCAAATAAACCGAAGCGAAGCGAGGGCGGGTCGCTAGTTTCCGTATATTATATAAATATTAGTGTAATTTAATGATGTGATGTAATTATTGTTACAGTTGGAGGAACAGAACTGTCATTATACAGTACCCGGAAGATTTTCTATAAAACGGTCCCTGTTTATTGAAACAGTAATTAGGCGAATAAGACTGTTCAGACTACTCAAGCCTCATGCTGTAGTAAATCATAATCTTGTAACTCGAGTTAAAATGACAGTTTTCGTATGAATCTGACGTCTACTAACTCGAGTTAAGGCGGACTTGCGCGGACCAGAGTTAGCCCTTAACCCAGAGTTAAGCGTCTACTTTTGTACGTGGTTTGCCGCCTAACCTCGGGTTAAGACGCTAACTCTGACCCACGCAAGTGGGCGTAACCTTAACCTTAACCTGTCTTAACCCAGGGTTAAATTTTTCGTGCAAGTGGCCCTAAATATATTAGATGAGGCTGTAACCGTAGCTTGTGGACTGATTAATCTGCAAAACCCCATTATAAAGATGTAAGACTGACAGATTGTTTCATTTGAAGTTATTTGTAGGTATTTAAATAAACTCTTATTGAATTGAATAAGAAGTTGAATAAGAATCTAGTGTCGAGCATTGGTCCTTTGTCGAGTCCTGCGGTCCTATAATGGCTGCGTCTATATCGCGTGTCAAAAACGTCCGTCACTCTCGTACTTATTTACGTGTCAGGGGCCCTACTTTGAAAAGAAGTTTCGAACGTTAGCTCCATCCTTTTCTCTCGATTTAATCTCGAATAACGTGTGACAGAGATGAAGCTAACGTAACTTGGAACTTAGATTTTCAAAGTAGGGCCTCTGAACTCAGAAGGTGACGGATGCCCTTATCCAAACTTTATCACGCGATAAACGTTGCCATGCTGGGGCCCCTGGTGCCGTGACCTTATATAGCTCTACCTAGCTCTCGCTCCATTGCTCCGGGTTTTTACCCGACTGCCTGAAGAAGGGTTATGTTTTTCGAGCGTAGTTAGAAAGTTAGAAAAGAACACTATTATTACGTAACTGATAGAAATACACCGATAATCAAAAGAAAACTTTATTAACTCACTCACTTAAATCGTTACAAAAAAATATCGTACAATAAACTTCAAAGACTTAGATGATCGCTCGGGTCCAAAATCTGCCAAATCCTATCAGATAAGCTATCGTCGATGTGAATCCGAATCCTTTATGTAATCCAAGAGTAGAGTAACGTGCGTGGTTTAAGGTTAAGTGTGGTTTTGGTTTGACGTTCACTTTACCATAGGCTTTCATAGAGGTAGTTAAGTATTATAAAGAGCGTGGTCTAAACTTAAAACCATTTTTAGGGTTCCGTAGTCAAACTAGGAACCCTTATAGTTTCGCCATGTCCGTCCGTCCGTCCGTCCGTCCGTCCGTCCGTCCGTCCGTCCGTCCGTCCCCAGTCTAGCTCAGAGACTCGTAGTACTAGAAAGCTGTAATTTGGCATGAATATACATATTAGTCACGCCAACAAAGTGGTAAAATAAAATTTTGAAAAATATTTTTTTTTAATGCACCTCCCCTACACGTAACGTGGGGATGCCTTTTTTTTTTCTTGCCTACCCCATAGCGTGGGGTGTCGTTGGATAGGTCTTTCAAAAATATTGCGGGTTTATGAAAACAATTTTTCGATTAAGGGATCCGTTTATGAAATATTAAGCTTTAAAGCGCTATTTTTTGTTAGAGTCAAGTGCCCCCCCCCCCCCCCCCCTACAGCCAAAACTAGAAATACTAAAAATCTGAAAAATATCTTTAACGAAAGCGCATATAACGAATTTTAAAGGAAAACTATCACGGCTAAGTAGACATGATTAGTTCCTGAGATATAGGCGACTAAAGTGTTTATACCTATCAAAATCGCCTATGATAACTTTGATAGAAAAATTTGTTAACGGGGCGTGCAGGACGCGCGGGGGGAGTCAAACTGTCCAAGCAACAAATCGAGCGACAGCCGCGCTCATAAGCGCGAGCGCCTAGATGCTGTTTGGACGTGCCCCGGAATGCTACCAACAAGTTTGCGATTTGCGATCTGAAAGTTTACAAATTTTCGATTAGATTATTGATTTGAGTTGAGTACCTATCGTTTGGAAAACTTAAAATTCTATTTCCTGGACCTTGTTTTTTTTTCAATTTCTATTAATTACTATATAAAAGATTTAACTTTTATTGTAATTTAAAGTCGGTTTGAAGCAGTTTAGATACCTAACTACCTACATAGGTATACTGATCTCACACTTAAAAGCTTGGCTCTTGTTTGAGATATTATATACGAATTTATAAGAAAAAGAATCATTACTAAGTAGACTTAATTAGTTCCTGAGATACAGGCGACTAACGGGTTTATACCTACTAAAAATCATCTAAGACAGCGCCAAATAACTTTAAATAGAAAATTGGTTCATACATGTTGATTTTTGAGATTTTTGTGTTTGTCGTTACGGCTTCGGAACCCTATATTGAGCATGGTCCGACATGCTCTTGCCCGGTTTTTAAATCTACTTTATTAATTATTAAAAATGCGTTAAATTATCCTATATTCATTCGATAAGTACTACATTCTCAATCTTACATTACAAATACAAACAGCGAGTACGAACTGGCAACACTATAAAATCATTCTAATTTTGTACCGATTTCCATCCCTAGGCGTGACGTCAGTTGTATCATGTGGCGCTTAAGCTCTTTCGACATAAGCAGAGCAAAAAACTTTAATTTAAGTATGAAAACAGTACTACTTTAAAAAAATAAAAATTACGTATTACCTAATTTTCAATGTAGATTATATTTAAGGCTTCAATAACAAATGTGAAAAAACGTTGTAGTTGTCAATTCTTACGACCGGACCGCTTCGACGTCGAGCCCGGCGCCGATTGGTATAAAACGTTTTCCAATTTTCTATCTGAAGTGGACTCAAATATACCTGATGCAACAAAGCTTAAGCTACTAGCGAATAATTTATCTTCAACGATCTTCGTTTTTATTAACGAATGTGGAACGTTCGAAAATGCGTTCACCCGACTGAACGAAATTTATATCAAGACTAAAAAGGAAATATACACGCGTCATGTTTTAGCGACGCGTAAACAACCAGTCAAATGAATCAATAGCCGCGTATATTCAAGCTTTGAAACAACTTGCACAAAGTTGCGAGTTCAAAAGCGTCACTGCTGATCAATATAAACAAGAGTTCATACGAGATGCTTTCATATCAGGAATCTCATCACAAAAAATACGTCAACGACTGCTAGAAAACTCAGAATTGAGCCTTGATGACGCTTTTAAACAGGCTCTAACTATCTATAGAGTCCGCTGAGAAGAACAGTCTAACATTTGTCAACTCATCTGACATGTCACAACTCAACGCTGCAACATCGCAGGTATCATCATCTACATCTAAAGCAGACCAAAGTTCTAACCTAGCAGCTACGACGCAAGGAAGCAGACGCTGTTTTTTTTGCGGATCTAAAACTTTACACCAACGCATCAAGTGCCCTGCATTTAACTCTACGTGTTCATCATGTTCGAGGAAAGGACACTTCGCTAGTGTATGTCGGTCGACGAAACCAATCGCGAATGCTGCGTTCAACGAAGACGAAACGAACGCATGTATTTCAGCCGCTTCTCCATCAAGTCTACAGAAAGCGACTATACCCATCTTACTGAACGATACTCGCGCCGATGCACTCGTTGATACGGGGAGCTCTGTAAGTTTCATCGACGAGGCTTTATCGAATACACTGAATCTAAAACGGAGTAAAATCAACCAACCCGTTACTTTGGCGTCTCTGAGTCATGTTTCTTTCGTCAACAGCTTATGTCAAGTGACAATCAAAATTAATAAACATACTTACATAAAACATCCTCTCCTCGTCGTGCAGAACCTATGTGCAGACGTAATCCTTGGCCTCGATCTATTAAGAAATCATCGCTCTCTTGAGTTCCAATTTGGTGGAGATAGAGAACCTCTACACATATGCAACGTTATGCGAGCATCCGTACCACCAGCTTCTGTATTTTCTAACCTCTCATCTGATATTAAGCCCATTGCTATCAAATCCAAGTGTTACTCCGAAGGAGATGAACTATTTATTAAAGAAGAAGTGTCGAAACTTTTGGAGAGCGGCGTAATTGAGCCCAGTATGTCGCCCTGGAGAGCTCAGGTTTTAGTAACCGGAGGTACTACACACCGAAAACGTATGGTAATAGATTACTCTCGCACCATAAACCGGTACACTGAATTAGATGCCTTCCCTCTACCAAAAATAGAAACTATAATATCGAAAGTTTCCAAATATAATTTATTTAGCCAAATAGACCTAAAGTCCGCTTACCATCAAGTTCCAATACTATCTAAAGAAAAGCCAATGACGGCGTTCGAAGCTTGCGGAAACTTATACCAGTTTACACGAATACCCTTCGGTGTGACTAACGGCGTTGCCGCCTTTCAAAGAACTTTGAGCTTTATCATACAAACTGAAAAGCTAGAAGGGACATTCTCATACCTTGATGACGTCACGGTCTGTGGCGAGACAAAAGAAGAACATGACAAAAATTTAAAAAGATTTATGGATGCTGTTACAAAATATAATCTAACTTTAAATGAACAGAAATGTATCTTTAACACTGGAAAAATAAACTTAATCGGATATACAATCTGTAATAACATAATTAAACCCGATGAGAATCGACTTAAACCACTTTTGATTCTACCTTTACCGGACAACAGTAGCAGTCTAAAAAGAATTCTCGGAATGTTCGCACACTACTCAAAGTGGATCCCGAACTTCTCCAGTAAAATACAACCACTAATACGCGCGAACTTTCCACTAAACCAAGAATCTATAGAAAGCTTTCAGCTCCTAAAGGCTGATATCGCGAACTCCGCGTTAGTAGCCATTAATGATTCAGATTTACTTACAGTTGAAACAGACGCTTCTGAATACGCAATTGCTGGCACACTGTCTCAATGTGGTCGACCCGTGGCATTCTTCTCTCGGTCACTCAATGATTCAGAAAGAAAGCACTCATCCATAGAAAAAGAAGCGTATGCGATTGTGGAATCATTACGGAAATGGCGTCACTATCTTATAGGCAGACACTTTTTATTAATCACAGACCAGCAGTCAGTAGCTTTTATGCTGAATCAAAAGCACGCCAGCAAAATTAAAAATGAGAAGATAGAACGATGGCGCCTGGAACTCTCTTGTTTCAAATATGACGTAAGTAATATCCGTGGCTGGCGTGAAGACGTTGATATCTCGACATGTACGTTTTTTTTTTATTCCTTTAAACGCTTCGTTATTTCTTTTCTATATTGGTAATTTTTTTCATATTTTTATCTTAATTACTTTTTGACTTATGGCCATTGTTCATACATTGATAACTATACTTTTGGCAAGTTATTGTGGATAAAAAGACATATTACACATCACATTGTGTGTATAGATTTATAAATAATTTTATCAATTTACTCTCGATTACAGTAATAACGTACTTTTTTTAACATAACGACATATCAATCAAACAAATCAAATATATCGAGTTATCAACTAACGCACAGTACCAACGCAAAGTAACCAAAACTAAGTGCATAATGTGATATCTCAACTTATATTACTGCCCATCGATTTGTCAATTTATGTACAGTAAGTAGACCCGACCGGCATTTGTAGATATGATGGCAAAATACCTGACAAAATGTCCTTGGTTCCGTGCAGAATATGGGACGGGTGCTAGTGTAACCTCAGTAGACATGCTAGCCCTGTCACATCTCCACCGGACCTCTAATAGGGCTGGTGCGGCAGCTGAACTAGCTGAAATCTTAAAGGTTGGCCAATGTAGTGGTCTTGGCCAGTTGGTGGACTAGTAGAGAATGCCTTAAATATAAATAAGATATGTTCATTTCATTCGTCGTTGAGAAGGTGGCAGTTTCCTCGTTCAACGCATTAGTTTAACCATCCAGCGAGTAAATGCTGCCAGTATCTTTGAGGCTTTTCCTAGATAGGTATAAAAGATTTAAAATAGAATGAAGTTGTTAAAATGTAAGTTATAAATTGTAAATACGTATTTATCTTGTCATTAAAATAGATCGGCTTTTTATTAAATTCAATAGTGTTGAAGCTGGACTAAGCTTTCCCATAGGTCCTGTAGGAATTATCGAGCATATGCAAAACAAGCACGAAGTGGTCTTGAAACTTACATAAATTTAACTTCTCGGTTTTATAGGAGTTCGCCTGATTAGTGCTTCTGAGTTATAGGTGATTTAACTTCTACTTTAAAGCGATCGTAGCTCGCTTATAAGATTTTAGAAAGCTTTGTGGTTTAATTAAATGTACATTGATGATGTTGAAACGTACTTGTATTACAAATTACGTATTTGTTACAAATTAACAGAAGGACTAAGAATTTGGGTTACGAGACACTATTTACGACTTTATTTGTTTTTTGTTTGTTGAATGTTCAATAAGTTAACCATAACTGTAACACGCATATTGATAGTGGTTTTCCTATCGCTCGTTTTCTAATACTAAATTATAAAATGTACTGTCCCACCTCAGCAGTTACCTTTGTTTAGTGCAAAGCTAGATCTAAAGTTCGATTCGAATGTTGTATTTCGCTTTGGGTCGTCTGTATATGTGTGTCTATCCCTATACATCCAAGTTTAATACGAGTAATACCAGGCACTGGATATTATATTATACATAAATGGACGTGTAGTAGGCGGGCACTTAATATTATTTTCATCACACTTGCTCGTAAATAGTGTCCTAACATGCTAGAAAAATCGACCGTAAATCCAAAATAATACCCGCGGGCCTTTTTTTACCATTACGCCCTATCGTGCGTAATAGCATTTTTTTTTAAATATTATACGTGGACTCAAACTATCACAATACGTCAGGACCCCTATTCTTGCAATATTTGCAAATAAAAACAGTAAACTGTGCCTCAGCTGACCCGGATATTGACGAGATAAACCCAGATTTGGAGGATGTAGAAGAGTAAAATTCCTGGAATGACTCCGAAAATTATATTATATGATGATTTTAGTTTTATTTCTATTTTTTTTCTTACTAATACTGTGAATTTGTTGATAACTCGTCGCTCTCGTCGGTGAACCAGTTGATATGTCTATTATTATTAAAACTAGACATAATTCTTTAAATCACTCATTTTCACTTGAAAGATAATAAAAAGTTGTATTTAACAAAACTTTTGTGAAGTATAATAACATGAAATGGATTTTTCGCGATTTTTTTTCTTCCTCGAAACGTCAATTTTCCCCTCTTTAATAATAACATAACAGTACATTCAATCTAAAAAAATTAATTGGAAATTACATAAAAAAATACAACAAAACACAATAACTGAAAAAGAAAACTAAAATTAAATAAAACTAACTCTAAATATATAAATTAACTAAAACATTAAATCTAAGAATGGCCCCTGCGGCATTGTACCAAAGATGCTGGCAGCATTTCCTCGCTGGATGGTTAAACTTATACGTTGAGCGAGGAAACTGCCAGCTCTTCGGTCTCCCGTGACGTCAATGAGCCTCTTCGAAACTTCTTTGAAGAGGCTCCGAGCGCTAGGACCCCACGGACCAAGGGTCTCGACGCCGAATGGAATAAACATATATTCTGGGCCGAGACCACTATATTTTACTACCTTCATGCTTTCGGCCGCTTCAGCTGCCGCACCTGCCCTATTAGAGGTCCGGTGGAGATGTGATGGGGCTAGCGTGTCTACACAGGTTGCATCCCACACTAGCACCCGTCCCATATTCCACGGGACCAAAGTCATTCCGTCAGGTCTCTTGCCATCATTTCTAGAAATGCCTGTCGGCTCTAAAAGAGCCGGGACCTTTATTGAGGCAAGAGACCGACGAATGATGTCGTTGAGTGCGGCGTGTCTGGAAAAGCGGCCAGCACTTCTCTGGCAAGAAAGTCCGTGATGTCCTAGCCGATCTACGTCACTTCCGCAGGAGCAGCGATGTGGAGCGCAGACCGGGACCCCAAGGCGAAGGCAAACTGAAAGTCGGAGTGTGTTAGGGTCTAGGAAAGTACCAGTGCTTGGCGAGGGATGAGCTTGAAGCCAGTATCCAGCCTCCCTTGTACCGACTGCTAAAATTCTAGCACGATCCGCTGCGCAGCACTGGCTAATAAGGGAATCAACAGTCAATTTACATACTATGTCATCCCAACACCTCTGCGATTTTGGGTTTTCAGGAAAATTTTGACCGGGGCAAGCAGTTAACCACCCATTCTTTGCGTCCTCCAAACCTGAAGTCTCATAGTTTAAAGGGAATTCCCTAAGGATTTTTCCTATGAGACTAGAAGAGCTATGGATCGACGAAAGAAAAGCTGGTAAAGCAATACTAGAAATTTTGCGGATCCCTATACCACCGTACCGAATCGGGAGGGATCCTTGGGTCCAGGAATGCTCGCTTAGCTGAATATTAAGAATGGATTGCAGGTTACTTTTGATCAAAGTATCAATTTTCGACAAAAGATCTTGATGTTTCCAGAACGGACAGCAGCGAAGCACATAAGTAAATTTAGGGACAAAAAGACAGAATTTAATAATTAAAAGGGCAAAATGAGGACTAATGTCAAGAAGCCGATGGGAATGATTTTGAAATTTAGAAATGGAATTTTGAATATAATCTGAAAAACTTTCTTCAAAAATAGGAGATCCCAGGAGGCAAAGTGTTCTTTTATCTACTATTTTTATATTTGGTGCAATTTTGTTGAATTTTTGTGTTATGTCATTGTCAGCGTCGGAAGGTTTTTGGATGAAGAGTTCACACTTATCAAAATTTAGCTCTAAACCAATGGATTTAAAGTTATTTTTTAAAGATGAAAGATCGGAAAGTACTGTATTTACATCACCTCCTAAGGTCCCATCATCTAGATACCAAATATTAAATTTTGAAGCTAAATTTTGAATTAAAGGATTAATAGCCAAACTGAAAATTGCTGGCCCCAGGGGATCCCCCTGCTGACAACCAACTTCAGATGACAACTCGTTTGATCGGTACATCAACTTCGTTGGATCTGAATAACAGTGAAGAAGATAGTTGTAAATTTCAGGAATGTTGTTTTTTATTTCAGACAGCAGGGTATCCCTATTTTCAGTTGCGTCCACGATCTACTACGCGGCGAACGTATGACGGAGACACGGAGGTACGATGCAGCTACATGACTCCCCTCCCCTCTTTGTATGGTGAGTACGTTGATAACTCGATGAAACGTAAGTTGATAAGTCTAATATTAATCAAACTAAGAGGAATCTCACAAAAATCTTCTAATCATTCAAAAGTATGCAGAAAATTATGGATAAATCAAGTTTTACATCAAAGTTACAATCAAACAGCGATTTACCAGAAAATGTCAAACCTTAAAATTGGCGCCCTGTAAAATTGCCGTTTTAGACATATCAACGTATTCACGCCAGGCACGGATATATCGCCCAGGGAAAGAAAACATTTCTGCGGACGCATTATCAAGAGTGTGTGCTTTCATGAACTCTGACAAACTATACGAATTACATAATTCTCTTTGCCATCCAGGGATAGTCAGAATGGCTCACTGGGTCCGCACCAAGAATCTTCCTTATTCCATTATTGACGTGAAATCTATGACTGCATCTTGCCGCGTCTGCGCAGAATTAAAGCCCCGTTTCATTAAGACCAAAAACCAATTGATTAAAGCTATTGAACCCTTCCAACGTCTCAGTATAGACTTTAAAGGACCTTTGGGAGTTCTTGGTTTGCAGCAGGAGATGAGTGAAACTCGATTATCGAAATAAGAGTGATTTATTAAAACGATGTATCGGTATATATACAAAATTTCTTAGACCCTAAAATTATTATTAACCAATAACAATATTTACATTAAAATGACTAGCCAATAGGATTACGGTAATTTAAACAATGGTGTAGTGCGAGTGTGCGAGAGAGATAGCGCGCGAGACTCATGCTGTCTCACGAGTATAAATAATAAAACCGGCGCGCACGTTGCGAAGCTTCAGTTGCGTCCACGATCTACTACGCGGCGAACGTATGACGGAGACACGGAGGTACGATGCAGCTACATGACTCCCCTTCAAGTGAAACGTACCGGGAGCTTGATGGTTCGGCCGGACCTGGACTGCGTGGATCTAGATGTCACTGTAGTATCTTCATTTAGTATATGAGCTGGTTTCAGACGATCTATGGAGATGGCGGCTTCGCGTCCTGGTAGTTGGATTGTAAATACTTTATCGCTTCTTGTTATTACAGGATACGGTCCGTCGTATGGTGGTTGCAGTGGTTTCTTAACCGCGTCTACACGTATAAATACTTGTTGACATTGTTGTAGGTCTGGGTGCACGAAAATAGCGCGACTGTTGCCGTGGTGATTAACAGGAACAGGCTTGAGGTTGCTGATGGTGTGACGCAGATTTGTCACGTAGTCGTGGTCCATAGTTGAGCTGACAGTTGTTTCGGTGATAAAGTCGCTTGGCAGTCGTAGGGTTTGGCCGTATGTTAGTTCGGCGGGGCTAACATTCGTATCTGTTCGCAATGCAGCGCGTAATCCTAGCATGATGATAGGTAGCTCGTCGATCCAGTGCTTGTTAGATGTTAATTTAGCCTTCAGTGCAGCCTTCATCGATCGATGCCAGCGCTCGATGAGTCCGTTGCTCTGTGGATGGTACGGCGTTGTTCGAATTTTTTCAGCGCCTAGCATTTGTGTAAGAGCAACGAATAGTTTACTCTCGAATTGTCTCCCTTGGTCGGTCGTTATTTTCACAGGACAACCGAAACGTGGAATCCAGTTTTCATAGAATATCTTCGCGACTGATGCTGCAGATATATCTTGTGATGGGATTGCTTCAGACCATCTTGTTGTGCGGTCGATCATTGTAATGAGGTATCGGTGATCTTGCGGAGAGGTGGGGAGGGGACCGACGATGTCGATATGTACATGTGTGAAACGATCAGCTGTAGGCGGGAAAGTTGAAACGGCGCTGTTAGTATGCCGATGAACTTTCGCTTTTTGACATGACGTGCAGGCTTTGGTCCAGTCTCCGACGTCAGTATTCATTGAAGGCCAGAAGAAACGCTCTTGTACTAGCTTGCGGGTTGTTCTAACCCCGGGGTGGCTAACTCCATGTACTGCGTTGAATGCATTGAAACGGAGTGTTTCAGGTATGTACGGGCGAACTCGTGCTGTAGAGCATTCAGAATATAACTGTTTGGTTGACGTGGGCAACGCTGCTTTTTTTATCTGCAGGTTGGGGTGCTTCATTAAAGATGGTAAAGCGCTATCCTTTTCTTGCGCGTCAGCCAGCTGTTCGTAGTCGAGAGTGGTGGGGCAGGTAATGGCGTCGATTCGTGATAACGCGTCTGCTACGACGTTATCAACACCACTGATATGCCTGATGTCCGTAGTGAATTCGCCGATGAATAATATTTGTCGTGTTCTTCTTGGTACTTCGCTGTTTGCGTTCACTTTGGTAAATGCATAAGTGAGTGGCTTATGATCGGTATAGATATTATGGCCATATAAATCGCTAATAATTCGCGATCTTACGTGCTATATTTTTTTTGTATATCGGAGAATTTCTTTGAAAAATATCCTAACGGTAACCAGGCGTTGTTAACGCGTTCTTGCAGTACTGCCCCGGCGGAGAGGTCCGACGCGTCACACATTAGTGCGAGCGGGACGGAATGATGCGGGTGAGCGAGGACTGTTGCGTCTTGCATACTCTTCTTGCATTTGATAAAGGCCTGCGTGGCTTCTTCGGTCCAAATTATTTCAGTCTTGTCCTTTTTTTTGCTGTTGTGCAGATAGGCTGTTAGCGGTGCTTGAATAGATGCGGCATTCGGTATGTTTTCTCGGTAATAGTTTATCATACCGAGAAAACGTCGAAGTTGTTCAATTGTTAATGGTTTCGGGTATTCGTTGATGACTTTAATTTTCTCTTCAGGCGGCTTGATTCCGTGTTTGGAGACGTTGTGTCCGAGGAATT
Organism: Acleris laterana; assembly: GCA_963966035.1. Classification (NCBI taxonomy): domain Eukaryota; kingdom Metazoa; phylum Arthropoda; class Insecta; order Lepidoptera; family Tortricidae; genus Acleris; species Acleris laterana. The sequence goes on along the minus strand of OZ014438.1, from coordinate 51,155,447 downwards.
TAACTTCAGTCTGCCCGAAAACGCATTTCGATGGATTTATTGTTACGCCATGTTCTTCGAATCGCTGTAATACTTGATGTATGTGCTGACGATGTTGCTCTTCGTCTTCTGAGGCTAGGATGACGTCATCGATAAACGGAAATGCAAAGTCTATGCCTCTGAGTACCTCATGGATAAATCGTTGAAAGGTCAGCCCTGCGTTTCGTAATCCCGGGCACATGCGCGGGAACTCGTACAGGCCAAATGGAGTTATTATGGCGGTTTTCTCGATATCTTTTTCTGCGACTTGTATCTGTTGGTAGGCTCGGTTGAGGCCGAGTGTTGAAAATATATTTTTATTTGACAGCAAATGCGTGAAATCTTTTAAACGGGGTATTGGGTAGCGATCTGGAATGGTGATCGAGTTGAGTCTGCGGTAGTCCCCACAAACGCGAATGTCGCCATTTTTTTTAGGGACGACATGCAGTGGGCTGGCCCATGGGCTTTTGCTGGGTCGGCATAGGCCCTGTTGCATCATGTTCTCGAATTCGCGCTTCGCCTCGTTGTATCTGTGCGGCGGCAAAGGTCTTGCTCGAGCGTAGATTGGCGGGCCGGTTGTTTCTATGACATGTTCGACGTTGTTTTTGCTGTTGAGCTCCATTGCAGATAGTCGCGTGGTGCCGGGGTACTTAGCTAAGATGTCGTGATACGATTGGTTTTGGTCGATGCTTCTGACTGTAGGTATGTCCGTATTACAGGCTGGCGCTCTGACTGCTAGGCTTGTAACGTTGTCTATTAATCTTCGGTTCTTTAGATCGACTACTAGGTCGTGATGTTTTAAGAAGTCTGCTCCCAGGATTGGTTTATTAACTGCTGCGACGATGAACTTCCATTTGTACGGTCTTCGTAGGTTAAAGTCGAGTTCTAGTGTTTTCTCTCCATACGTGGCTATAGTACTATTATTTGCTGCGTAGAGATTGAATGGTAATGGTTTCGCGATCATTCCTTTCAGCTTCGGTATGACGCTAATATTTGCGCCCGTGTCAACCAGAAATGTGAGCCTTGTTTTCTTGTCCTGTATAAATAGGCGGTAGGATTTGCTTGATACGCTAGATTCCGCCGCTTCCAGCGTATTTTCTAGTTTTCCTTATTCTTATTATCTTCCATGCTGAATGAGCATGGCATCGTGCATTTTCTTGCATTGATTCCGAAACGTCGATGATAGTAACAGTGCGGCGATGGAGAGTCGCTCCGCCCGCGTGAATTAGAGCGAGACGGGGCGCTGTATCTGCCGCGCGAGCGTTGGCGGGGGAAGCGGCTGTACTGCGCCGGGCGATTCCTGTAGTTGCGGCTGTGATGCGATGCTTTGAGTTCAGCGATTTCTAGCGTTAATTTTCTTATTTCTTCAACTAGGAACTGAGAGTCGGCGCATTGATGTGCATGTGCAGGCGTAAATGTCGGTGGTGGCGGCGGCGTTGAGGTGACAGCGGAGATCTCTTGGTTTTGAGACATAAACTTGAGGATATTTCATTAAAATACTCAACGGCTCAAGGCGAGATCAAGGAGCACATGCTGGCATTCACACAATTGCTGGAGAGCAGTAGATATAATGAGGACCGTTTTAATTCTCTAATTAATAATGGAATTGATAATTGTACATGTTTAGGAACTTCACCAACTGCTGTGGTTCAGCCAGATGTGGCTCTTGATACTTCTGTGTTATGTTCTCCAAAAGTAGTCTTAGATAAGTCCCCTAGACAAATTAGTAATACTAAAACTATTATTTATTCAGATCAGATAGGGTCTGGAATGGGCTCCATGCTAAGAAATAAATTGACACAAAATGTAACAAATTACTGTTATCATAATGCAAGTCTTATGCAATTATGTGACTTAATATCAAAGGGAAGTTATGACAGTTCTACTACTCTAGTGATTTTAGTAGGAAACAGTATAGGCATAGATAAGGCTAGTGTAGATAGATTAATGTCAATATTAAACATTATTGAAGAGGCCGGGATTGGTAAAATTATACTTTGTGCATTACCATATTCACAAAATATGCCATATAATTATAATAATAAAATCGCAAATTTAAATTCCTTAATGTATAATGCTATTTGCTGTAATGGTAAATATCATTTCTTCGACTTAAATAAATTCATAAAGCGCCTCACGCTAACATCTGAAAAAATTCATTTGCCAAAGAAATATATTTTGACTTTGGTAGAACTATTAGCCTTTAATATAGAACCAAATAAGTACAATAGTGGCACAAATGCCATTCCTAATCATTTAAACTAAAGTATAGGACAGCGGAAACACCTTTGAGTATAAATATAATTCACCAAAATATTCAAGGGTTTTCCAGCAAAGAATTAGAAGTAGGATTATTTTTAGATACTGAAAATGTTCAAATTATGTGTGTTACAGAACATTGGCTTAGACCGGATCAATTAATTTTTGATTTTATAAATTTCAAATTAGTTAGTTTTTTTGCTAGAAAATCCGCCATTCATGGTGGTTCTTTAATAATTGCTAAAAGTACCGTTAAGTCCAAAGAAAGGAAAGATATTGTTAGGCTATCCATAGAGAGGCTTATAGAAATCTCTTGCATAGAACTAGAAAATTACATAATTATTTGTGTTTATAGACCACCATCAGCTGATTTCAGCACATTTGAATCTACTATGGAAAATGTGTTAAAATTAGCATGTAAAACTCAAAAGCATGTTGTTGTCTGTGGAGATTTTAATGTTAACTTACTAGAAACGTCAAATAATACTATTAAGATCTTAAGTTTATTTAAATCTTTTAATTTAGGTAATTTGTTCTTTGAACCTACACGGATAGGTATTTCAAGTGCTACCTGCTTAGACAATATTTTTTGTAATTGTGAATATTTGGATAAGGAAATATTTAACTGCTTTAATTCAGATCATAGTGGTCAAAAGGCTTCTTTTCTAAATGATTTTAATCAGGAACCACAGACAATAACATACAGACACATAACTTGCAATCGTTTAGAACTATTTAAAAATAAAGTTCAGAGTAATCTCTGTGGGTTATCCTTTTCGCATAATGATTCTAATAGTATTTATAAAGATTTGTTTGGTGTAATTCTTCATCAATTTAATAATCATTTTAAGATGAAAACTATTTCTAGGTCAAAAACTAAGTTTAGTGAATGGGCTACTGTAGGCATTCATAAAAGTAGAAATAGGCTTTATGAACTTTACAGAGAGAGGGAGGAGAACAAGAACGCTGACTTCTTAGTTTACGTTAAGAATTATTCAAAGACCTTCAAGCAAGTTTGCTTGACTGCTAAGTCAAACTTTCTAAGTCTTAAACTCAAAGCTTCTGACAATAAGGTAAAAACTGTGTGGAAGATAATAAATAGAGAAACAGGTAAATCAAAAACTCGTGATAATAAAATCGCTCTAAACAATGGTGACAAACAAATCATCTCAAACAAAGACGTGGCCTTAGCGTTCGAAGATTATTTCTCCACCATAGCCATTAATACCACGAAATGTCTTCAATCATCTGCGACTGAAGCTCAAAAATCACTTTGTGCTAATGTAACTAAATGTAATGTTAGCTTTGATTTTAGCTATGTAGATTCAGCTACTATTGTTAAGGTATTTAAAACGCTCAGTTTAAAAAAAACTGAGGATTTATGGGGAACTTCAGTTAAAGTCATCCATCATGTCATAGATATAATTGCACCTCACTTAGCTTTAATCTACAATAATTGCATTTCAGAGGGGGTCTTTCCAAATCTTATGAAATATAGTAAAGTCATACCACTTTTTAAATCAGGTGATATGAGTGATTTAACGAATTTCCGTCCCATTTCTATTCTACCTGTTTTAAGTAAAGTTTTTGAGAAGTTAATGTTAAATGATATGTTAGGTCACTTCAATAGAAATAAACTGCTTAACAGTAATCAGTTCGGCTTCACCAGAGGACGATCCACAACTGATGCAGCATCTGTACTCATTAAATATATATACAATATTTGGGAGAAATCTTGTGATGCAATAGGAATTTTTTGTGACCTTTCCAAAGCATTCGATTGCGTAGATCATGCGACTCTTATATTAAAATTAGAACATTATGGTCTGACTAATAATTCTCTAAATCTCATGTCCTCATATCTTAGTGATAGGACACAAACGGTTGTTGTAAACAGAACACAGTCCATTGGAGCAGCTGTTAAATTAGGTGTGCCTCAGGGCTCCATATTAGGTCCTTTCTTATTTTTGGTTTACATTAATGACTTACCACCCATGATAGAGAATCTTTGTGATATTGTGCTATTTGCTGATGATACATCATTGATTTTCAAGGTAGACCGAAAATCCGTCAATTACACTAGGATAAACGCCACGCTAGGTAAAGTACTTAATTGGTTTACTAGTAACAATTTGCTACTCAATGCTAGGAAAACTAAATGTGTTAGGTTCGCTTTGCCTAATGTTAGACCGGTAGAATCTAGTATATTTCTAAATGGCGAGTGTTTGGAAATGGTAGATAAGGCGCTTTTCTTAGGGATAACTATAGACAAAAACTTACAATGGAGTCCCCACATAGCAGTACTAGCAGGTAAATTAAGTTCTGCAGCTTATGCTGTTAGGAAAATCAGGCAACTTACGAATGTTGAGACAGCTCGCTTAGTTTATTATAGTTATTTTCATAGTGTTATGTCATACGGTATTCTGGTTTGGGGAAAAGCTGCTGACATACAGACTATATTCGTGTTACAAAAAAGAGCCATCCGTTCTATATATAACCTAAACTCCCGTGATTCTTTAAGATTACTATTTAAAGAAATTAGTATTTTGACAGTAGCGTCACAATTTATTTATGAGAATATTATTTATGTCATTAAAAATCAGGACTCTTTTATTAAGAATTGTGATATACATAATTTTAATACAAGAAATAAAAATAAAATAGCTATTAAAAAATTTCGTGTTCGTAAGGTTTTTAAATCATTTGTACGAGTAGGTCAATGCATCCATTTCTATAATAAATTGCCTGACGAAGTTTTAAAGTTACCATTTCCAGTACTTAAAACTTACTTGAAAAAGTCGCTGATGTCTAAAGCTTACTATAGGGTCGAGGACTATCTATCAGATAAAAGTGCTTGGCCTAAACTAAACACCCAAATAACTTAATAATAACTTAATCGTAAGAAATATGTACTTAAACATTGTATATTGTCTAGGGGACACGGTTTCTGTAGGAGAATGTATCGAAACTTTTTATGTAGTTGTATTACACCATCATAATTAAGTATAATTTTCATAATTATTTTCTATTACTTACTACTAATTAGTTCTGGAGAAAATTCAGAGTTTTGACACATTTTCCTGCTCAACTACGCGTGAATACATTTATTTCTTATCGTATGTTAGATTCATTGTTTTATATAATGATAGGTTAAGTTTTAAAATTGTATATTTAAAAAACGACTAACTGTTGAGTTTCTTGCGGCGCTTCTTCTCAGCAGTGGTCTCTTGCGAAGCGCTGGTAGATTTTTGACGTGTAAAAGTGCCCGTGCGGCCTACTTACTGAATAAACATCTTTTATCTTTTTTATCTTTTATCTTTTGTTCTAGCATTTTATCGGCTAGAAGTGCGAGTTCGTCGAGCGCGGCGGTCTTGCTGATGGTGTCGCTGACGACGAGTACGGAGCGGACGTGCGGCGGTAGATGGTTCATCCACATTAGTCGTAGTGTGGAATCGGGAACTTTATCGCGTGCCAGGTTACGCATTCGGCGGAGTAGTTGGGTAGGCTTTTGATCGCCCAGTTCCATCTCTTGGAGTAATTTCTGGAACTGCCGCCCTTCGCTTTCTTCGTAGACGGAGATAAGGCGCTCCTTCAATATTTTGTACTGGTCCTGTGACGGCGGGTTGTAAAGTAAGTCAGATATTTGCTCTACATCTTGCTTGTCTAACTGCGCGATGACCAACTGGGATAGTTGTGCTTGACTCTTCTTAAGATCGTGAGTTGCGGCTTCGAAGCTGATGAACCATAGTCTGGGACGATCACGCCAGAACGGTGGTACGCGGAGCGAGAGGGAGATGCCTCCGACTTCATGAGGGGTTACTGCGGGCTTGACCGGTTCTTGAGGTAGCGTATCGGTGGTTTCACTATTGGTCGCCATTGTTTTCTTCTTTAGGTAGGTAGGTATCACGTCGGGGTCACCACTTTGGGAGTTCTTGGTTTGCAGCAGGAGATGAGTGAAACTCGATTATCGAAATAAGAGTGATTTATTAAAACGATGTATCGGTATATATACAAAATTTCTTAGACCCTAAAATTATTATTAACCAATAACAATATTTACATTAAATGACTAGCCAATAGGATTACGGTTATTTTAACCAATGGTGTAGCGCGAGTGTGCGAGAGAGATAGCGCGCGAGACTCATGCTGTGTCACGAGTATAAATAATAAAACCGGCGCGCACGTCAGACAGGGGAACAGCATTTATGTCTCAGGAACTCAAAACATTCCTGTCTTCTTACGGTGTTGCAACCAGCAGAACAACTCCCTACAACCCACAGGGCAATGGCCAAGTAGAGCGCCTAAATGGAACTCTTTGGAAAACTATACAACTCTTTCTTAAATCAAGACAGATAGAAACTGCAGACTGGGAACGAGCATTATACCTACTGCGCTTCATTCAATTCGCTCTTTACTGTGTACGGCAACGAACGAGACTCCTCATGAGTCCTTGGTTGCACGCGACAAATTGTTAAATCTAAAGCGCCTTTTACACTATTCAATTTAACGCATACGTTGGAGATTGTTTAAAAAAACAATATTTGTTATTATTTAGTACCTAGTTGCTTAGTGTTAGTTTTTTATCATGTGATACAAATTAACAATGTTCATTTATGTTACACCTGAAAAGCGACGGATGGACTTGTACCCGTCCGCCCGCTGTCAAGTATGCACAAATAAAAACAGAATAATAATCATTATATTATATTCATTTGCCTTTATTACCTACGTGAAAAACGATATAATGTGGACTTGTTTAATTTTAACAATTCGTTTTTTTTCAAGAGTGACAAGCGTGTGCATTTATGAGAAATCAAGCAACTGTCAAGTAATACTCTAAGTACCTATTAGGTTCGGTCTTGTCTTGCTCTTGCACTTTGTTTTCGTTTTCTTGCTATTGTTCGCTAATATTTTATGGATTCTTCATTATTCTGAATCATCAGCATGGTAAGACATATTTCAACGTTTCCACTTAACAGGATAAAGAACTGTAGGGAGAAGATTTGCACCGTCACACCGTCGCATTAAACTATGCCAGACTTTAAAATACGCTTAACCTTTGTCCAAAACGTGATGCAGTAGACGCGTCATTGCGTAAAATTAGTGTCAGCGTCTTGTTGACTTTGTGTTGATTGTTTAATAACCTAGGTACCCTACTATTTGGTTACAGGCCCCTTTTCATGCGTGTTTCATTGAATGAAAACAATACTTTTGAGTCCCCGATTTTTAAGATTAATAAAATTTAATGCCTAGGATTATATTGGTGTAAACAAACCCCTATTCATTTAAACCGAAATAATTTCCTTTTTACTATTGCTTGGTGAAAACCTTGGTTGGGTATTTTAGCTAGGTTCCCTGTCCCATACAAGAGTGCATTTTCATCATCATACATGGTAAGTTTACTTCTGTATGTAAATATTCCTATATAAATTGATCATATTATTTTTATCTATGTACATATCAAAACGGGGACAAAACTATGTTCTGTAATCATAAGTGATTCATGGGACAGGGAACCTGTTAATGTCTTGTATCATTCAGTGCAATGCTCCTAGCAAATAGTTCTTGCATTGTACCTTGGTGTCTGGAAGGTCCCTACAATCAAGAGAGGTGAGGTGGTGGTAGTTCAGGTGTGCCTTAAATATTGTAGGTGTAAAACATTCCATTCTAATTGGTAATTTAGATTTTCGAAACAGTACCAACAGGTGACTTATAAATTTATAATGGGTTGTGTGCGTGTCACATAATGAATGTCAAAGATCCATAAAACTAGTCCCCCGCTGTATCTGTCTGTGAATATGTTCGAGATAATCTCATATTGTACTGAACAGAATTTCAGGCAGTTTCCACCATTAGTTAGATAATTTCTCACTATTCTCTCTATTCTCATCACTTTTTCATCCTCTATCTAAAGACAATTAATACAGGTGTACTTGTTATTGTCATTGGCATTGTGATTAGGAACAGACTACCTAGTCGTAATAGTTTTTATTTTAAGTCCGTTATATGCTTTCTTGTAACATTTATTTCAGACTTTTATTACATTTAGTTTTGGCTGAACTTTTTTCAACATAAATTATACTAATTTACTAGCCTAGGCTAGTCACATCGCATGCATAACGTTTTTATTGTTTTACAGTTGGGTGTAACCGAAGAAAAACGAAAAGTTCCAAAAATGTTGCAAAAAGTTTTGCAGTATGATGTCCAAGTTACCAAGAAGTTTGTAGACGCTGCTTTAAAAAACACTGCCTTTCGGTCTCTACGTAACCACGCAAAGTTTCTTGAGGTATGAAACATTGCATATTATGCGTCAATATTTTCGTTTAATGATTAATGTATTTCGGAATCAAATAACTGAAGTTTAACTAAAACGGGTTTACTATACGGCGGCGTTAAGTCGCGGGCGGCGAAATCATTAATAGAATTCGTCTTACCGGACAAGACATGATTACCTTAAAATTTGACATTTAAAAACCGGTTGACTTGAGATTTTTTCTTTAATGGTAAATGATTATGGTATTAGTTTGGTCGAATTTTAAACTATTTTAATCGACTTCAAAAAAGTAGGAGATTCTATGTTCCACTGTATGTTTTTTTAATGTATGCTCACCGATTTCTCCGTCAATTATGGACCGATTACAAAAAATATTTTTTGATTTGATAGAATTCCGAGGTGGTCGCATTGTCACCAAATCTTAATCTGATGACTTGATGAGGGGACCCTTGAGGAATTGAGGGAACTTCTCAAATTTTATAGGCATGCATATAGTGATTTGAGTATTTTTAGTAACAAGACCAGCACTTGCGATCAGAAAGTATCATTTGGTGAAGTGGAACTGATGATGAAGACCACAGATGGCCAGCAGAACTCCTCAACGGTACATATCTTAAGGGTGGCGATAAGATATCTTGATTACCGAAGAACATTTAATTGTTTAAATATGACTATGACTTACCCGCGGCGTTGCTTGCGGCGAGCTTGAAATGTCTTAATGTTTTATATCAACTAAGAAGTGGGTCTACATAACAGTTTGTTGTGATGACTAAAACGTATCAAATACCAAGCGATACCGTTGTTAGTGGCCAGTCATTCAAAGGCGTTTTTTAAACTGACGACTCTGCCCGTGACAGAACTATATTTCAGATAATTAAAAACAGACATATATGGCTGTATGGAATCAGATTCCTTTGCCTATCGGGCCGAAAAGGGCCGTTCGTTCTATTTACAACTTAAATTCCTGTGACTCCTTAAGAGAACCATTTAAAGAAATTAATATCTTGACTGTAGCGTCCCAATTTATATATGAGAATATTATTTATGTTATTAAGAATTTAGATTCTTTCACCAACAATTCTGTTATACATAATTTAAATCCTAAAAATAAAATAGCTATTCGAAAATTCCGCGTCCGTAAAGTATATAAATCATTTGTTGGTCAGTGCATTCATTTCTATAATAAAATACCTGTCGTAGTTTTAAATTTACCTTTTCCAGCACTTAAAATTACTTGAAAAAGTTGTTAATGTCTAAAGCGTATTATAGGGTCGAGGACTATCTAACAGACAAAAATGCACGGTTTAAACCCGCAACTTAGTCAATAATAATTTGCTCAAATGCAATAGCTTTAGGTTCTCTAGGGGACACCCATGATGTAGGAAAACGTATCGAAACTTATATGAGGCGGTGTCAATAAATAATAGTGGAATAAATGGCACCTCATTATTTAAGTTTCTAAATGGACTTTTACGTTTAAAAGCCAAACGGAGTTATAGACAGTTTATACAGGGTGGAAGAGGACCGTGGACCTTCCCGATAATGGGAGATAGTTTGGCCTTAAGACTTTATTTCCCCCATACAAACTATGTGAATTTAAGCAGCCGTTTTCAAATTACAGCCGGTTAAACATTCACACAAAAAACTACTTGTTTCAACCCTAAACATATGATTGGGTCAATGAACTTAATTGTAAACAACATTTTCATTACAGGATATTATGACGTTAATTTTTTGTCGTTGATGCATACTTAGACCTGCTTGCAATGCGGTAGGAAATATTGCAGGGTTTGTGAGTCTCTTTGTAGGTACATCTTGAACTGCTTTTTTTTCTTAAATTATGAATAAAATAACATACATAACGACCTACTAACAGCCTACTAAGCACAACTTGACACATTTCTGAAATAGCGACATTGACAGACAATGAAGTATACTCAATCTTCATAAACAATTAAAGATGATAATTAGAACCTTCTTTCATCTTATCTTAGTTTCCCTAAATTGATAAATAGGTTTTAGCTAGTTAAACAAAATTATTTACGAAATTGAAATTGTGCTACTGAGTAGGCATATTTCATCCATTTTCATGCTTCAAAACGTGCATCTGAAACGTTTATCAAATAAACATTATAATTTAAATCCTAAAAATAAAATAGCTATTCGAAAATTCCGCGTCCGTAAAGTATATAAATCATTTGTTGGTCAGTGCATTCATTTCTATAATAAAATACCTGTCGTAGTTTTAAATTTACCTTTTCCAGCACTTAAAATTACTTGAAAAAGTTGTTAATGTCTAAAGCGTATTATAGGGTCGAGGACTATCTAACAGACAAAAATGCACGGTTTAAACCCGCAACTTAGTCAATAATAATTTGCTCAAATGCAATAGCTTTAGGTTCTCTAGGGGACACCCATGATGTAGGAAAACGTATCGAAACTTATATGAGGCGGTGTCAATAAATAATAGTGGAATAAATGGCACCTCATTATTTAAGTTTCTAAATGGACTTTTACGTTTAAAAGCCAAACGGAGTTATAGACAGTTTATACAGGGTGGAAGAGGACCGTGGACCTTCCCGATAATGGGAGATAGTTTGGCCTTAAGACTTTATTTCCCCCATACAAACTATGTGAATTTAAGCAGCCGTTTTCAAATTACAGCCGGTTAAACATTCACACAAAAAACTACTTGTTTCAACCCTAAACATATGATTGGGTCAATGAACTTAATTGTAAACAACATTTTCATTACAGGATATTATGACGTTAATTTTTTGTCGTTGATGCATACTTAGACCTGCTTGCAATGCGGTAGGAAATATTGCAGGGTTTGTGAGTCTCTTTGTAGGTACATCTTGAACTACTTTTTTTTCTTAAATTATGAATAAAATAACATACATAACGACCTACTAACAGCCTACTAAGCACAACTTGACACATTTCTGAAATAGCGACATTGACAGACAATGAAGTATACTCAATCTTCATAAACAATTAAAGATGATAATTAGAACCTTCTTTCATCTTATCTTAGTTTCCCTAAATTGATAAATAGGTTTTAGCTAGTTAAACAAAATTATTTACGAAATTGAAATTGTGCTACTGAGTAGGCATATTTCATCCATTTTCATGCTTCAAAACGTGCATCTGAAACGTTTATCAAATAAACATTATTAAGAACTACTGATTCGGTACTTAACTTATGAACCTCTTTGCGTTATTGTATTGGCCATCGATGCATTTGATGTTGAAATGAAAATGTCATTAAATTTACCTATGTCATTCTTCAAATAAAAATGCCTTTGCTAGATGCTCGTGGTTATTTGAATTTGCTTTTATTGTACGCGACATGCAATAATAACGCGGCTGAAGCTTTGCGTCGATACCGAGAAACATATCCTCCACCACATCCAACTGGGCATAGGACAATTTTAAGGGCTTTGGATCGTATCGCCAACAACCAGCCCGTTGTACCAGCAACAGCCCAGAACGACCAACGTGGAGGAGGCGTTGTTCGAATTGCGACTCGACTTGAAGAAAGGGTGCTGCGTTATTTTAGAAGACATCCGAGAGTGAGTTCTAGAGTAGCGGGTCGACATTTCAGAATAACCCATACTGCAGTACTTACTATTCTCAAACGTGCCAGCCTTCACCCTTACAAAATACAGAGGGTTCAAGCTCTACTCCCTCGGGACTGCCCTATCCGCGAAGCCTACTGCCGATGATTATTACAAAAGATGGTAGAAGAGCGAGATTTCATAAGGCATATCATTTGGAGTGATGAAAGCTTGTTCACACGCAACGGAATATGGAATAGACGAAACGAACATGTGTATGCCGAGGAGAATCCTTTCGCTTATCGATTCTCGAGTCACCAGTATCGTTGGTCTATTAACGTCTGGGCGGCGATTCACGGAGAAACTATCATAGGACCTGTGTTTCTGCCTCCAACTCTAAACAGGGACGGATACGTGTCTCTTTTGAACACCGAGTTAGACAGTTATCTGGACGAATTACCACTGGCTGAAAGACGAGTCACTTGCTTCCAACAAGATGGTGCACCAGCTCATTCTGTACACGAAGTACGAATGAAATTAAACAATGAGTTTGGGGATCGCTGGATAGGCAGGTTTGGGCCGCACCGTTGGCGGCCAAGAAGCCCAGATCTCACTTGTCTAGATTTCTTCCTGTGGGGCTCTGTAAAAGATAGTGTGTACAAAACGGAATGTGACACTGCGGACGAGATGCGACGACGAATAACTGATGCCTTTAACGATCTGCGGAGAAAAAATGATGAAGAGCATATTTTGTCAAGGGTGCACCGACGTACTCGGGCACGGGCTGCAGCGTGTATAATAAGCCGCGGAGGGACATTTGAACACCGAATGTGAGAGTAATTGAAGATTTTTGTAGAAGTAGTGTCAGATTTTATATAACAACATGATAATGTGTAAACTAATGGTTAATAAATTGTGTAAATAATAAAAAACATTTTCATTTCGTTTTGTTCATGGATTATTTGACGTCTATGAATCATAAGTTATCACCTTATCACTATGGCAACGTCAACATTCGGAAATAAGCGTAGTTTCGAGTTTTCATAGTCAAGTCGTAATGGGTAGATGTAACAGGGTTGTCACCGCAATGAAAAATTAGTTTTTTTTTTTTATTATTTAATTCATCATTATTACCATCACAAATCGACTGTGTACCTGTTAATTAACGCTATAGTTCCGGGAAGGTCCCCCGTCTCCTTCCACCCTGTATATAATATTATACAGTAAATAGGTATCTAGTAGATTTTATTTCACCCGCGTGACTTTTGCGACTTATTTATTTGTAACTAACTGACGACCGTCGCAATCCAGTAAAATTCGTAAAATAACCTCTGGGACTTATTTCATAAAAAAAATATTACTCTCATGTTATTATTACTTTTCTATAGAGATTATATGATTTATGAAACTAATAGGTTTCAATTAAATAGGCCCCAGTAGCCGTTATTCTCTTCTTCGCTAACAATTTTCCAGTCTATGCAAATTATTGCCCATATCAAACTTTCCGCTTCTCAATTATCTTGTATTTCAGGCAATCTGCTTCTTTGTCAATTCACGGTTCAGTCATGCTGCTTCTTCGGTATCTCTTGTTTAGGGCAATCGGCCTTTTTAGTCATTTTGTATTTCAGGCCAACTGCTTTAATTAAAATTTAGGCAATCTGCTTCTTAGTCAATTTTACATTTCAGGCATGCTGCTATATACTCGTACCTCTTAATTCAAGCTATAGTTCCGGGAAGGTCCCCCGTCCCCTTCCACCCTGTATAAGTAACGGTCCTGCAAATGTACAAACGAACGTAAAGTATCAATACTATTTGGCTTCATCTACTTGTCTATTAAAATAAGACACTAAACAAAACATTGCATTTGATTTACATCTCACGATTTTACAGGACACATGATTAACAATATTTTTCGCCTGATATCGAAGGGCTTCAAGGGTATTTTATTGATTACTAAGACTATATGGGAGTAAAAACAACAAACTCTAACAAGCGGTTTAATTTGAATTGACATGCATAAGGTAACATTGCCTTATGAAAATCGACTTATTTTTACTTTTAAAATTTTCATGAGATTCTTGTAGACCTATACCACCGCCACCTGTCCACCTGTCTGTGTCTGTCCTGTCTTGTTATTTTTGTATTTGTGTAATGTTTATCTTTATCTTAAGTATAAGATTTCTAGTTGCTTTCCATTACAATGATGCTTTTTCAACAGGTATCCTGCCATGGCATTATTTGGCTTGCAGGCTGGCTGAGCTTCATTTGGTTATTCAATAATAAAGACCTGTACCAGGTTCAAGTGAACACTTTGATCGGTAAATACATCCCTTATATTTACATCCTAAGGCACCGAATTATATTTTATGATGGGTTTGCTCTTAACTTTTTATAATTATCTTACCCATTATGTTTTTAACGCTCTTCTCTATATGGTATGCCCTATGGCCTCGTTAAGGGGTCGGCGATGCGGTCCGAACCCACGGGGGACGCAATGAGCTGGCTTATCAAACATATTATGGAGATTTGTCGTCCCCTTACTCCAAGAACCGACTAACTTCATGCACGTACGTCGGTTTCGGATGCTTTCGATTTGGCCCTTATTCAGTACATCGCGAATCTGATAACTGTATGTGCGTCTAGGGCGTCCCCTTCCGACATCTTCACTCACTCTCGCTCGTCATACCTCTCGTAACTTCTTTCATCCGTCCTTTCTAAATGACCAAACCATCTTAGCATACTAGTAGGTTCACTTCATATTACCGATTTGTAAAAGACCCTTCATTTCCGATTTGCTGAATATATATTTTGAATTTCAAATTTGATCCTTTTCGATTTTGCTCACTCATCTACTTTCAATCCACATTTTTTTTTTTTTTTTATGGCATAGAGATGACAAACGAGCACACAGGCCACCTGATGGTAAGTGGAAACTGTGACCCATAGACATTCGCATTCACAAGACTGCAGAGCAATCCTAAGACTGCAAATGCGTTGCCAACCCTGAGGACTAAGATGGAATGCCTTTATGCTAGTCATTTCACCGGCTGTCTTATCCCGTTCTTACATCGTTCTCGGATCTCGCTTTTTCTAACTCTATCTATTATCCTAACTCCACACATACTTCTCTGAGCTCTCATTGTAGCAATATTAATCCTGCTTTCATTCTTTTTGTGCCTTACCCGTGATTCACTACCATACATCAATGTTGGTGTCAATACTTCCCAAATCTAAGAAATGAAAGCACCAAAGACTCGTTCAACCCCTTTTGAAGTGTTAAAAAAAAATAGTCGCACGTAATTTTTCCTTCACAATTTCAATTTTCTCAACTGACTTGTCAACTTTAAATCGAGCGTCGTTTGAGGCTGCTGGATATTACACGAGACTGCTCGATTTCACTCCTTGCGGACATACTATCAAGTGCAGAGTTGAGTCTCGTATAGGAGGTAACGTGGCCAGAAGGCCAGGCTGAAGCCGTAGCTCGTCAAGGTTGTTCAAAATTGGCAAAGTTCAAAAAATATATGAATTTTGAAAGACTATCTCGAAAACGATTGACTACATACACAATTCTGGTCTCATACTGTAACAAATTTACCGCCTGTTTCACAATCGACAAATAAAGCATATTTGACAGATAAATTTAGCCCTTTCTCTTTCTTACCCTTGAAAATAGACCAGGAGAGAGCCAACTTTATATGGCAGATAAATTTACTTGTCGATTGTGAAACCGGCCCTTAGTCTACTTTAAAGACGTTCTAAGAAAGTAGGCACTATCAAAAATAAGTAATCCAGACTTATAGGTAAACCTGAAAAATTCTGAAATTGTGAGTTCTGAAAACTCTGAAAACGCAGCCATGGATAAAGTGCCAGGGAACTGTCCCGAAGCAGCTTGCGCGAGGCCAAATATCTAAAATATGAAAATGAAAAATATTTATTTTTGTTAAAATTTAGGAACATAAAATTGTGCAGAGGTTGTGATATCCTAGTAAGTAAAAGAATACCTGTGACAGGAGACCCCGCTCTTCCATAACATAATAGGGTTATAAATTTAAAGTACTTTATACCTACTTAAACGTAAACAACATTAAGAATTAACATTTTTAAGTAGTCTCCAATTTTAATCTCTAATTAAGAAATATGCTACATTAGATTTTGATACCTAGCTATTATTAAAATAAATATACAGGGTGTCCAATAAGAAACTTTAAACTTCAATAATTTATTTTAAAAAAAGTACATGACTTATAGACCTATGAATAGCAAAAACCTTGAAACTATTAATGTGGATTTATGTTTTAAAAACGATATTGTCTAAATGTTGACCACCTTGCTCAACGCACTGTTCTAAGCGGAAGCGTAGATTTTCAAAAACGCGTTCGCTCAAATCTGATGAAATATTTTTGATTTCAGTCCCGATATTTTCTTTAAGTTGATCCAAATTTGTAGGCTGACTATTATAAACTTTAGATTTCAAGTATCCCCATAAAAAATAATCACACGGCGACAAATTCGGCGACCTCGCAGGCCAATGGATGTCCCCAAAACGAGATATTAATTTCGCAGGGAAATTGTTCCTCAAAACATTAATTGTCACCCTGGCGGTATGAGGAGCAGCTCCATCTTGCTGAAACCAGGTGTTTCTGTTTGCAAACAAACAGCTTCTCAATTCTGGCATAAAAAAATCTTCTATCACTTTACAATAATTTTCACTTGAAACAGTAATCGATCGTCCCGTTAAGTCCTCAAAAAAATACGGCCCTATAATTCCCGCACCTGATATAGCACACCATACGGTGACTTTTTTACTGTGAAGCGACTTCGAATGCTTGTTTTGTGGATTGTTCGGGGCCCAGTAACGATAATTCTGTTTATTGACGTAGCCAACTAAATGAAAATGAGCTTCATCACTAAAAAATATATTGGAAAGGCGATAATTGGTTTGAAATCTCAGTAACATCTGCTTAGCAAAAGCCATTATTGAAGAGTAGTCGTCGGGTTTTAAATTTTAGACAATTTGAATTTTGTAGGGATGGAATTTTAATACCATCTTCATTATAATGTGCACTGATGACTTTTTGATTCCCAAAACCGATGCGTGTTTTCTAACAGAGCGACGTGGATTTTCATAGACGGCTTCTCGAATAATTTGAATGTTTTCGGCGGTGGAAACTGAAGGCCCACGGCCAGGCAAGTTTTTGTTTAATGTGGATCCAGTTTCTTCAAACCTCTTAATCCATAACCGTATAAGCTGAATAGACGGTGCTGCACTATTTCTTCGTAAATTATAATGCGAACAAAATTTTCTTCTGGCTTCCGTAAGAGATTTTCCACATTGTAAGAAAGCCTTGATGGCAAATGCTCGATGTTCACCAGACCAAAAATTCATGGTTAGCAAAAAATCCGCACTAATTATGAACAAAATGGCGGCATTTTAAATCTCGTAGGCCGCGACATTCCCGAAAAATTCGAAATTCAAATTTAAATTTTCTTGCTGGACACCCTGTATATATATAATTTTTTTTTGTAGTATACCGCGGACTTTAATTTAAAAGTGTTATAAATTTGGTCCAAATTTCGTTCCGCATACGTTAACATGAATAAACTATAATAGCTTAAATTAAAAATACTTCGATTACAATTTTAATTAAAAATTGTTTTATTTGTTTTGATAATTTAAGTTAGCAGTTTCGTATTTTCTTTTCTACTCACCCTTCTAATTTTATGAATTAATTAAATCCTAACTTCGCTATAAAAACAACACATGACCCTAGGAGGTATTATATAAATGGTTTGTGTGTTGGTAATAAGACTATCGTAATAATATTTTTGTTGACACCTCATTGGTATTTTCCAGGTATAAAATTCCCTAAAACTTCCGTTTTTCAATAAATATTATAAAAATGTCCTTTATCTTATTTTAATGATTGATTAGGTAATGTTTATGTATCACTTTTACGTTACTTTTGCGTTACAGGACGCAAAATCATCGACGTCACTTTTATGCTACATGTGGCAAAATTCTGAGCCTGACCCATTTGCCAACAACCTTAATAAATAAGTTTCTATAAAAAATATTTTTTGGGACTAGCATTTATTGCAGACTGTACTTTTTTTGCACAGTCGTCATCTACTCGTCAAGACAATTCGCTGCACCAATATTACAAGGTTCTATGTTACATGAACATCGAACGTATATATATAATAAGCTTTGAAAATAAGTATATCCATGTTTCGCTGGTTAAATATCTATTTCACCATCTTGAAAATTACATGTGACAGGTGACAATTCCGTATACATTGCAAAGTCAACACGCTGATGCATCACCGGGATTTTATATAATTGTCAAAATGGTGAAAGAGGGGACTGGTAGATAAACGAATATGTCAATTGTAATAACACAAATATACTGATACCGATGATACTGAAATTAAATATAAACCATTTGTTTTTTACATACATACATACACATACATAAACTCACGCCTTTATTCCCAGAGTGGGGTAGGCAGAGCTACAGAATTTCCAACAACTATAAAAACTTTTTGATAATTCTGTAACCACATTTTGCACACTTAGGCGAAGATGTTTACCAATGTATTAGTGACAGGTTGCAAGCCCATCGCCTAACAGTACTACACGCCTTTATTACCTTAGTCGGCTTTTACGACATCCACGGAAAGATATGGAGTGGCACTATTCTAATCCAGCTACGGGTTGTTTTTTACATAGAACTTTGGAACCATTATAGACACATTCTGTTGTATAAGTCCAGAGACCGCACAAATTTGCGACATTGTTCGCAATAGTGTGGACATGACTTCAAAATTAATTAAAATATTATTCAGTTAATTAATTTCTTACTTGACATATAATTTGATTCCTAGTCAATAAATACAAAAGTTTGTTAAAGTATAGGTTTATTAAAAAAAATGGTCAGTATTATTTCAAAATTTTCTGCTGTCAGTCTATTTCTTTTTACATCGAAAACGAAACTCCGCTCGCAATCCACTGATGTTATTGGGGCAAATTTAAGTAGTTTTATAGGAATATTATCATTCCAGCATAATTCAGAGTTTACTTTCTGTTGTAAGTTCTGGGCAATAACCTCAAAATCGGGATTTCTGTTAAGTACGGCTTTCATTTTAGCTTGCAAACGGTTACCTACTGCTCCTGGTATACTGTCCAGATTATTTAGTATAGTTGTTATTTTACTTAGTATGTTCGACAGTATTTGAAGAAGACTGTAAGTTATTTATTACAGCCAAAATGTATTGAAAATGTTGTCAAGTAAGAAATTAATTAACTGAATAATATTTTAATTAATTTTGAAGTCATGTCCACACTATTGCGAACAATGTCGCAAATTTGTGCGGTCTCTGTGTATAACATAGGACTTTGTTTGTCTGTAGCGTAGTATTTAGTACTAAAATTATTCATTTAATGCGGAAAAATTGGGAATATATAGAGAGAGCAGCGTCGCTGTTGCCTAACGCACTCGCAATCTCAATTGACTTCAAAGCGGATCAATTGTTTTCAGTTTGTATGCAGACAAGCCTTCGATTTTCAAAATGAAAACAATTGCGATTGCGAGTGCGTTAAGCAATAGCCCCTCTGGTGTATGTAGGCGAGCGGTATACAGGGTGGCTCATTTAGATCTTATTAATATAGCTCGGAATGGTCATAGCAAAAACAGATATGGAAATAGAACAAGATTCAATAGAGTCGTAATACGTAAGATTACTATTTCTAAAGCGGATAGTATCGTAATGTAAGTAACTTTTTTAGAGTACCGCACCTCGAAAGGAAGAAGAGGAATCCTTATAGGATCACTTTGTTGTCCGTCCGTCTGTCTGTCAAGACCCTTTTTGTTAAGAATGCGTGGAGGTATCAAGCTGAAATTTATATCAAATACTCAAATCTACTGTCCCTTGGAGCTGTGAAAAATTCAAACTTGTAAACCAACGCAATCAAAAGATACAGCCGTTTATGCCGCAAATTTTCGAAACTCGCATGGGAATCAAAACCTACAGGGTACTTCCCGTGAATTCAGAATCTTGAAATTTGGTACGAAGCAACGTCTCAAAGCACAGATAAAGGAAAAATTGCGAAAATCGAAAACTCTTAGTTACATCATACAGGGTTATTGGTAAGTCGACCTATTCCCGTTAGGAGGCGATAGGGGTGACCATTTGCGATCATTTTGACCCTCATATGCATTATGCAAAAGTGAACCATTTTTGAGTTATCGCGATTTTTAGTTTTTTTTTTAAATTAGTCAGAAATTCAACTTGAAAAATTTATTACAAAAAAAGTATCAAATTAAATCTATTTTTTATTTCTGATTTACAAAATCAATTAAACACTGGTTATTTTTCAATATTAAAACAGTAATTATCGGTCCAAATTTAAAAAAGCGAGACGGAAAACGAAAATTTTTCAATATTTTTTTGCGATCGCTTTCCACTAAAATGCCTTACAAACAAAAAAAAACGTTACAAAACTTGGCTTGCAGATTATTTTAAAAACTTAACTGTTTTCTTAGCTCTCCAAAAATGCATAACAAATAGGAACTTATTTAAAAAAAAAACTGAAAAAAATCATCACAAAGGAAGCTGGCGGAAATTCGTATTCGAACTAAACTAAATTTTAGTTTAGAAGTTCTGACTCAGAAATGCAACTTCAAAAATTAAAACAAAAATAAATACCAAATTTTAATCAACTTTTTTTTATTTGCTTTTGTACAAGATGAAATTGTTGTTCTTATGTATCTAAATAAAATAAAACTTCGTAGAATTTAAAACTAGTTAGTGCAGCAAGTAAAGAACATTTATGAACGAGCATTTTTATCTAGATAAAATAAATAACTACTTTTAAATTCTACGAAGTTTTATTTTATTTAGATAAAAATGCTCGTTCATTTGAAAATGGAAGTGTGTACTAATTTCGTAGTCAGCCAGTGCAGCAAGTAAAGAACATTTATGAACGAGCATTTTTATCTAAATAAAATAAAACTTCGTAGAATTTCGAAACTAAATTGATTTTTAGTTTTAAATTTGTTACTTTTTACAGAAATTATTGTTGTTATTTGTATTTACGAGTATAACAGTTAGTTTTGATAGATTTAGTTAGTTGTTGGTAATTCTTTAGCTCTGCCTACCCCACTTTGGGAATGAAGGCGTGAGTTTATAAATGTATGTATGTATGTATGTAGTTAGTTAATTTTAAGTTATGTTCGGACGTGACTTCCTTGTTACTTTCTTTGTGATCAATTTTTTCAAGCAATCTTTAGCAAAATTCATATTAGTTTTAATAGCTCGTTAGAAAGCTGGAAAAACGTAAATTTTTTATGTGTTATCTGCACGCCAAATGTATTGGTAAATTTTTCTGTTTTCGTGTAATTTATGTTGGAATTTGATAAAAAAGCATGTATTTTTTAGTTTTCGGCCTCGCATTCTCAAACGTGTACAGATAATATTTTTTTTTAATATTGCATAAGAACAACAATTTCATCTTGTACAAAAGCAAATAAAAAAAGGTGATTTAAATTTGGTATTTTTTTTTGTTTTAATTTTTGAAGTTGCATTTCTGAGTCAGAACTTCTAAACTAAAACTTAGTTTAGTTCGAATACGAATTTCCGCCCGCTTCCTTTGTGATGATTTTTTTCAGTTTTTTTTTTAAATAAGTTCCTATTTGTTATGCATTTTTGGAGAGCTAAGAAAACAGTTAAGTTTTTAAAATAATCTGCAAGCCAAGTTTTGTAACGTTTTTTTTTGTTTGTAAGGCATTTTAGTGGAAAGCGATCGCAAAAAAATATTGAAAAATTTTCGTTTTCCGTCTCGCTTTTTTAAATTTGGACCGATAATTACTGTTTTAATATTGAAAAATAACCAGTATTTAATTGATTTTGTAAATCAGAAATAAAAAATAGATTTAATTTGATACTTTTTTTGTAATAAATTTTTCAAGTTGAATTTCTAACTAATTTAAAAAAAAACTAAAAAACGCGATAACTCAAAAATGGTTCACTTTTGCATAATGCATATGAGGGTCAAAATTATCGCAAATGGTCACCCCTATCGTCTCCTAACGGGAATAGGTCGACTTACCAATAACCCTGTATAATAAAAATATTTTTAATAATTTTATAGTTACTACCCCTTTCCTCATAAACGCGTAGAGGTATTAAATTGAAATTCATATCAAATACTCAGGTCTATAATACCTTTAAGCTGTAACAAAATCATACTTCTATGGCAACGCAATCAAAAGAAACAGCAATTTAAGCCGCATATTTTCAAACTCGCAACTTCTCCAGTTCTTCCAGTCGATCTAGAATCTTGAAATTTGGCATGAAGCAATATTTTATAGCACATATGAAGGAAAAAATCCGGAAACCTTAACCCCCTTACTTATAATTTATAAACGTGGAATAAGCTTGGCTTAGTTTATGCCATGCTTTGTCCTTATCTGTAATTGTGACATTTGCATCTGACAGAAAGTGACAAAACATGGTATAAACTATTCCAAGATTATTCCACGTTTATAAGTAAGGGGTTAAATGTTTAGTTACATCACGTATTTTAACTCGATTGCCGTGATGGGTGAACTTTTACTTATTTACCACCTAAAGGTTTGTACGGAACCCTCGGTGCGCGAGTCCGACTCGCACTTGGCCGGTTTTTGTTTAAATGCATATTTGTCATTATTTTGTCAAAGTGGCAGTCTTGAATCAGTTTCCTGTCAATTGAAATTACCTAGTAAAATTACTTACTTACAGTTAAGTATGTCTAAATATTTTAAATATCGTGAAATTAGAAACGGGTAAGCCGGTGAAATATTGTGTAAAGCATGTGATATTTAAAAACTGTTGACAATAATATAAAAAAAATGACAATGAAAATACCCTCGCAAACATACCTAAGGTTTTTTTTGGTTAGGCGTTTTAAATGTAATTAAAAAATATAGTTAAATAATAATACGACTCTATTAATCTTGTTCTATAACCGTGTCGCGATTTTTTTACTATGACCTGTCCGAGCTATACCTATTTATTAATATAGCTTTATATTTAATGAGTTCCGTTTTTGCCATTTTGGCATCGGTACACTAAAAATTAACATGGTTGGTATTCTCATTCTTCTGTTGGGACTCATTCGTTAAAAACAGTCTCATAGTACTCCACATCTGCTCGTGGACTTTCCTACAATAGCTTTTTTCAAAATCTTTGGAGTACAGCAAATATTGCCATTATCCTGTCTTCGGGTTCTTTGGGGTTTTAAATAAATTTTCTTAAATGTTTCCTTTGAATGTGACTATTTGTAGCTCACTTCAAGTAGCGATTGATAGAATTTTAATTCCGTAATTTTAGAGAATGGTACCAGTGCGTATTTTAGCCCCAAGCCTGCTTTTTGAAAATCATTTAATATTGTGAAGCAAAATGAAATTAAATGACATACGTACATATTTTTTCTTATTTTCAAATAAAGAATACGTGCCAGGATGGTACTGTTAACAAGAAAATGATACGACGCAGGCCACGTTTGATCACACGTTACACGGTATATCGTGTTATAAACAGAGATGGGCAAAATGTTATTGACTAACGATTAAGATTACAAGAATTAATTGCGACGGACGATTGAAAACGACGATTGATCAATCTTAGTTGTATAGACTGCAATTAATTTAGTTGCAACAAAATTAGTTGCCGATTGATATCGGACAACTAAATTTTGTTATCGAATAATTGGTTAGACTAATTTCTCGTGACTAATGTTAGAAGCAAATTGAATATAAAACCTCGGTATGGCTATGTTGACAGATTAATTAGGACATCTTAACGGATGTTTAAAAATAAAATAGTCATGTATTAGTTACGATATAAATCTAAGGAGTGAAATCTCTGTTCAAACTATTATTTTGCTACTAAAGTAGTGCATCTCTCTGAAATTGGATTAAATTTCTCTTATCTAAGGGTAAATAGGGTACTTTGTGCATTTCAAATTATACGTGTATACATAATTTTCTAATTTTCTTTCTTAGCTCAATCGGTTGAAGATATCTGCTTCAAAATAATTCGCAAAATTCAACCCAAACTAACATAGTTACAACATACGAGTACCTCCAATATTACATACATACCTTCTTGTAGTTACATATTGCAAGATAAAAAACGCAAAAACGGGCGACTACGTAGTTTTACTATAGATTTAATCGTGAAATTTAGTCGATTGAAACTAAAACTAATTTAGTTTTTAGTCGAACATTCTCACAACTAATTTAATAGGCTAAGTAAAGTTTTTGGAAGATATGTATATTATATTTATTTTCGATAGTCGTCATCCTAAAGATCAAGAAATTGCGGCTCTTTTATTTTTATTTCCTCCAATATGTTAGAAATATTTTTTTTAGTTATGAAGTTGACATTTGTACACTTTAATGACCGACTAGCTTGTTGCCTTCGTAGTTAATGAAAAAGAAAAAAAACACTTCTATATCTGTCATTGTCAAATCAAATCAAAGTAAACAAACGATTCAATACAACGGCTCTTTTCTGTTTGCTTGTGTTTCATGTGATCAGTGTTTTTAGAAATATTTTTAACGATCTCAGAACGAACTCCGGACTTTCGTTTTGCCGCTTTGCTCTAAGACCTTTGCACGATATTTGGTCTACGATTTATTTTCGAACCCTTTGGCACTTCTTCTTGGACACCAATTTCTTCCTTTCTCGACGACTCTTGCCCTGCTTTTTGATAGCCACGAGAGCACTTTTGAATTGTACAATCCACGCAATGAATTCAGGCAATCCCACACGGACTGTGGAAATGGAGTATTACAAAGATTTACTTGAATTTACTTATTTGAATTGAACGGTTTGTTTACTTTGATTTGATATGACGTTGACAGATATAGAAGTGACAGTTTTTTTTTCTATTTCATTAAATACGAAGGCAACAAGCTTGTCGGTCATTAAAGTTTACAAATGTCAACTTCATAACTAAAAAAAATATTTCTAAAATATTAGAGGAAATAAAAGTAAAAGAGCCGCAGTTCCATGATCTTCAGGATGACGACTATCGAAAAAAAAAAAATTTACATCTCTTTCAAAAACTTTACTTACACAATTGCAACTAAATTAATCGCGATTAAAAAATGACGATTGATATTTTTAATCATTTGAATAGTTAACTAAAAAAATTATCGATTAATGCCCATCTCTGGTTATAAATAGGTATGACTTATCATTTTACACATGCAATGCAATTCACTTTGATGACATCAAATCCAATTTATTATATATAGCCATATACTTACACATAGGACCTTGTTACCCTTGTTCGTTTTATAGCCACAACATAGAACAGTGTAATATCAGGGTTTTTGGACTATTAGTTGATGATTTTAGCAAAATACAGCTACATACACGTAGAATTACACGTAACTCATATTGTGGAAAAAAATGTAACATGCAACCGTGTAATATTGAGGTAGCGAATTGTAACAAGCCCTAACACGACAGGCTTATCATTTGTAAATTAGGAGTTCCTATGGCCACCCTGAGTCTCCATCATCAGACCAGCTCGATGGTACTATATTATTGTATTGTCATCAGAACTAAAAAGGCGTATGCAAATTTTCAGCTTCATCGGAAACCGGGAAGTGTTACATACATACACAATTACAGTAGTCGTGCCGTTCGAAATGCCCCGGTTGTCTACTCAATACAACATACGAGTATCGTCGCTAATTTGAAAAAACTTCTGAAATTCATCAAGTTTCTAGGAGGAACACTAAACATCCTGTAAAGTATTGTGAGCGATAAGTTCATATTTTAGAATCAAATTATTAATTTTACAAATATTGAAATAAATTGCGCAAACGATTTTTATTAAATTTACTGTTATTCTTGAGATACTAATTAATATATTACTTTGCGACAGAATTTCCACCACCATCATTTAGATGGTTGGCGTTCCATAACTGTGTTTCACCCGGAATTTCCTGCCTCGCACAACTAAACTGTGGAATGGTCTGTGGCCTGCGGTATTTCCGGGCCGTTACGACCTTTAAACCTTCAAGAAAAGAGCCTACTCTTATTTGAAAGGCCGGCAACGCACCTGTGAATCCTCTGGTGCTGCAGGTGTCTATGGGGGACGGTGATCGCTTACCATCAGGCGATCCGTTTGCTCGTTTGCCTCACATACCATAACAAAATTACAAGATTTTTGTATTAGTATCATTGCTTTAATATTATAGGTACCTACTAGATACACAATCCCGCACAAAGCACCGTTGTTGTAAACTGTCCCAAATGACATTGACAACTGTATTCGGATACATGCAAACATCGCTAATTTTTGCCTTGAACATTCATACAAAAAATAACTCAATATTAAGCCATCAAGTGTCAAATTTGCAAACTAACGTTTCAAAATATTAAAAAGTGTTAGGTGAAATAGCCATTGTCATAATATTTACGACAAAAGTGAACATCGGACGAATGGATCGCACTTCTCATTTTTATATTGTATTAACTTTAACGAAATGACAAATTATTAAATAAAACTTATGAGATGTTTTTTTAATGCTGTCATTGCAATACACAACTTGAGCTATAGGTATGTACAATAAAAATAATTAACAAAACAAGGTCTTATCCTAAGTAGCTAAACGTAAAGTAAAACCTTATTTCCTTGAAATAAGTTTAATCTCTATTATATAAAATTGTCTCTCTCTAACCCCCTTACTTATAAACGTGGAATAAGCTTGGTATACTTTATGCCATGCCTTGTCCTTATCTGTAATTGTGACATTTGCATCTGACAGAAAGTTACAAAGCATTGCATTAACTATTCCAAGCTTATTCCACGTTTATAAGTAACGGGGTAAGTGTTTGTAACAAAAAAGCTCCTCATCAAATTCCAATTTTAAAGATGTCATTTAAAAAAACATTCAATGTGTTTTTATTACTAATGCGTGAATAAACGAAAATTTGGAAAAGTAGTGCCGGTTACGTGTTTAGATGCGATATTTTTGAACTCACGATTACTTAACTATGCCCACCGTCGATTTATCGGCGTTGGAGTTTGTGCAGCATACGAGATGTATTTTGATTAGTTAAATGCGTAACAAATATAAAAAAATTAAAACACTCGGTTTTTTTTTTCAAAGTAGTGACGACATGTGTTTGAGGCAATCATATCGTGTCTCTTAGAACAGTGCGACTAAGTACCTATAAGCATAGTTTAAAATTCCTATTACATACTTATTATGTGTTTCGTAAATTGCATATTTTGTTTTCAGCTCTTTTACTGGATATTATTATAGTAGCAGTTATAAAAGCATTCGTTCGAAGACGAAGACCTGTACCCATGAACAAGTTGATTGCAGTCGACCCTGACAAGTACTCATTTCCATCTGGGCATGCAAGTCGATCTGTTTTGATTGCTTCTATACTAATGTGCTTGAGTCCGGTGTCGGTCATATTCTTTCCTCCTCTGCTGGCATGGGTCGTGTCTGTTTTGCTGTCAAGAGTACTGCTGGAGAGGCATTACTTGTTAGATGTCCTAGCGGGATGCGGACTTGGCCTAATTGAAGGCCTCATAATGAACTTCATTTGGTTTTCTCAAATCACTTCTGCCAGTATTTTGTCTTCACTCTCCGATGAAAAGCTTGATGGAGGAGAGTATCACGTTTAAATACAAAAAACTATTATTGAAAAAGGCGTGCTTGTATGTACAGTCGAAGACATAAATTGATGAACAGATCCAAATTTTCAAAACACCTGCACAATGTAAAGTTTCATATGTCGCTGAACAAATTGTTGATCAAATCTATGTGAACATTGCAGAATGTCAATGTTAGTAACAATATTTTATCAAAAGTTGCTGGACTTAATGAATCTACATAATTAGATTATTATTGATGGCAACGAAAGTCCATTAACACATACTTACAAAACACCTGCACACTATTTATTTAGCATTTTTAAAATAGGTACTTAAAATAATATTAAGTATAAATATCAGTGTTGAAATAACGTCCAGTTAATTTTGGACTTCTTCGTGGAATTTTAGCGTACAGTGACTTTTGGATTATTTCATCGAGTTTAAGTGTCCAGCGAGTTTTGGCGTTAATTAAGTTATGCTAGTGTTTAGGGACTTTTGAACGTTCATGACGAACAAGGAGTTTTGAACATACCTTTGTATATTAACACATGGAGAGTTCTCGTGTACAGTTCATTTCGTAGCTTTATTTTGTTTAGCGACTTATGTCTTTGACTGTACCTAAATGTTAACCCTAGGTTAACCCTAAGTTAACAGGTTAATTTGTTCAAATTAACAGTTCTTATATGAAACTGACATTCTTGAATTATTAAACCTGGAGGTTAACTTAGGGTAAAATTTACGTGCAAGCAAGCCTAACTGGCCAAGTAGGTTCATTCGTTACTAAAAATATTTAGAATAAGTTCCCCAAATATGGAATACCTTATGGATTTTATTAAATAAAACAGAATATTAAAGCCTTCCAGAGCAGAATATCAGAATCGCAGAATATCAGACTTGCAGGATACCAGAGTCGCAAAATAAGAGATTAGCACGACACCAGAGTAGCAAAATGCCAGACTCAGGATAACAGAGTGGTAAAATGCCAGACTCGCAGGATAACAGAGTCACAAAATACCAGGTTCTCAAAATAGCTGTAGGTGAGCAGAATACTACAATCTCAAATCCCCTGATTCGCGGAATAAAATTAGTACATCTTAATTGATTTTTTTTTCCATAAAAAACAAATGTAACATAAGTGCTTACTGTTACATAAATGAATTTGGTATACTATCCTTTTACTACCTTGAACGCTATTCTTATAGTCAGACTTTTAATTATATCAAAACACTTACCCCGTTACTTATAAACGTGGAATATGTTTGGAATAGTTTATGCCATGCTTTGTCACTTTCTGTCAGATGCAAATGTCACAATTACAGATGAGGACAAAGCATGGCATAAAGTATTCCAAGCTTATTCCACGTTTATTAGTAAGGGGGTTAGACATCTTAAACAGAATTCGATATAGAACCTTCTTATATCTTGTATACGCGCTTCATTCACAATAATATGAGGAAATGATAGAGACTGGGTTTCTGTGGTATCTTCGTATTGATTCACCCATCCCTCTACTGCGTTTGTTGTACTGTTTTTCTCTCCGTAGCGCGAGAAAATATCTGAAGTTATTTTTTGCATCCACTGATTACCAAAATATTCTTTGAAATTTTGAAACGTTTCAGTCTGCGGTGCTTTATCAAAAATATGCAAATAGGCTTCAAGCATCAAATATTTCGGAAGCAAAGCCAATAATGTACAAAGCCGTGTGATGTGTCGCCCTTGTTTGGTTTTTTCTTTCTTTCGCCAAATAGCGTTCGTATAGTGATAGTAGCAACATTTTATAGTTGCGTTTGGATATTCTTCTTTCATGGCTTGTAAAGGGTGTTTTTTTTAGAGGTATAGAACTTTAAGTTGGCAACACTTTTTTAACTGGCGGCAAATTTGTCAGCTGTCAAGTGATTTATGTTTAGTTTGGTTTGGCATTTCAACATGAATAAACTGACGCCTGAACAACGCTTCCAAATTGTGCAAATTTATTTTGAAAATCATGGATCTGTTCGAAAGACATATCGCTTCGTAAGCGAATTTTGTTTAGCGATGAAGCTCACTTTTGGTTGAATGGATACGTCAATAAACAAAACTGCCGGATTTGGAGTGATGATAATCCTCAAGCGTATGTTGAGACACCGTTACATCCAGAAAAACTGTTTGGTGTGCTTTATGGGCTGGTGGAATAATTGGTCCGTACTTCTTTAAAAACGTTGCTGGCCAGAACGTTACAGTCAATGGTGACCGCTATAGGGCCATGATTACTGACTTTCTCGTTCAACAATTGAACAATCATGATGTGCAGGAGCTGTGGTTTCAACAAGACGGGGCAACATGCCACACAGCTCGTGCCACAATTAATTTATTGAAGGAAACGTTTGGTGATCGCATTGTTTCACGTTTCGGACCCGTGAATTGGCCTCCAAGATCGTGCGATTTAACGCCACTTGACTATTTTCTGTGGGGATATGTGAAATCGCTAGTCTACGCCGATAAGCCCGAAACCATTGACCACTTGGAGGACAACATTCGCCGCGTTCTTGCCGATATACGGCCACAAATGTTGGAAAAAGTAATCGAAAATTGGTCCTCCAGATTAGACTACGTCCGAGCCAGCCGTGGCGGTCATATGCCAGAAGTCATATTTAAATTATAATGCCAGAAAATTGTCTATCGAATAAAGTTAATTTCATGTCAATTTAAAAAGAACATCTTTGTTTTATTCCATTTCAAAGTTCTATACCTCTAAAAAAAACACCCTTTATAACAGCAATTTCGTAATCGCATCTAAACGTTATGTTCATTTTCAATTGTTCTTTTAATATCCTCAACAAACGTTAACATGTATTCTTGCTTTTATTTGGCAGTAATACATAAATAACTGGTATGAAAGCGACTGTATGAGCACTGTGAGATATATCAACATGAAAAGAATAGAGTTGATAAAAAGGCTTCGGGGTGGCTTTAATTAAATGTGCCGTCACCATAATGTACATCATTGCACCTGATCAACTGTTTAGCCCTATCAGTCCCAAAAAACATTTTTTCTCATCGGACTCGTCATCGTATAAAAGGAAATCTTCTACAACGTGTTCAGCTAACTTCACTTCTTCTGGTGTTTTGAATGAACTACCCGTAAGCAAATACTTCTTTCGACCTCGATACATAGTATCATTTTTAGAAACTAGAGTCGGTATATTATGTTCGGCTTCTATCTCTTCCAACTTTGATGTACACATACATACATAAGCTCACGCCTTAATTCCCAGAGTGGGGTAGGAGGTGGGGTGGGGTGGGGTGGGCTACAGAATTACTAACAACTCTAAAAACTTGTAATTCTGTAACCACATTTTGCACAATTAGATTAAGATGTTTACCAGTGTATTGTAAAAAGTGGTTTTCAGATATTTTTGTAACTGATTCAAAGTTCGAACATACCTCAGATTTACAGCTGTCCATAGTAACGTCAATCAGGTTTCGGGTATGATCAGCTGGACTTATATGATAGGGATTTTTTACGACCTCATTGCTTTTATTTCAAGCAATGTTATGGATGTATAGCAATATTTATGATAGTGACAACGCCAATTATTATTGCCCGAATTATATTTCTGCACAAAGTTATAGCGATATCCATCATCATGCAATAGCATTTGTTTACTTTTCTGCCTTTTTATGAATTTCATCTCACTCATTTCCATAATTACTGCGCAATGAAAAAAAACTTTAATGAAAATCAATACAATTACCTACCTACTTACAAGCAGGAAAGTATATAAAATAATAATTATGTTTTCATTGAAACAATGTCAAGTGTCATCTCACGTGACGTGCCTCAGCTTTCAGTAAATGACTCGTTATCATGCAGATGTAGGTTGGCAAGATTTACAAAAGAGGTTTGCAAGAAAATATTTTATAGCTATCTGTACAAACGTTATTCCGCGAATCAGGTTATTTGAGATTGTAGTATTCTGCTTATCTGGGATTTTGAGACTCTGGTATTCTGCGTATCTGTGATTTTGCGACTCTGCTATTATGCACTATCTGCGATTTTGCGACTCAGCTATTTTGAGATTCTGGTATTTTGTGACTCTGGTATCCAGAGAGTCCGGCATGTTGCTACTCTGGTATTCTGCTAATCTCGTATTTTGTGACTCTAAGTATCCTGCGAGTTTGATATTCTGCGACTATGGTATTCTGCTCTGGAAGTTATTAAAGTTAAATAAGTGTTATCAACACTAAAGTCTGATTTTTATTCCCACAGAATAAATGTAAACAAAGATGTTGCCGTTAACGAAAAACATTTGCAGTATTCAAAATATTTATACTTTCCACATTTAAAAGACATCGTCTTTCTATAAAAAACCAAGTATCGTAATCAAGATTAAAGAATTTAATTTGTTGATAGCCAACTTTATTTTGATATAAAGTCTTTGTTGTATTAATTTAAAACGAGAAAACTGTTTTTGTATGCATAATTTATTTATTGCACTGGCATCATTGATTGGGCCGCTTGATTGAGGTGAGACGTCACTTCACTCGCTCCCGTCGCAATCGCTTTCCAGTGACTCATTTGTGTGATTTTAATTTCAGTTATTTCTCAAAAATATTTTTTAATTCGGTTCGAAAATGATAAATGCGAAATGATAAATTAATATTATATTTCTTGACGGCCTAAACTTTGAGACCACCTGAAATGTCACTTTGACAGTGAGGTAACTTTGTTTTTTCTGTGGGAATAACAATTCCGACCTTAATTAGAGAAGAATCTATGTGGTCGTATGTCACAATAATAAAAATATCTTAAATGATCAAAATCTCTAACAAAACCTTCATATTTCAAAAATATATCAAATTTAAGACATGCACCAAATGTAACATAATATTATTTACTTATATTATTATTTATATTATTGTGGTTTCAATATAGGCCAAGGGTGCATTATATGGACCATAATAATTTGAGTATGACTGAATCACAATGTGTTTATAATTTTTATTGTCTATGAACTTGTAATCAATCTTAAATGTTAACTAGCACATGCCCATCGTCAAAAAGAAGGATACCGTATCGATTGTTCAGCTCCAGTATCATCCTTGGGACCTTCACAATACAAAAATGTACCTTTGACATTTGACTCCGATCAGGACTTTAATCCGTCTCAACATTCACATCGTTTTAGAACAAAAAATGAGAACCTATAATTTTGTTTTGTTTTTATTTTGAATTGTATTTTTTTTAAGAATATCAATAAATGTTCGTCCCATTTTTGCCTTTTTGTGGGAGCCTTCACCTTAAGACATAAAATAAATGATTTATAACATGGATAATCAACTACTTAGTCGTGATGATCGTGTACATAATATGGACAGCTAGTACGTATTTAGAACCGCTCTACTGGTCCATAATACAAACTATATATATACACACATATACTACCTACTACATTTGATGGTAAAAAATAAATAAAAAAATACCGGTAATACCAATCATACACTACACCAAGAAAATGTAGTAACAAAACAGTGTTTCCAAAACAGGGTTTCAAGAAATAGAGGGTGCAAGTAAAGTAGTAATAATCTTACAAAACTCACCGAAAAAATACATCGAATGTGCTCACAATTTTAAAATGATGAAAACTGTGGCCATACATGTATCGTTGCAACGATAGACGGGCAGGGAACCGCGGCGCGGCGCAAGCGCGACCCACTTCACTATGATAGCAACGACACCTTCCGAAGTATTAGTATGGTACATATTACGTGCCTAGTGCATATTTAGGGAACTTACTCTACCTTAATTCGATTGTTTAACTAAAAACATAAAATAGTTAAACTTAAATAATCACTACTAATGTTTATTATTGTGCAAATATTTATTAAAAACTTGTGTATTGTTTTAATGGTATCCCAAGCTAAAATATCAAGCTTCATGTAAGTGTTACTTATTTATGAACATAATGTGTGCCTTTTATGAGAAATAAACTCTTATATAAATTATGGCTTTTTATTTCCTCTTATATAAATTACTAGCGACCCGCCCTCGCTTCGCTTCGGTTTATTTGAGTTTTCTATAACACACGTACATAAAACAAAATTTATTATACATAAAAACCTTCCTCTTGAATCACTCTATCTACTAAAAAAAACCGCATCAAAATCCGTTGCGTAGTTTTAAAGATCTAAGCATACATAGGGACAGACAGCGGGAAGCGACTTTGTTTTATACTATGTAGTGATGGTAAATATCCTCGGATATTTATGTGAGGGCAATCCAGAAGGCACAAGGAGTTGAAAAAATCCATTGGGAAATGGACAGCCTCTTCCTACATTAGCGACATTCCAATTACGCTTAAATTTTTAACTTTGCAATTTGAAGCTAGAGCTAATTATTCCACATTTAACACTCATAGATCAGCGCTTAAGGGGCTGCTACACGGTGAGCAACAAAGCTCTCCACCAAGGCGACCTTGGTTGGGGGCTCGGGTGCTGCTAACCCCGTCGCGTTTCTGTCTACACGTGCGGTGTGTCTACTGCTCGCGGAGAGAAAAGACGCATCGTACGACTGCACAGTGCACACAAACCGGCATGCTTTTAAAAATTTCAGTAGGTTGGCGTAGCTTTAGCACTTTTGTGCGCTAGTGAGGACGGAAAAGAAAAAATAGAAAAGAATAATGATGAAGCGATGGCTGAAGGAACGACTATTACCAAGTCATTTAAATTTATTGAATTTACTGGACTTTGACGATATTCGTAACTTTCTGGGAAAAGTTCCACTCTAAAGTGAACGCATCTGTATTATACGCGCCGGGGTCTCGTTTCCATTAAACATATTTACGACGTTTAGCATTTAGCCTAGTGGCTGACTGACATGATGCACTATTTTGTTTAATGCAAATGAGGATAAATTCCACTCAGTGTCTATATTAATTAGTCCTTGGCCTTTGGATCCCTTAAAGTTTCTAAAATCTGAGTTGGTTAGGGCGGCGGCTCCGCAGGTGTGGTGCTTGTGCCCGATACAGGTTCTGCAGACGCTTGCGCGCTGTGCTGCGCTGACCTCACGGGGTATTACGGGGGCTGTAGGTAAGCCGACGGCGACCGCTGTGTTGCAGTCCGTGGCTGTAGGCGTGAGACCGCACTCATTTGGGGTTAGGTCAATGGGACTGCCGGGACTATTTTGCTCACCACGGACTTAATGCGTTCATCTGACTCATATCCCAATCCCAAGGGTACAGGGGTTCATAATTGGACACTGGGGAAGCCGATCTGTCACGGTGATCCTCTGAAAAAATACCGAACTTAACCGCTTTAAGTACCCTTCGTGTATAACTTGCAAACCATGTACCTAAATGTACCTGTGTAATGTAATGTAATCAAAGGAAATAAACAGATTAAATTTAATTTTTTTTTTTTTTTAAACAAACTTCATTTAAACTGAATTTTCACATTAACTCCAATTTAGTATTTAATCGTTTCTTTTCAGAAAATCAGACTACAAAATTGTTCTACTAAATATGGATAGGCAATATCAGCATAGCGGTTTGTTTACATAATGTTTAGTTCTAACCGAACAAAGTAAGTATAATAATACCGCGCATGAGCGTTATTATTAAGCTTTACAAAGTCGTTCAAGCCAAACAAAAAGTAATTATGAAGAATAACAAATTAACTCAGAAAAAAAGAACCTAAAATCCAACTGCAATAATTTAAAACCAAAAAAAAAATTTCACCTGTGATCAATTAAATGAATTAAAAGCTGAAGCTATAGAATTCACTTATAAGTTAATAAATGAAACAAATCAAAGAAAAAATAAAAAAAGGAATCTTTACTATTATTCTGCAGCAGCTTATAAATATGTCAGGCAGGTTTTTAAAAAAACACTAACACATCCTCGAGTCATTAACAAGTGGTACGAAAATAGTTCTGGTGATCCTGGGTTTACAAAATAAGCCCTTGACATATTACACTGGAAACACAAGATCACCGGTAAACGGATTTTGTGCACGTTAGTGGTTGACGAAATGGCTATCCGGCATCAAAGTACATGGACCGGAAAAAAGACTGCAGGCGTTGTAGATTTCGGCGCTAACTCTTCGAAGACACACGACATAGCCACCCAAGCTTATGTCTTTACATTAGTCTGCATGGACGAAAACTGGAAAATTCATGTCGGTTATTTTCTCGTTAACGGATTGTCAGCTGAAGTACGGGCCAATTTACTTAGGACTTGTCTTAGCGAATGTTACCGTGTTGGTGTTGATATTGTAGCAATAACGTTTGACGGATGTCCTGATAATCTAAATGCAGCTAATTTACTAAAATGCAGCCTAAAGAACCCAGGTATGTTAAAAACATATTTAAAACACCCTGAATCTGAAACCGAAGTAGTAGTGATGCTTGACGCGTGTCAACAACTAGCTTTCCGCCCACGACTTCGTCTGCGGAGAGTCAGAACTTCTGTTAAAAGTACAGATATACATTACACTAGCTTCCCGCCCCCGACTTCGCCTGCGGAGAGTCAGAACTTCTGTTAAAAGTACAGATATACATTACACTAGCTTCCCGCCCCCGACTTCGCCTGCGGAGAGTCAGAACTTCTGTTAAAAGTACAGTCTGTAAAGTTGTGCACGCCACCCGGTAGGCCGCGTAGCAAAGAAATCCTTCCGTCCTTGGCTTCTAACTCTTCGCCGTCTGCAACGTGTATATTGGCGGCGTGCCGCTACACAGTCTTTTCGCATCTGTTGAAGTTCTGGGCGCCACCAGTACACCTGACGTCGCGGCGGGAAGGGCCGCTTCCTTGGCATAGACGCGTCACATATACGGGTTAAGGCGCCATTAAGCAATTTCCACCTCCGCATCTACGTTCTCAATCGGGCCAGACCTAGTTGCCCAGGACTCTACTATGGCCACTTCTTTAGCGATCCCCCTATCGAACCGCCCAAGTACCCAGCCTGGCCTATCAACAGCGACATGTTGGCCACTTATTCTAGTGAAGATGGGCGTAGAAAAGTCAAACCGAATATAGCAATGGTCGGACAGAGTTTCCACGTCCACCTCTACCCTCCATCCTTGGACACGGCGTGCTAGGGTGGGAGATGCGAACGTAAGATCCACAATAGAGACGCATTTTTGAAAACTTTTGGCTGTGGCGGCGAACAATTATTTCATAACACGACAGGCGTGCCTTACGCCATAGAATATGATGAAAAGCCTATCGTGTCACCAGCCATGTGTAAAAAATTATGTACATTTCAGTATTTTCCACTGATTTAAACTTGATTGAGTTTAGTTGACATCAAACCAAGGAAGTCTACTAAGTGTAATTTTTATGTATGTACCTATAGTGGGCTAACGCAATGGGTAAATATAAAAAAATTACAGTGCGACGCGATTTAAAACTGCACTCAATATTTTCATGATTTCTCCTTGAATTATTCATTCGAGTCATATATACATATAACAAATAATTTGTATTGAATTACAAAAAGTAAAACGTCTATTCTAATATTTTTGAACAAACTATAAGGGGAGTTTCAAAAAAATAGCACACCCTAATAAAAAAGCTGTCCAAAAAATTACTTTACTTTAGGGTATTTTTAAAAACTGTATTTGAATACTTATATTGTCTTTATTCATAAAATTAATATGATATTTAATTTAGAATGCTGTTTATCGAGAAAAACTTAAAACAATGAGAGGAAGAAATTAATTTCCGTCGGTTTTGTTACCACAGTGTAGGTTAAATATAAATAAAACTATGATGAATTCAACAACTCCGATTTATTATTTGAAATGACTATGATATCAAAATTCCCTAAATAATTCAGTAATCCACAGAAATTAACAAAACTAAATCTAAAAAATATTT
This sequence comes from Acleris laterana, assembly GCA_963966035.1. Lineage (NCBI taxonomy): Eukaryota > Metazoa > Arthropoda > Insecta > Lepidoptera > Tortricidae > Acleris > Acleris laterana. The sequence goes on along the minus strand of OZ014438.1, from coordinate 51,117,812 downwards.
ACTTTCGGATTTGTTACCGTCGGTCCCAAAGCTTATCTTATTTTTACTTTTACGACTTAAAAATAAACAACAATGTACTTAAAAAGGAATTAGGACGATTTAAACACATTTTATTTTAATTTAAAACAAACTTTCCTTAAATAAGTGAAAATATGTAGAAGAAAACTCTTTAAAGTCTTTAATTATTTTTAGGGACAGTAACAAATCCGACAGTAACAAAACTCTAAAGCGTGGTTTACATGATCTGAAATACACCATGTGCACGGAATGGTTTTTAGTGTTTATAAAAAAAAGTTTTTTTTTATTTAGTATCGTATTACAAATAATCAAGTCCTTCTTCAGATTAAGGAATCCAACTACTAAATTTCACTATCACTCCTTAGATATAATTGTACTGATATATTTATCATAGTGAATTTTTGAAGTTGGATTCCTTAATCATTTCACTAGTGATCGAAATAGGTAAATAGTGATATGCAGCAATGTAGGATAGCACCTACCTATTCTGACCACTGTTAATAATTATACATTGTTATTATTATTAATATAAAATAAGTACTTTGTACTCATGAGATCAGCCATGTAAAGGTACATAGTGAAACTTATCACACAAAGTTGGCTTTACGGGTACCTATAGGAATAGGTACCTACTATCATTGACAAACTATAAAAACTAGTTTATCGATGCTACTATAAAAACTTGGTAAGTAACAGAACTTTAATTGAGTACCGTATTCATTTTTCATGACTTAATTTGAGTACTTGTTTATTTGACACTGTAGTTTTGAAGCTTGAGGATATAATGTCTACTACAGGTATTTTTTTTCGTTCTATTCTTTTTACGACCGAAAAATATCAATACCTATAGAGTTATTTTATAGTAATTGTCAACATTACTCCCGCAAAATAAGTTTAGGTAACAGGTTGCCCCAGATACGAACATACAAACACTAAAAACACTCCTTTCGGTTTAAATATGAACTCAGCCGAACAAATAGAAACCATTTTTAAACGTAAGTACCTATTGAAATTAGATTTTTAAATATAGTTAATACTACAACATACACCTCAAATACATAACCCTGATTTGGGTAACGCCGTAGTCGGGTAATAATCATGTGATCTAAGCTTTATGCGGTCGGTTTTGTTACTTTCCCGGTCCGTCTATATGTTACCGTACCTGTAGTAACAAAACCGAAGTAACACAGTGTACCCAAATTAAATTAAAAAAAATATAGTCGGCGAATGATTTTTCCGACAGGTTACATTTATACATCAAACAAATCGTATAAAAAGCGGGTTTTGTTTAAAGACCATCCATTAACAAATAAAGAAGTATACAGGGTGTCTTGGATCGAATAAGAGATATTTGGCGGGGTAATAGTTCGCACGATTCTGATCACGGGGGTATGGTTCATTTTTGTTTCTGTTAATGTAAAGAAAAAAGAAGGATTAATTATATTAATTTTGTTACTTGATGTATCGCAGCCGATATCTCGACCTTGACATTTTGACGCTGATACTATACTACTACAAACGTTCGTAGTAACTAACGTCAAAATTCTAAAGGTCAATGACCTGACAACATACGTTGTTTACATGGTATGTAAACAAACAGTTCGTTCCATGTAAGCAGAAATCTGACTAACATTTTAAAATAATTATAAATTTTAGTGCAACTTACTGTATTTTCATTAGTGCAACTTACTGTATTTTAATTTTTGCAATTTGAACACTAGCTGGTTTTAAATGTGAATTCACTAGATCTCTTGTTCACGCTTCGCCAAGACTGATCATAATATTATCGTCCTTCTTATATTATTGTCGAGATCTAACCATTTACCATTCTTTTCTGTTCTAAAGTGGCCCGTATAACCGGTTTACAGCAAAAATAATTACGACTTGAATATCTCAAAATAACATAACAATGACATAATATTATAATGACAGCCATAAATTCATAGACTCAGACATAGAGTTCAGATAGACATGAATTGAACGATCCGATTATTGCCCTCCGTATTGATCTGCGTGGTATTTGTGGCAGTAGCCAACAGCCCGAATGCAAAATATTTTGTCCATGGATATAAAGGCCGTCGCATAATTGATTATAATTTATTATGATGTCACACTTACCATAGAGAACAAAAAATACCAACCTTTCCTAGGCCATGGAATGGGTAAACTTACGTGTAGAGACGATTTTATTTTTACAAAACCTAAACCTAAACCTCTTTTCATAAAAAGTATTCAATGGTACAAGATTTAAAAAAATACTATGCTGAACTGTCAAAGGACAATAACAACTTATTGATTCGTTTTAATTATTGTGTGTTGTATTCATAGTTATCCCTGATGGTGGTAGAAATCAATGAAATAAATCCATGATTCATGATCTAATAAAATAACTTTAATGTACCTATGAGTACAAGTGCTATTTTACCTGTGCGAGTGTGGGAAGAGTGTGAGTAAACATCGTAATCGTAAGTTTCATTTTTAAATTATTTCACATAATAGCCCTTATCAGAGATCATCTTTTCATTCATATTATAGTTCAGTTTCAGTCTATTTTCAGTTTTCTAAACACCGTGGAGCTTTTGACCGTGATTAGAAAGTTTGTTGATATGGAACAACTTGTTTATTTACATTACGTTGTGACACATGTTATGTCATACACCGGTATGACGGGGTCAAAAATGTAGCAGTGCTAGTGATTCAATATCGACAAAATTTATCGACAACGATATAAAGCAATTTTTGATCATCATTAAAATAAGTAATGGCCTAGTTTGAATGACTTTTAATTATGTGCAAACCTCTTATAATACAAACAACCGGTATCTGACATTGACTCTGGACTCGAGTCACTTTTGACAACCGTTGAAATTACATTGAATAACAAATTAATTCAGTACGACAATATTCTTTAGTATTCCGACGAATTGAGAACCATTTAGTTTTTTAAGTCGGTTAAAAATGATTCGAAAGAAAAAGATCGTTTATCTTCATGGAAAGCTGATCATTTAGATATAGAAGATAAAGGTATTTACAACTTTATTTTGTAAGTAATGGAAGATCCATATGTCACGAAAAAAATTGTCGATAAACTTAATCGATATTTAATGAATCACTAGCACTGGTACATATTTGCCCCCGTCAATCCGGTGTATGGGTTATGAATGAATTAGTTAAGATGGAGCACACTGAGAGCATCGTCAGGATAAATCAGTCTGTAACTCAGTCAAATATTAACTTAAAAAATAGTTACCAATGTAGAGATGATCCAAATCATCCACCCTATCTACGGTTAAAATTTCTTCGATTGATTTCAAGACACCCTGTATAATAAAATACATAATCACAAACCTGACAGTCAGTTTCTTTACAAGTCCAACTCGTCGACTCACGTGCTCTCCATGACAATAAATAGACGACTGACGTTTGGTTTTAAAAAACGGTTACACTGTATGAAGTTCAGTGCTGCCATTTAAAAAGAAAAATGATAGTTGGTAGAAATATTTTAGGGAGTTATTGAGGTAACAAAACCGACATGTCCGGAAATGCCTAAATTCGGGGACCGACGTTTTATTTTTATTTTAATAACTTTTCATTATATTGACCTAAAAAAAATTAGTTTGTCGTATAAAACAAAGTATTTTCTACTTAAAACATCGAAATAGTTGCAGGTTTCTAGTTCATAAAACACGAATAATTCGATCTGAAGTTTTGAAAACATGGCGGGGACATAACAAAATTAGGGGGGTTCTTGGTAAAAAAACTACTAAATTATAAATATACGTTTATTTTAAATCGTTTATAAGTTTACAAAGGGTTTAAATATATATATATGTGCAATGTTCAGTCATCAAAACTTTAAAATTTGCTACACAGATTTCAGAAAAAAAAGATGAATATGAAGGACATGCTAAAATCAGGGGTGTGCTATTTTTTTGAAACTCCCCATAAGACACATATACAATTTTTATTTTTAAGAAAACAGTGTAGGTAAGTATCAGAGAATGCTTTCAATGTATGGTGAAATGGACACTGGCTCCGCAAAATGCTGCACCTACAGCGCTGATTCTCAGCCAGTACCGTCAGTGACTCACGGAACGCTGCACAAACATACTACGTTGAAACTGGTGTCCCCTTGTTTTACAGACTGTAAAATTACAGAATTTTGTTTCACAGAAAATGTTTCATATACTATTTGGTCCTTGTATTTTTGCTTCGTATATATTTTTTTTTTAACTATTTACTTGAAAGAAACAAATTCGACAGAAAATCAATTCAATGAATTTTGTAATTTTATTTTTTCATTACACATACTTATCAAACAATATAATTATTTTTCAACGAATATTGTTTGGTCAGTGCATTTTTTAGAAGGTTGGGTTATAAGATAAATACTATATTATGATATAAATATGAGTGAGCGAGCGAGCGAAGCGAGCGAGCAAGACCTCTCTGGGCAGAACCGACTTGAATAGGTTAGGTTAGAAGGCTATGGCGGGAGCGAAGCGAAGCAAGCTCCCGCCTTAGCCTTCGAGGTTATTTTTTTTATATCCCTTGAATAAGCTATGCGATACCATTTGACTGCAAATTAAAATCGTATGCTTTTTTTCAAACGTTTCATTTCACACACCTTCACAAACTGCACCCTACTCTATAAGTTGATTTTATTGTTATTAAGTTATATTTTAAATAAATAATATGAGAACAAAGAATATTTAATTTGCTATTCTATGATATGAAAAAAGAAACATTGAATTTTATTTAAAATAAAAAACGATGATTTAAAAGTCTTCAAAGTAATTATTCTACATATTGATTATTCTATGAAATGATAATACGAGAAAAAAATTCTATGAAATGAAATTCTAAACAACTTCAGTCTGTAAAATAACGTACAACCGTTGAAACTACTTACATAATACTAATATACTTAGCGGAAAAATAAATGGGAAAACAATAATAAGAATAAGACGCATACTTACATAAATCCCGATATAGCCTTGATAAAAGCAAAAATAATTTAAAGGGTTATTTTAAAAGCAACAGGTTGAAATATTAATGTTGTAGGTAGGTGCTGGACGAGGGCTAGCATTTCTGGAGTGTCAACAAATAGTCCTTAAACATGCGCTTAAAGGTGTACTTGCTAGACATCCCTTGGATAGAAGGAGGAAGATCATTCCAGCACTTGGACGCCGCAAACCTGAAACCACCTCTGAAACACGCTTTTGATGGATACTTAGAATACGTGTTCAGTTCGTTTCTAATGAACTGTTAAGATTTGATGTCGGTCGAAGATATAATATTCATGCAAAAAATTATAGAAGTTCTGAGAGAAGGTGCTGAAACTGTTCTAGAGTCTAAATTTTATGTCCTTGTAGTTTAACCATGTTTTCAAATTATAGGGTATAATAGGGTAAATCGTTAGTAACTGGTCACTTTACTACGTTGCTCATTTTATTTAGATGGTTTATTGTGTGAAGCGATACCACTCATATTAGTTAGTTAATCTTGAAAAAAATAAAGTACTAAAATCAGATGACATTATTTAGGTATGGCATACATAACATAACTTAGGCCGCTTGTTAGACGTCCGTTGTTTTCACCGGGCAACGGAGCGTCAGTAAACGGATATCCCTGTAGACATGTAGAGATGGTATAGGTGTACCAGAATCTCATGGCAAAAAGGGAAATTAAAAAATGTAGAGGGCAATACTGGGGAAATTGGACTAAACGGTATTGATACTGTGTAATTTTTAATCGGCTTAAAAAAAACGAGGAATTTAAGATTCGACGAATTTGTATTATTTTATGTTTTTAGGATTTTTAACATAAAATATATGACACTAGAGGTCTATTAGGTACATTAAACTTCCAGTATAGGATAATAATTATTGCTCACAAATAAAATAATAAACACACCATTCTTACTCGCCAAATTGATATACTTATAATGAGTATAAGAAATAACTTGAAATCTCATCTAGAACTAGAGAATGATTCCAAAAATTCTACTGTCATTTCTTGTTCTTCATCTGCTGAGGGCGATGAAGAGAGTGGAGTATTTATAATAAACCGCTCTTTTAACATTTTCTCTACATGTTGAGAAAGCTTCTGTCAATCATTTAATATTGCTGGCAGGTCTGTTTACATTCTTCTCTGCAACTTTTTGTTTAATTATACCCCAAATCATTTCTATGGAATTTAATGTACAATGATAAGGTGGGAGCCTTAAAACTTCGTGGCCATGTGATTTCAATAATTCATTAATTTCATATAAGGGTAGACTGGTTTTGTTACACGGCTTCAAGTAGTTGACATTTACGCCAACGATCATCATAGTGCCCTCGGTTATAATTCGACGTATGGTAGTGCTGGGAACCTCTGTAATAAGTAGCATTTATGTAAGACAAAATATACCTAAACCTAAAAGTATCAAAACAGTTCGTTTCAACTTACCAGTCAACTCCACGATACGCTTTAAAATCGAAGATTGTGTTTGATTTACACCTCGTTCTTCGCGTACTGTATTACACACATTGTATACAATATTCCTAGCTTGAGATCTAAGCGGTTTTCTCGACATTTTCACCAGATAACAATCTTTGAAGGTGAATTTCAAAATGTATGCAACGGTAAACAAACAATTTTTCATCACACTTGCTCGTAAATAGTGTCCTAACATGCTAGAAAAATCGACCGTAAATCCAAAATAATACCCGCGGGCCTTTTTTTACCATTACGCTTCTAACGTGCGTAATAGCTTTTTTTTTAAATATTATACGTGGACTCTAACTATCACAATACGTCAGGACCCCAATTCTTGTGCCATTCGATATGAAGTTTCATTCGAGATGAAATGTCAGTTGAATACTATTTCCTAAAAATCTCGCATAATAAACTATTGATCTCATATGTCACTAGAATCGGACTCCGAACACGTTTGACATTATCTGTGGTAAGTCACAGACAATGATGTAGTCTGCCGCTAATAAGTTAAAAATATGATCTTTTGTCTGATTTTATTTCATTTCCTCGCAATTGTGATGAAAAACATTGTATGTTACACGAGTGGTAAAGGAAATACAAAGCTCGAGTCATTAAAGCCCTCGGCCTTCGGCTTCGGGCTTCTAACAGACTCTCGTTTGTAATTCTTTCTTTACCACCCTTAATACACAATGTACTATAACACGCCTGCCAGTTGACAGATGCCATATGAAAAAAATGTTTTTTTTACTTTTAAAAATGCCATCAGATTCTGGTAGACCTATACCTATTATACTAGGTGACACGTAAGACGTAATACAAAATGTTATTTTCCGAATCTACCCATGATTACGATCAACTATTAATATGGGACCAACTTCGAAAATGTAAACACAAAATCGACATCTCCATTCAAATTGTGAAACCAGCTGATTGCTTTTAGTATGGGAGATTTAAAAAAAAACTACCGATTTCGATATTAGTCCCATACTAAAAAATGATCGTGCTCATGAGTAGATCCAGAAAATAAAATTTTGTATTACGTCTTAGGTGTCACCCTGTATAGGCCTTTCAGACAACGTCTAAATGCCAAAATGTCTAAAAAGTTGTATGTCACTGGGTACTGGCCGGTTTTTAATAATTCATAAATTGTAGAACCCATCTCAACCGTTGTCGATAATTCGAACTGCGGCGTCAACGTCAATCTTGTGTCTACTAAGCGTCACTATTATGACTGCTAAGATGTGTTATACACTTATTGGTTTTATATTTTGGATTTAGTGTGTTAATTTATTGACTATGGAATTTTTTGGCTTAACTTTGTGTGGGCCACAAAATTATATTGCTGATTTAATTAAGGGAGGATACAGCGAACCTCGAACTAAAGATGATGTTCCTGCTTTAGTGGAAAGGATGATAAAAAGTTCTACCTGCTCTGAGAAGGTAAAAATGTGTGTCAAATTCGAATTTAGGTACTAAGTTTTGAGTTATTTATCCCATTATTTATTACTACCACAAATTCCCACCAGTATACAGTATTTCCAATACAGTAAGAGGTTCTGGTTATGAAAATTGACAAAAGTAGGTATTGTTTAATTACTGGTTATAAATAAAATAAGTTAGAAAACAGTGAAAATACTTCCTTATTCGTAACGAGTTATGAAATCTTATTTATGAACGTGGACGAAGGGGTTTGGTCAAATCCACTCTTAGTAGAGCTCATTGGGAACACCTTATAATTCCGAATTACATTTTGCCAAATATTCATTTGTCCGAATTTTCATTTTTCCTGGATGCTGGAGTTATTTAAGGTTAAATTTAAAATTTAATTACTGTAAATAGGTTAGGTTTGATTCATAAGCGATCAAAATATTTGATAAAAAAAGGCTTTTTGTTCAATTCGGAATTATCCAGAGCTCATTCTATTTTATGGGCATTTCTTCACTAATTGGAAAACCCAGCCAACTTTCCCTTCTAATAATAGTGAATTAAACAGTAAAAATCATTTTGCATCAAAACTCCTGTGTCGTTCATACCAAGATCAAAGCATTTACAAGTTAGTCTCATGAATTATTATTATTTTAATCACCATCAGGCGACAGGGGACTGTTGTTGTAGTCTTGGGACAAAGTTTGAGTAAAAGTTCTAATAAAATTACTTAAATATTAATTGCAATACTTTTTCATTGTGTGTTCACCTTGTTAAGTTTAATAGAGAAATCTTGTTACCTTGTAACACATTGCTAATATTATGTCATATTTAGCAAAGTCTGGGTATGAGACAAGCCAGGATACTGTTTTTTGACAGGTTCAAAAAAATTGAAACGAAATCAGACTTCGTTTATTTTAGTTAAGTATAATTAAAACACCTAAAAAATATGGTTAATAATTGACACGAAGAGCTTTTTATTTGCCATTTATCTAAAGAAATTATTCCAAAAAAAACAACGGACAGCGAGTTTCCAATTAGTGGAGAAATACCCTTATAATTCACAGTTGCAGAGACCCGACGCCTCGATAATTAGAGTGATTGACTGTTACATTGGGCGAGTGAACGGATTTGCTTACGGCTCAATGCAGAGGCTTAACAAAATGAAACGCAAGGCAGTTATAAAGCCAGCTGGCCCGTCGGATATGTACAGGCTCCCACCTACAACATCAATTGAGGTGGGTACAGTACGATTAAAATCAGTTTCGACTTTTCTCGGCTATTATCGGCGAAACCCGGAGTCGAAAATAACACAATATACATTGCTGTGATTTATTTTAGGTACTTAGCACTCAACTTTAACTATCATAAACGCAATGTATATCACCTGCCGTGATGACATTACTTACCAGTAGAACTAAGAAGCGGTATAGACATATATTATTTATTGGGTACCAATTAGGGAATTCAAACCGGTTTACCGGTAAATCGACCCTTTTTAGAGCCGGTAAAATAGCGGTAATTTATAGCGGTTACCGGTAATTTACCGAACCCTGATAATAAAAAAAACGCGGATTATAAGTGCAGACACTACTTGAAAATCTATTTCATTGAAATTTCCAATCCTTCATGTTGTAATTCCTTAAATAAATTCCTAAATTCCTTCAAGTTGTAATTCTGGGGTCCTAGTAAAAAAGAGTATAAGTCTTCTGAAGATCAAGGTGAAAAAGTGTTTTAAGTCTAGTATACTCCGTTCATGTATACCTACACCCTTTTTATTACCCACCCATATTTACAATGAAATTGTCGCGGCGTGTGATATAAGGTATTGTCGTGTTTTTGAGGCCAAGAAGCGTATTCAGACACTGTTGCTTAGCTGGGATTACAGTGAGTCTGAGAGAGTTTTGAATGTTTTAAGTTAAATATTGAGCGACTACTTCTAGTTACGCTCCTTCGTTTGCAAGGAATTCTTCACGCTCAAATTTTCATGTGCACTTTCGCACACACACACACACACACACACACATTTTTCTGGTATTACCTTTTTTTTTTTTTTTAATAGTTGATGAATATTGTAGTGTTGATTTTAAATTCTTCTATTTTGATTTCATTTTGCATTATAAATAATCTTTTGGTTACAGACCGCTATCCCTCGGTAATTCTTTTAATGGTTTTTGACTGCCACGACACAGGCCTAGCCTAGTGTGGGGTCAAAGGTATTATTGATATTTGCACTGTATTTTTGGAAAATAAATATTTTACTTACTTACTTACTTTTTATTACGAGCTATGTCGAGTTATACCGTTTTTCACTTGGACCCCAGAATTATTGTGAAATGACTTTTTTAACTAAAATAATCGATTTTCAAACATTTTTATAGCTTCTATTTGAAACACAAAAACCGGTAAATTACCGGTTAACTGTATAGGTAGGCCTGACGTCGGTAACTTAACGGTTTAGAAATTTGGCCGGTAATTTAATTCCCTTGTAGGTACCAATAACATGAAAAAATATTGATGATTATTTATTATTCAGTAGTTATGTTTTACGTAAGGAACAATATTACGTCGGGATAAAGGGATAACTAGTTTGATTTTGAGAATTTATAAAAAATAAGTTACTCAATTTTGTAGTAAGTACATATTAGTTTAATTGGATTATATCACTTTTTTTTTAAATAAATGCTGAAGTTCTTTCCAAGACGGACGCAGCACGCTGAGTTTTATAGACATACTTCATTTATTCCCTACACAGACATAAGCTGACTTGCTGGATCACTATCACTATCTGAATCAATCAAATTAACTATAAAACTATAGCTAAACATATCTAATTTCTCTTCTACTGTTAACAACTCATCTTCACACTTAATTGCATGATTGATATTGATTGCACTTTCGTGCATTCTTCGGGTCCTAATAAAAAAAAAACCATAAGTAGTTTTTTCACCAACATTTCATTCATTTCGTATGACATAACCTTTTAACTGGGTGATTCTTCAAAGGCCGGATTTTCGATGTCCAGGGATTTATTTCTAATAACTAGTTATTCAAGAAGTTGGCTCTAATTATTTTTTAGTAGTTGAACTTCTTATCTAATTGAGTCATTCGTTGATTGTCGTATAATTGTCCTCTATATATATAATAAAAATAATTAAAGTCCATTATTCTGAATTCTCTGTCGCGTCCGCTCCCCATTTTCTTGGAAAGATCTTGTGATATCTTTCAATATAACTTTTGATCATTCTCTAAGTGAGCATATCAATAAAACGATACCTAATTGTTTTATTCATAAACTAATGATTACGAAAATGAATCTATTTAATTATATTAAGGATAATTCATTTTATTATGCTTGGTCCAATTGACAACATTTCATTTTGGTGACACCTGCAAATTACTATACGAAACGAAAGGGTTTTGCCTCCTGAACACGGCAAAATATTTATTTAGATTTATTTTTCTTTATTTACAAATTTACAAGTAAGTTAATAAAAATATCGAGTTTTACCAATACTATTATGCCTGAATAGATATAATACCATACTTGTACCAAAAAATAAGTAGGTACGAGCCCTCAAACCTCAAAAATAGATAAAAAAAATAATTAAACGCCAACTTTGCATTGCATTTAAAAAAAACTAAAAACGATTGACTAGTTCTAATTACTCAAAAACATCTTCAGTTAATACGCTTTCGATTGGTATACAATAATCGCAATTTGTTTAAAAAAAACAAGAGTTATTCGTCAACTTTAACTAAGGGGACATTTTTTTATGAAACTCTACTTTTGAGGAAAGTACATTCCTTGCGATAATAACCTTAAAGAAAACACACAAGTTGATCATCAATTTTGAAATTTATTTATAAAAATTGCTCAAACTGCTGTCCTTGATTATTTATGCATGCTCGACATCGTTTTCTTATTTCTGCTGTTGTTCCTCGTAGCAGCATCTCGGCTTTCATTACATGAAATGCAGCATTTATGCGATTTATTAAATCTTCACGATATTCGACTTCGGTTACGTACCGCGTACACTAAATCTTTAGCCCTCCCCCAAACGTAAAAATCGATCGGAGTGAGGTCTGGCGACCGCGGATGCCAGGGAATTGGACCACCCCGGCCAATCCATGATTTGGGGAAGGCATTATTTAGATGCTCCCTCACGGCAATACTCCAATGTGCCGGGCAGCCGTCATGTTGGAAGACGATGGGTCTGTCTTCTTGGAATACTTGTGGAGCGGGACTTGAGGGGACGAGTAATGAACACGAATGCTGACAAAAGACTAACTTTATTGAATATAATTACACAATATAATATAAGAACAATATGCTTGATGCGCACTTATGAATAACTCCTTACATCTCCCACGGAGTGAGAAAAGAAAAATACATCTTTAGCTGTATTTTTGTTTATAAGGGTACATAATATAACTTAGTTCTATTTTTATGAACTAACATTGATTTTCCATTAACTTCTATTTCTACGTTAGGTGAAAGATCTTTCAACACTTTATATGGGCCCAAGAAAATACTATCTAACTTATTACCTACTTCATTTTTAACTAAAACTAAATCGTTACATTTGTATGTAATTGGATTTTTCGTCTTATCATAATTTTCTTTCCTTTTCATTTTTGAATTTATTAAGTTGTTTCTTGCTTCCCTTTGAGCCAACTGAAGTCTATATTTCAATTCTTTAGGATAGCTCTCATGATTGTACAATGGTTCTACAATATCATTTCTCAAATTACTAGGAAGTGAGCATTTCCTACCACTGAAACAGATGAAACGAAAACCCCAAATCAGTTTTTTCGTGAATAATGAATACATATTTGCTAGTAGTAATACATGTACCGTTTATTTCAACATCAATAACCAGGCACGTTTATGGTTAGTTGACACCGGAGCATCCATATGCGCTTTGAAGTTGGCGACAGCTTTGAAATTAGATATTCCAATTTATAAACAACAATTAATTATAAACGGAATAGGTGGAAGTACTCGAGCCATCGGATACGCTTACATAGAATTAGCGGAACGTGACCACATGTTTCGACATAAGTTTTACATTTTTAATGAATTGCCATGTCAATGTGATGGCATCATAGGCCAAGATTTTCTTTTAAAATATCAAGCGTTAATTAATTTAAAAAGTAGAACTTTAATGTTAACCTCTGATAGGAATGAGTTAATAACTTTACAATTACAGGGTGGAAAAAGAAATTTTGTTCTTCCCCCTAGGACAGAGTCAGTACATTTCGTTAACACGAATATACAAGAAGATTGCATAATATGTTCGTCTGAGTTACAAGAGGGTATATTTCTAGCAAGTTCACTTGTTAGTCCCATTAATGGTCAATTGCCGATTAGAATATTAAATGCGACGGAGAAAGAAATAAGACTAGACGACTTCAAGCTAGTCATACATAAAGCAAGCGATTATGATATTTGTTACTTCGAAAAGAACAACTCACTAAACGCAGAACGTGTAAAAACATTATTATCACATTTAAAATTAGAAAAACTTAACAAAGAAGAACAAATATCTATAGAAAACTTATGTGCAAAATTTTCAGATGTTTTCTATTTGCCAGGAGATAAATTGACCACAACAGGCATTTACAAACACACAATAACATTGAAAAATAACACCGATCCCATTTACACAAAACCATATAGGTTACCACATGCTCAGTCTGATCTAGTAAAAACGCAATTAGACAGTATGTTAAAACAAGGTATAATAGAAAAGTGTTCAAGTGAGTGGTCAAGTCCACTTTTGATAGTTCCTAAAAAATCAGATAAACATAATGACAAAAAATGGCGCGTGGTTATAGATTACAGAAAATTAAATAATTGCATTCAAGACGATAAATTCCCACTTCCAAATATTACGGAAATTATTGACTCACTGTCAGGATGTATATATTTTACACATTTAGATTTGGCAAACGGATACTATCAGTGTGACCTAGACGTAGGTAGCAGAAAGTACACTGCTTTTGCTTGCGGTCAATACCAAATGACTCGCATGCCAATGGGTCTAAAAACAAGTCCCAACTCATTTTCCAGGATGATGAACTTAGCCATGTCCGGGTTAACATATGAAAAATGTTTAATTTATTTAGACGATTTAATAGTTTTTGGAAAAAACCTCCATGACCATAACAAGAATTTAATGGAAGTTTTTGAAAGATTACGTAAAGTCAACCTTAAGTTGAATCCAAATAAGTGTAATTTCTTAAAAAAGGAAATATTGTATTTAGGACACGTCGTATCCTGCGATGGTGTGTTACCCGATCCGGAAAAAATTACTGCAATTACAAATTATCCGACGCCAAACAATTCCGACGAAGTTAAAAGATTTGTAGCATTTGCAAATTATTATAGAAAATTCATTCGCAATTTTGCAGAAATAACAATACCATTAAATCATTTATCACGAAAGAATGTAGCCTTTGAGTGGGATGACAATTGCCAAAAATCGTTCGAACTACTTAAAGAAAGAATTTCAACACCGCCTGTACTACAATATCCAAATTTGTCCGAGCAAAACACTTTTATACTACAAACTGATGCTTCAGGGTATGCATTAGGAGCAGTATTAAGTAATGGAGATAATAGACCGATAGCATTTGCAAGCAGAACCTTGAATAAAGCCGAAAAAAATTACCCTACTATAGAAAAAGAGCTTCTGGCAATTGTTTGGGCGACAAAACATTTCAGACCCTATTTATATGGACGTAATTTTATTATCCGGACAGATCATAAACCTTTAATTTATTTGTTTGGTATGCGCGATCCATCAAGCCGCTTATTAAAATTTAGATTAGCGCTCGAAGAGTACGATTACAACGTCGAGTACGTGAGAGGATCAGATAACGCACCAGCTGATGCTTTGTCAAGAGTTCACATAACAAGTCATGAGTTAAAAGAGATATCTAACAATATAAATGTCGTGACGCGATCACAGTCAAAGAAAGCAACTAATATTTCTAGGAAGACTATTGATTCCACAGATAATTGGTCTGATCAACCAAAAATCGTAGAAACACATAGTAAACCTAAGGAGTTAATAGAATTAAAATTTATATCTCAACAAGAATTAGCTATAAAAATTAAGCAAAAAACAGGCATTGAAAATAAAATATTTTACTACGATGCTACGAAAAGTACTATTTATATAAAATTTCTAGATTCTTCATCACAACTCTCGCCAGACGAATTTGTGAAAGAACTAGATTTGTTTTGTAAACAAATAAACGTCAACGTAATATATGTGTTAAAAAATAATAATAATAACGTTTTCATAGAAAAATTAACACAAGAATTAAAAAAACCATGGTGTAAAACCAATTTAAAGCTATGCATTTTAAAAGATGTTAAACGGCTAAACGATAAAGATCAAATCAAGGTCATTTTAAATGATTTCCATCTATTGCCCACTAGTGGCCACGCGGGCATGAGACGGATGTATAACAATGTAAGGAAATATTATTTTTGGCCAGGTATGGAACAAGATATACGAAATTTTGTAAGGAGTTGTGATAAATGCCAAAAACATAAGTATTCAAATCCAATAAGAGAGCCGATGGTTATCACGACCACAGCAACTTATGCTTTTGAGAAAATATTTTTAGACTTAGTAGGTCCATTAGGAATTGATGATAACAATTATAGTTATATACTGACAGTGCAATGCGAATTAACTAAATACCTAGAAGCATACCCATTGTTTTCCAAGAAAAGTGACGAAGTAGCACGAGCATTGGTCAACAACTTTATACTCAGGTATGGAGTTCCAAAGCAAATAGCTACAGACAGGGGAGCAGAGTTTCTTTCAGTGACCTTCAAAGAGGTAAGTGCCTAAACTTCTAAATATAGATCAGTTAAACTCTACTGCCTACCATCATCAAAGTATAGGTTCTTTGGAGAATATGCATAAACATATGGCTGCCTATTTACGCATTCAAACAGAAAAACATCCAGATACATGGAGTTCTTGGTTACCATTTTGGAGTTTTTCCTTTAATACTTCAGTACATACCGAAACGCGGTTTACGCCATTTGAGCTTGTATTCGGTCATTTTTAAAAAAGTTATAAAGGTTTTAAATCTTGAAAACGGAATATTTTCGAAAAAAATTAAAAAATTAAAAAAAAAACAATGATAGGGCCCAGGCAATTTTTTTGTGGCGGACCGCGTAGCTGATGGTCCCACCTATCTCCTATATACCTACGTATGTCCCATGTACCAAACACCCTGTATATACATCGATAACATATTGATGTTGATTTTCCAATTGAAACATCACTCAAAGTGATTCCAATGTGGAGACACGGACTTGTGATTCCTAACGTCGTGGCCCCACTGTGGGGCCATTTGAAGTTGTGAACCCACAGTGGAAGCATGGACTCCTGAAAAAAATCTTCATGGCCCCACATTGGGGCCCGCCGGACAGGGAACGTGTTAAAGACAGAGCAGAGAGAAAAAGAAAGAGATGTATATATGTGTATTATGTCAACTTCAAAATAAATAATGTTTACGTATGTGTGACGTATCCTTGTCACTGTAGTTGTTTGAGCATCTTTACTGTAATCTGAAAAGGTATAGGATTTATTGCAACAAGACGCGTGAACAATTTTTTATGTAAAAACAAAGTTCCACTCAACAAGTGGAACTGTATAGTTAAGTATGCAAAACGAACTAAACAATATATAAAAAAAAAGAATTGTCTAAACGCTCTCAAATTTACTGCGTTATGTTTCTAATGATGTAGAGAGTTAAAGTTTACTTTGTTGCTACACGACCCCAAAGTCACCCTGTATAGGTGTTTAATTTTAATTTACTGTGTTTCTTTATTAATTATATTTATAATTCAGTTTGTCACCGCATTTTCGCTCAAGTCAATCAATGCAATGTCTATAAAACTATGATTGACAATAAAATGCATTAAAGGTGAAAAAAAAAACTTCAATTAAATCTTACTTATTTATTAATTATTTAAAGCTAATACGGGATGTGACCTCCTCCGTTGTCGAGGACTAAATTAATCCTGGAATGCATATTCGCCACCATATTCCCGCTCGTTCCCTAAATATCAGAATTGCAAAATACTAGATTGCCGATTTACCCGATTTCTAAAATACCAAATTCCCAAAATACCAGACTTTTCTTGTTACTGTGTTTCTGTATATCGGATTGCCATAGCAACTTGTTCTCAATGGACTATGTTCCATTTAAAACCGAATTCCCATAATACCAGATAATGAAAACACCAGGCTCGCAAAACACAATGTACTTGAAACACCTAGTTTCTTAATACGTATACCAGATACTCAATATACCAGAATGCCAGTTTATTTAATTCCCAATACACAAGATGCTCATTATACTTGATTTCCGAATGCCTAATTTCCTAAAAGACCAGGTTTTTACTTTAGTAGATTACATACGTACAGATAGACAATTAAACCAATTATAAACATAAAAATTTTATTGTAAACATTTTATAACTGTTTACTTTATCAAACCAGTTTTTCAATAAAAGAAAGTAGGTAAGTTAAGAAAAAAACCGGGCAAGAGCATGTCGGACCATGCTCAGTGTAGGGTTCCGAAGCCGTAACGACAAACACAAAAAACTATCTCAAAAATCAACATGCCGCTTTGAGACTAGAGCCTAATAAAAATAGATTTAAGAGAGCTTTATTTAAGCATTACCTTAATATTATTTAAATTTAAATTATTTACTTAATGTTTAATAACTGTAGCTTGTAAACTGTAACTTGTATACTAAGACTAAGACTCGCGGATCCCACAGTCAAACTGTGAAAACAGTTTTGCGGGACGTTGTTGTAGAACTAAGTTTGTTAAATATGTTATAATAAATAAATAAATAATAAAAATAATAAATAATAATAATAATAATTTTCTATTTAAAGTTATTTGGCGCTGTCTTAGATGATTTTTAGTAGGTATAAACCCGTTAGTCGCCTGTATCTCAGGAACTAATTAAGTCTACTAAGTAATGATTCTTTTTCTTATAAATTCGTATATAATATCTCAAACAAGAGCCAAGCTTTTAAGTGTGAGATCAGTATACCTACCTATGTAGACTTTAAATTACAATAAAAGTTTAATCTTTTATAAAGTAATTAATAGAAATTGAAAAAAAAACAAGGGCCAGTAAATAGAATTTTAAGTTTTCCAAACGATACTCGACTCAAATCAATAATCTAATCGATTATTTGTAAACTTTCGGATCGCAAATCGCAAACTTGTAGGTAGCATTTCGGGGCACGTCCGAACAGCATCTAGGCGCTCGCGCTTATGAGCGCGGCTGTCGCTCGATTTGTTACACGGACAGTAAATAATAATCTCCCATACTAAAAGCAATCAGCTGGTTTCACAATTTGTATGGAGACGTCGATTTTATGTTTACGTTTTCGAAGTTGGTCCCGTATTAATAGTTGATCGTAATCATGAGTAGATTCGGAAAATAACATTTTGTATTACGTCTTACGTGTCACCTAGTATGTGATAGACCAGATGCTCATCAACAATAAATCAAGTTAAAAAAACAACACATCAGTCAGACATCCGGTATTCGAAAAAAATAATGTTTTTGTGGTTTTAATCACTCTATGTTACGTCGTACGCACGCCGTAGGTATTTTGGCACTACTTAATTCCGATCACTGTATATAACTTAGTCTTATCACTAGCCTCTTAACTCACATAGGCCTCGTATGACCTCAATGCAGCTATACGTTCTAAGGTACTTTCAACAGGAACTACGTTCTCGGTGCAGTCTGAGATTATGTTTCTTATTTGTAGATCCTTTTCAATCTTTTTTTTGTTCCTTTTTTTATCTTTGTAGTGAAGAGCGTTTTATTCTATTATAATATCCTGAAACTTTGCTTCTTTTTTTAGTAATAGGGTGAATTGGAACAGCGACGGTTTTGCGGGAATTTTAGAATTTATGCTACGGTGCCATCCTTCTATGGCATTAGTTGTATTGTTTTTATGACCGTAGCAACTGAATATACTCATCACCGGTAATTTTCAATATCCACTGGTTATCGAAGTATTGTTTATATCTGTTAAATATTTAATTGTGCGGAAATTTTGTCACAATTGACAAATAAGCTTCTGGAATAAGATTTGCCGGGAGCAATGCTAAAATTGTCAAGAGGTGAGTTAAATGGCGACCCTCTGCAGATGCACTTATCTCGAGTTTTTTTGCTCATCCGCCATACAGCATTAAGAACATGATAATAGCACCCCTTGACCGTAGCGTTTACATATACTTTTTTTACGGCTTGTTGTGCTGCAATTTCATAGTCACATTTAAATAAAACAATGTTCATTCCGAATTGCGTTTTCAATGTGGTGAATAACCGCTCGTAGGTTTCTTGTCGCTTATTTGGTAGTAGAGCATATAATAGCGGCACAAATGTGACAGAATCATCATCATAAGCTAAGTCTACATGTAAGGAATACATTTGGTAGAATGGCTTAGGGGTCACTTGAAAAGTGCCATCTCCATAAAATATGTCTTTGCTTCGTATTAGTTCCCTTGCTCGGGAAGTTCCGAAAAGTAAAATTTTGTCATCGTCGTACACACAGCAACACATCTAGCTATACACTTCAGAAATCTGAAATATTGCATGAAAGAGAGTCGCACTAGAATCGAATGTTGTTGACATAATACACATATATACATCTCTTTCTTTTTCTCTCTGCTCCGTCTTTAATGGTTAGTTAGGTGTGATGTTGTGTGTACAACAAAAAATCTTATACGAGGCTGTCGGGCAATCGAATATCTCTTAAATTGTTAAATGATGTACGATCCATTCCTAAATATTTGTTTCTAGCTCTATATAGAATGCTAGATTTGCTGGAAAACGACGGTATCTCGTGTTCGCATGATGCAAACTTGGATCTGTTATTCTCGAAACAGTTTTCAAAGATTTTAGGTACCGCACTCACTATGTTTCGTACTCTGTCTGGAACACATATATGCCTCCATTCTTTTAAATACTGACTTATATCCAATGTAATGGATGTATTGCATTCTTTTTGGTTTTGGCATCGCCAATTTGTAGATCCCCTTGTGTTTTTCTTTACAAAATTATAACGGTAACCCTTATATAAAAGAACGGGTTTTCCTTTATGACTTTCTATAAAAATCATATTATTATCCATTTTTATCAGGTATTATAACATATTTTTCATAACACACATTCGCTATTTTAATGTCACTGTCAACTATTATATTCTTTGCAACAAAACACGCCAAACATAAGTGGCCATGATAAAGATAGTCAGAGCAAGCAAGCCATGTAAATAGGTACAATGCAAACCAATACTTTAAATACAATATTTACTTTAAAGACAAAGTTTAAACCAACTTCAATTCTGTACTTCGCCTAGCCACATTCATGAACATTGCCACATTTCCTTTCCAATTTACCACACGAACTGCTTTTCGAAAGCAAATGCGAGGATTATTACAGAAATAACCCAAATTACTATATGTGTGCTGATAATATTTGAGGAGTTACCGCCTCCTTTTTTAAAGTCGTTTAAAAAGCACCTCTATGTGTGGTGTAGAGTCCGCGGTGGGCTAAGTAGAAAAAATGTAATGGCATCAGGCGATTTTTTTACATATAGTTAAATTAGGTTTGCGTGGATGCACCTGACCGTACTTGTTTGATATTTGATATTTTGGAGATCTGGTGTTCTGAAATCTGGTATTTCGAAAATAAGATTTACCGGAAATCTGTTGTTTGAAAAATCATGTATTACATGATAACGCTCAGGTGAGATCAAGTTGTTACGAGAATATTGTGTTTTGCGAATCTGGTTTGTCAAGTGTTTCAGTGTTTTAAGATTCTTATGATTTCGAAACTTGATATTTTGGGTATATGGTTTTATAGGGAACATGGTGTATTGAGAACATGGTACTTAACAAAACTGATATAAAAACGAACATAGTATAAATAAAATCTGGTATTCCGGGAATCTGATATTTTGATGAGCAGGTATGTCGGCAATATAGTATTTTGCAATTCTGATATTTAGGGAACGAGCGCTTATTCCAACACATGTCACTTCCTCTTAAACTTTCTTTGTTTCGGACATCGCTTGGATCCCAATTGAGAACCATTTGACCCCAAACGTTCTCAATGGGGTTTAAATCCGGGCTCTTGGCCGCCCACCGAATCAGCTCAACGTCAGGTTGACCTGCCAGCCATTCCTGCACTAATCGGGAGCTGTGTATGGAACTATTATTATTATTATTATTATTAGAGCCTCTTTATTTCCTTAATAAAAATATTACATTTCATTCAACAATATTTTCTTTTAAAATATATTATATATAAAAAAGAGTATGTATGATAATTTTACATTTAAAATTGTAATGATTAGGTAAACGATAATACATTTTCATGCATAAATGTTTTCAATTATTAATATTAATTTCATTAAGGACCTCTCTGCGAGTAAAGGCCTCCTCCATTTTACTCCATGCGTTTCTATCTTTTGCCTTTATAGTCCATTCTTTGCCTGCCACTTTTCGTACCTCATCTTCCCATCTTTCTTTAGGTCTTCCTCTGTTCCTTTTATTATGAGGTCCTGCCCACGTAGTAACTTTTTTTGTCCATTTATTTTTATTCATACGCATTACATGGCCAGCCCACTTCCATTTCAGTTTTTTGCAATGTTCCAAAGCATCGATTACATTTGTTGTTTTTCTGATATCTGTATTTCTCTTCCTGTCAATTCTTCTTAAGTTCAAAATACTTCTCTCCATCGCTCTTTGGCATGTTTGTATTTTATGTTTGGTTTTTGCGTTGTATATCCAAGTCTGGCAGCCATAAGAAAGACATGGCAGTATACAGGAATCGAGAATTATTTTCTTGAGATTTACAGGCAGTGTCGATTTCAGTACGTCTTTGTAGCTCCAAAACTTGTTCCATGCTAAGTTTATCCGTCTGTTTATTTCATCTTGATGTCTGGACTTGGTAAATGATACTTGTTTGCCCAGGTATGTATACTTTTGTACATATTCAAGCTGGGTGTTATTGACATTTATTGGTATTTTTTCAGCATTAGTCATAATCTTTGTTTTCATGGAGTTTAATTCCAAGCCGATCTCGCGGCTCACAGAGTCGATTTCACGGACCATTTTTTCTAATTTAGTTGCTGAGTCTGCGAATAGAATAATGTCGTCTGCGAACCGTAGATTGCTTAGATATTCGTCTCTGATACTTATACCTTTATCTTTCCAGTTAAGTTTATTCATTATGCTTTCCAAAACTGTTATAAATATTCTAGGAGAGAGAGGGTCACCTTGTCTTACTCCTCGGCAGATTTTTATTTCAGAACCTCTAGTTTCCATTTTAACACGGCTCACACTTTTGCTATATATATCTTGTAAGAGCTCGATGGTTTCTGAAGGTACGCCGCACTCGTCTAGGGCTTTCCACATACTTTCATGAGAAATAGAGTCGAACGCTTTGGCGTAATCAATGAAAGCAAGGTAGAGCGGTCTCCCTCGTTCTGTGTATTTTTCTATGACTAATTCCAATGTGTGGATGTGATCTGTAGTGGAGAAGTTCTTCCTGAAACCTGCTTGTTCAGGTGGTTGATGTTTTTCAGTATACTTAACAAGGCGTTCTTCGAGGCACGATGCAAATAATTTATAGATATTAGGCTGTAAGCTAATGGGTCGATAGTTGCTTATATCAGCCGGGTCTCCTTTTTTGTATAATAAAATTATATCGGATTTTGCCCATTCTAATGGTATTTTGCTACAATCAAGGATCTTGTTAAACAAGGTGGTTATTGGTGCTACTAGTATAAATCGACCCGTTTTTATTGCCTCATTTAAAATTTCATCCGGTCCATTGCTTTTGTCCGTTTTCAAGCATTCTATTTTTTTCAAGATTTCTACAGCTGAAAATCTGTCTAGAGTTGTAGAATTATGAGCTGAGATTTGGCTATTCTCTTGATTCGTACCTTGTGATGAATAAAGGTTCCTGTAAAAATGCGTAGCAGTATCTATTATCTTTGACCTAGAGAATGTCTTGCTTTTTGTAGAGTTTTCGTTTAGGTAGGGAATCCATTGTTTAGTAGTGTCCAGCGCCTTGTAACCTTTTTTTAAACTTCCTGATGAAATGAGATAGCTTTCCATAGTTTTAATTTTGTGTTCTTGGAGCTCTATTCGAATAAGTTTGTGAATGTCTTTGTATAAGTTACTGCGTTCTTTCTTTTCTTCCACTGTTATGAATTTTTTATGTGTAAGTTCTTTTCTTCTTTGTATTAAACATTTTATATGATCTGAAATTATGTAGCGTTTTCTTAGGGGTTGTTTCTTAATAGAGTTAATACTTTCAGATATACATCTATGTATTTGTTGGTATATAGAATCAATATCTTCTGC
This sequence comes from Acleris laterana, assembly GCA_963966035.1. NCBI lineage: Eukaryota > Metazoa > Arthropoda > Insecta > Lepidoptera > Tortricidae > Acleris > Acleris laterana. Next base: position 51,094,433 of record OZ014438.1, on the reverse strand, counting down.
TTCGTTACTTTTAAGTAAATTTATTTTTTTGTTTAGATTTTCAATAAATTGTTCTTTTTCTTGTGTTGTAATTATATTGCAGTTGTTATTTGTGAACCTGGCTCTACTTTTCTTTGTTTCTGACATTTTTATTGTGCATCTTATAAGTCTGTGGTCACTGGGGAAGGGCAGTCTATTTACTATTTCGACATTCGTGACCCTCATTTTATTATTAGTTAGTATGTAGTCTATTTGACTTCTTGCTTTTTTTGGGGACAGCCATGTCCACATGTTATTCGGATTTTTTTTAAACAGGCTATTTGCAATAAATAGGTTACTCTGCGAGCAAAATTGTAGAAGAGTCTCACCTCTTTTATCTCTTTTCCCATAACAGTAGTTACCGAGTATTCTCTCTTCGCCATCGCGACGTTGTCCAACACGAGCGTTGAAGTCGCCCATTATCATTTGATATTTGTTACATTGTGTTCTGGCATTTTGGAGTTGGTCGTAAAAAGCATTTATATCGTGGTCGCTTGAGTCTATAGTCGGTGCATGGACTTGAACAAGTGAAATCGCTGTGTTCCCAAAAACAAGGTTTAAAATGCAGATTCGTTCGGATATTCCAATGAAGCTCTCTAAATTTTTCTTATATTTCTTCTTTAAAAGAAAACCAACACCGTATTGGCCTTTAGTTTCGCCGTAGTAACAGAATATATGAGTTTCATCTTCTTCAATATTATAACCAGTTCTTCTTATTTCTGCAAGGCCGATGACGTCATAATTTATATTTGATATTCCTAATTTAAAATCAATTAATCTCTCATTTGACAACAAAGATCTCGCGTTGTACGTGCATATGTAGAGAGGTTGGAGTGGAGGGTTGTGGTCTTTTACCCCCGCGGGGACCGGCCGTGGTGGGGGTAAGCGTGGAGAGGTCGCGCGTCGTCAGTAGTTTCTCGTGTTTGCACTGTGCTGAGGCGGCACAGTTTTTCTATTGGTGGTGGCGACGGTGGTGGCGGCGGCGGCGGCGGTGGAGGTGGTTGGAGGGTTTCTTGTTACATAATTGTCGATGCTCGAATTTTGTTTTTTGGATGCCTTTTTTGTGCTATTATTATTTGGGTTAAGTTTTTCGTGGATAGTTTCAGGGGATTCCGATAAGTGTCTTTTATTATTGATGACCGTGTTGTGGTTTCGGTAGGGCCTGTTGGGATGGCTCTGTTGGTGTTCTGGGATTATTATAAGCTTATTGTAACTCAAAAACGCTTTTCGACCTTGACTTCTTTCTTCTAGAAGTTGAGCTGTCAGTTTTTTGCGTTCTTCCATTATTTCAGGTGGAAAATCTTCCTTGATATAATATGTTGTTTCAGCTAACTTTTTCTTATTTTTTAAAAGTTCTATCTTCACCCCCATTGTTGTTAATGATACAACAACAGGTCTTATCTTGCCACCGTCTGACTGTTTTTTTCCTAAACGCCTCACTTCTTCAATACTATCTTTATTGCAGTTTATTTCCATATTGTGGTTTATAATTTTTAGTATTATGTTCTGAAGATCATAATAGCTTTTTTCATTTTCTTCTATCCCAAAAAATAATAAATTCTTTTTCCTTGTTGTTCTCTCTAGTTGTTGAATTCGCCGGCCCTGTCCTTCCACAGTTTTTTCTAATGCATTGTATTTCGATTCTAGATTTGCAAATTTAGTGTCTATGTTATTGTTTATTATTTGTGGTATACTCTGTTTCATGTCGCGAATCTCGTTTCTCTGTTCATCAAATGTTTTTTGCAAGTTTTTAATCATCGCGGTAAGTTCTTCCATTTTATATCTTTACAATAACAGTGTTGGTACAATGAGTATGTTGATATTAGCGCCCTCCTGCGGTTGTTAGCGTAAGCACTTTAGAATGGATCTTGATAGATCGATACTTGTCCTGTAGGTTCCGCTATTCATCGCTAGATGGCGTTATTGAGCTTATTCACATGTGTGACGTTTAAACTATGAACGATTGGTGACACTACAGCAATTGTATTTTTAGGTTAAAATGTTTTTGCACTATTTACTTCTGTCCACTTTATTACAAAAATGTTCTTGTCCACACTGAAAGTTTACAATATAAGTTATTTTTACACTGCTGTTGTGTGTTAAGTTGACCTAATTTATTGTTTATTTGTGTAGTAAACGCACACGTCTTTATGTTTGATTTTCACATGATTCACATATTTTTGAAGAGTTCTAATATATCTATGGCGTATTTTCACTTAACTTCGTAGTTTTTACCACTTTTTAAACGTTTTTAACTGTTTTTTATAATTTTATTCAACAAAAATATACAGGGCCGATGTTTCGCGGTGCACAGTAGCGCCACCTCCCTGTATGGAACTATTGTCCTGTAAATGCGACCTTCGGGATAAGCAGTGCGAACTGATGGTAAAAAAACATCACGCAAGAGTTCCACATATTGAGCCCCATTCATCCTGCCACTTACTGTTGTGAGTTCTCCCGGGCCCATAGAACTAATCCAACCCCAAATGCCTAGACCGATCCTTCCACTTGTCTTGTTCGGCAATGTGTTCTTTTCGACATATCGCTCATTATTTCGCCTGTAGAGTATCTTGCGACCCAGCTTGTCCGATTGAAATGTCTTCTCGTCGACAAAAATTACAACATTGTTTACCCAATCGAAATTGTAATATTGCAGACAAAATGCGATTCGGTCACCTTTATGCTGCTGAGTTAGCAATATTATTTGGGCCGGTATACGACGGTGGAGTCCCCCTTCATTCAACCGACGACGCACTGTTTGCATAGAAATCTATAACAAGAATTCATAATCAATGTTTCACATCAATTCAAGTGTTATTACGGATTGTGGAAATAAATACTTAAAGATAAAGTAATCGCGTTAAACTTACGGCGTATTGTATGGCTGTATCACGACAACGATGGAAGGGGTCCTGTGAATGTGTAGCAATCATCTCTGCGTCTTCCGCCACTGTTGTAACTCTTTGACGTGCTAACCGTGGAAGGTCTTGTAGTGCTTCATCGCACTGAAGAAATTTGCCTCTGAAAGTGAATTTAACAAAGTCCTGATAGGAGTCTGTAGTGATATAGTATCATTAGTTAGAAAATGAACGCCGAACGATCAACTTATCTTTTTCTATATAATAAACAAAGATGTCATTCATTGCAATCACTTACTTGCACTCCTGTTTCTCGAGCAATTTCGGCCACACGCATCCCAATCTCTTTCAGGGCTACTATTCTTGTTCTCTCCCTTAAAGTTAGACGGGGAGGCATTTTCAAACGTGAATTAACCGAATCGCAACATCAATCGGAAATAAATCGACAAATTTAATATATTTGAAATTTAATGTCAATTGTCAATATTGACATCGTATCAACAATAAAAGAAAAAATACTGTTTCAAAACTCTTTTGAATAATAGCCCGCGTAACTTACACATACGCATAGGACACACACACATTCGCATTCTAGTGCGACTCTCTTTCATGCAATATTTCAGATTTCTGAAGTGTATAGCCAGATGTGTTGCTGTGTATTCCTAGTCCCTGTTTTGTAAAATACTTGTTCAGTCAGATGCTTATTTCGTCTAATTCTAGTTATAGATGAACTAGCGACCCGCCCTCGCTTCGCTTCGGTTTAGATTTTTCATACAAAAGGATTTTCCCGCTAATTCCCGTTCCCGTGGGAATTTCGGGAATTCCTTTCTTAGTGCACCTCTACGGTACCTAAGCTACGTCCCTTCCAAATTTCAAGTGCCTACGTTTAGCCGTTTAGGCTGTGCGTTGATATGTCAGTCAGTCAGTCAGTTTCTCCTATTATAATATTTAGATTTAGATTAATCTCTCTCGCGTGGAATTGCATTTGTTGTGGTTGTACGGTTCGCATGAAAAGTAGAATAACGTAAGTATTCCTCTTAATTTAATGAAATTACATACTCTCTCTTATCATATTTCTCTTCTTAAATTCGCTATTATTTAATTCTTCATCTGAGCTGTCACAAGTATTGATAATAATATTATGATCTGTAGTTCGATCCATTTCCCCTTCTTGACATCTATATTTATTTTCTTCACTTTCGACATGGTGACAAATATTCTCCCAGTCCTCAGCAGTAATAGTATTAATTCTTTCAGTTGCTAAATTCAGTACAATAAAAACAGCCTAATAATATTTAGAATTTCATACTCATTTGGAATTATTCTTCTTAAATATAATTATTTTATGACAAACCTCTTTTTATGCTGATGGTACGGGAAAAGGGAAATTTCAAATATAGAATGCCTATAAACACACAATACCACTACATATGCATTTCCACGCTCGCGCTAATAAATAGACCCCGGATTTTTGTGGCAATGACGTCACAATAGGGTAATTTGGGGAGTAAATGGAACGGTGTTAATTAATACGGCAACCTAATCTATTTGGTGTTCTACGGAATTAAAATTTTATTATCAGAGGGCCCAGACAAGATGCACTACGCTAGCTAGCGTTTGTCTTCGTTTAATTTTTAAACCAATCGCGTCACCTGTTGTGACGCGATTGGTTCAAAAACTAAACGAATAGAAAAGATAGTTAGCGTAATGCTTCTTGTCTGGGCCCTCTGGCATTCACGATATAAATTACCTATCCGTCAATTGGGTGAGTATAGTTTTTTGAAGTGGTGTATTTTATATTTTATTTCGATAGGAATTATTATTATATAGATCTGAGAATAAAAATCCTATTATTTTTATCTTTTATAGTTTTTCCGAAATATTTTTTTAAAACAATGATGTGACAGTTCATAACTTACTATGCCTGTTTCCCTCTTACGCCTTGGTCTCCAATGAAAAAAAAAAAGAAATGAGAAAATGTAATCGTTGACAGTTCTCATTTGTCAAACAATCCGTTACAATTTCACCTGTATTGATTATTTTGATTTCGTTTGCAAGTTTATTTCGACTGTCCTGTGTCCGAGTTATATGCACGATTATATAATTCTTGTTTTTCCATCGCTACAAGTCGCTGAATCGTCCAAGAGGTTTGAACAAACCAATTTGTGTTTGTTTAGTCCAAAAAGAAAATCGTTATCAAAGTGCCGCAAATCATCGAGATAATAATCGATCGGTGTCCGAAATCCGTGCCAGGGTCGTAGAGAGATGTAGAAAAGCCAGAGTCCAGGGTGCAAGCAAGAGTTGTCGTTAAAATACGGTTCAAATACAAGTGTAATTGTTTAACAAACGAGAACTGTCAACGATTACTTTTTTTTTCATTGGAGACCAAGGCGTAAGAGGGAAACAGGCATAGAAAGTTATGAACTGTCACCTTAGTATTTTAAAAAATGATTTCGGAAAAACTATAAAACATAAAAATTAAAGGATTTTTATTCTTAGATCTATATAATAATTCCTATCGAAATAAAATATAAAATACACCACTTCAAAAAACTATACTCACCCAATTGTTAATTAATCAATTTATAGACGTTGTTCTTTCGTTAACTGACTCTCTGTAACAAATAAAAAAATATTCTAAACGACTTGCGGTAGTAATAATATTTTTTGTCGTGATTGCCTAGTTAATAAAAAATATTCAGTTAAAAAAATAATAATTAACAAATGGTTTTAATTAACACCGTTCCATTTACTTCCCAAACTACCCTATTGTGACGTCATTGCCACAAAAATCCGTGGTCTACTAATAAAATAATACTGTAGTAGGGGCCGATTGGACAAGGTCACGGGGTTGACGACGGCAGGTTCAAATGACACAGGATGCAGTGATTAGTAGGTTTATTCCGTTCCAAACACAGTTGTAAATGTACAGAGTGTGTGTATGAGAGAGAGAGATAGATAGATATAATATTAAACTGTCTACTAACACGACGCCAAAGCTACTTTGTTCCAGACGGAAGCACAGTAAACAGTGACGCGCCTAACTAAAACCACTTAGCAAACAATGTGAGTTTTACTTTACTACTAACTACTACTACCTTTGATCACTATGTTCCATCGAATTCCAAGGCGGAAGTAAGTTGGAAGCATAAAATCACCTAGTACCTATTGCTTAATTACAATCACTTTGACCGCGTAGGGTCATGTTCTCAGGGGAAATCTTAACAGCGCGATGTAGGATTGTGTAGACACGAGCGCCATCTGTTGTTGAGTAGCAGTACTAATTAAGTGACACTAACTGCTTGCACGTTGCTACAATACTTAATTCATCTATAAGGTCAAGTTGGGTAAGTGAAACATACTTTATTTATTTCTAAAGAAAATCAATTGGATTTAATAAAATGTTAGGTCTATCACAGTAGCAATATAAGTTGTATCTTTGCAAAATTAAGACGATTTATAAAATTAACAATATATTATTCTAGATGCCTTCAGAACAGACATATAAAAGAAAATGTACGCACACAAAAAACTGTTTCACTTGCCTCGCCGTTGGGGCAAGTGAAACAGTCGCGTTTGTCGTTCAGTACTTGCACTAAAAGGTATTTCAGATGCAAAAGTACTAAAGTACTAAAGTTATTAAGCTATTTTGATCCTTGCAATAATGAGATTAAGGTAATTTTTGTATAGAAAAGATAAAATCGTTATTTTGGGGCAAGTGAAACATATATCCAAAACCGGGGGTACTCAACATTTAATAATGGACTTTGAATTAAATAAGTATCGGTTTTGGAAAAAAACGTGGCATTTATTGACTTATAATCATAACAATCAGAAAAATTAACGAGACGTTATTTTAGTACTTCTAGATCTTCCACAGAAATTAGGAATTTGAAAATAAATTAAAGTTAAGTATTTACCTACTACTTACCATTTTTTCAAGTTAGAAATTCCAAAGTAATGTATTTAAAATAAACTAAAATACAAAAAAGAAGACAAAAACAATGTATGAACGGCACAAAGTTTACGAAAAGTAGAACGTGATTAAAAATGTTTAGAGCCCCTGAACTGGGGTAAGTGAAACATACATTTCACTTGCCCCGGCCGGCACTGTTTCACTTACCTCTATGTAAATTTTAGGTTATATTTTTCTTCATCAAATCCTGGGTAAATCTGTTGCTTTTACGTAAAACAAATACACACAGGTGAAAAAGCAATTAAAAGTTATACTACTTCCATTTTTTACATCTCCGTAAGTCAGGTTTTACAAGTTAAATAATAAGTAACTTGACGATGGGTTGAACTCGCTAATATTTTATTCACAGACTAAAAATTTGCAATGGTTTTTTTACTTTACCCGCAAACCGCAGTGACATCTCTTTTTTGAATCCAGAACTATTATGACAATAACTGCTTTACCGAAAAGTCTGTGCTTTATTAAAGCTATAATTTAAGAGATATTTGAATGTGTTCCACTTCCCCCGGTGTTTCACTTACCCAACTTGACCTTACGTCTAATCCTAGCTTCATCGGATCCTTGTTTCGTCGAATCATTGTTTCGTCAAATGCTTAGGCGACTCAAATTCAGGTTTCGTATTTATCGTGTCTTGTTAATTCTGCATTGTTCACGTAAGAACTAAAATACATATTTTATCAGCATTTTTTTTTTGCAATCTAAGCAAGCATGTTTATTTAACCCACGATAGTTCCATCAAACATGTAGCTAAATTGATTTTTTCTGTTTGCAAGTCCTCTATTTTTTTCTTCTATTTTTTTGTCCTTCATGTATATCCTGTCCTCCTCCTTTTAACTGTTGCGTTGCGAAACAGACTTCTTCTTTTTTGTACTTTTTATTATAATATATGGCTTTACTTTTTAATGTCTCAAAAAAGTAAAATATATTGTCCTTTTCTCCTGACAAAAGATAAAAGATAAAAGATGTTTATTCGGTAAGTAGGCCGAACGGGCACTTTTACACGTCAAAAATCTGCCTTCACAAGAGACCACTGCTGAGAAGAAACGCCGCAAGAAACTGACTGTTGAGTTGTCGTTTTATAAATATACAATTATAAAACTTAACCGGGAATTATATAAAACAATGAATCTAACATAAGTACAATAAGAAATAAATATATTCACGCGTAGTTCAGCAGGAAAATGTGTCAAAACTCAGAATTTTCACCAGAACTAATTAATAGTAATAGAAAAATAAAAATTATAAAAATTAAACTTAACTATGATGGTGCAAGACAAACGACATAAAAAGTTTCGATACATTCTCCTACAGTAACCGTGTCCCCTAGACACTTTTAGTTTCCGCCCTCAGCGTTCGGTGCCATCGTTCGATGGCATTGGTAGTGCGGTGCCGTTCTTGAGCGGAACACCACATATCGTAATCGGAATTTATTTTTTTGATCCATTGATCGGTGAAGTACGTTATAAAACTTATAAATTTTTGACTTACCTCGCATTCCGGTGCTTTTTGAACTATGGTTATGCACGCCTCCGGTACGAGTATGTAACATTGGGGCAGCAGATCGAGGTGGAATATCATATGCACCATTTTCATTAAAGACTTTTTCTTTGCTTTGTTTTTATTTGTTGGTTCGAGCATTCCTAGTTCTTTGGCCTTCTCAAATAATGCTTGTTTAAATAAAAAAAACAGCCTTTTACTTGGACGCCCGGAAATACATTGGCACTGACGAAAATGTGGCATCCCCAAGAATTAAATCCGTCCCTTGCATTATAGTGGGAGATCTTAGGTCCTGCACCTTGCATTTTTGAGACAAAGCAAATCCCTTGGACCAGGTGTTCCTGGGGGTGATCTGAGCTGATTTAGGCCGGGTGCCCAGTGGTGCCCCCCCGCAGGTGGGCAGGGGAGGGGGGGGAAAAGTGCATCCGGCGCACCTCACTCTAAATTTAATATCTCCATACATCTAACAAGTATATCAAGTTTGGTGTCTTTTTCTTATAATTCGAGGACGAGGAATTCATTTCTGGAACAAAAATTTTACCCACCCATACAAAAAAAAAGAGAAATGCAAAAATTAAAAAAAATCTTTACATATTTTTTTCCGAAAATTTTAGTTTTTCTTAAAACTATGGTGATTTGCGTCACAAAAAAAATACTAGTAAATAGCCCAGTTATCTTACTATATAAAAAAAATTACTTGTCATACATTATTTGTCTGAAAACTGTGTTAAAAAAAATATTTTGTGCCGCGCGGCGGACCACGCCCAAATAGGTACACGCTGTCAGATTTAGTATAAGGGACGCATTCAATTTTAAACTTTATTTATTCTACATACACAAGTAGGTAATAAAATAAATACGTCCTGTAATTATAAAAGAAAGGGTAAATAAATTAAAAATTACAATATAACTGAATATGGGATTATTTTATTAGAGATCTTAGGTCCCGATTTCTAAGGGAACCTTGCATTTTTGAGACAAAGCAAATCCCTTGGACCATGTGTTCCTGGGGGTGATCTGAGCTGATTTAGACCGGGTGCCCAGTGGTACCCCCCCGCAGATGGTCAGGGGAGGGGGGGGGGGGAGTGCATCCGGCGCACCTCACTCTAAGCTTCATATCTGCATATTCTGCATACACCTAGCACCTATGTCAAGTTGGGTGTCTTTTTCTTATAATTCGAGGACGAGGAATTCATTTCTGAAACTAAACTTTTACTATCCCACACAAAAAAATAACTTAACTTTTTTTCCAAAAATTCTCTCCTTGCTTAAAATTATGGTGATTCTCCCAAGAAAAAAAATACTAGTGAATAGCCCAGATATCCTACTAAATAAAAAAATAAACTTGACGTAGGTACATTTTTTTTAATAATTGTGTTAAAAAAAAATTGTATCGCGAGGCGGCCCACGGTACGGTCAGCCACACCATGTTGAGACAACTTTTCGTAGGCAGCCCCCTCTCGGCCATATTGCATAAGTATAGAGGGTGATAAATTGAAATGTCACAGTACGGGGAGTTCGGAAACTAAAATTAAGATAATGTTTTAAGGAACCAAAGCCTTGATTTTGGATAGGACGTAATACTTACTGCAATTAAAGGTTTCGCCTTGGTATTGGAAAGGGAATCGAACCAAGTACTTTTCCGGAATAAGTATACCTACATTTATTGCTGTATTTGATGCGTAAAGTGGTAAGCAATGATTAACATTGGAGCAGCTGTTTCCAGAATGATCAAAATTAAGAGAAATTATGCAAAAAAGGTCAACCGCTGGGTTTGTTTCCCGGTTAGTTACTAACGTAGGAGGGCCGGTCCAAAAAAAGTTAGTCAACGGCGTATTATTAATCCTATTGATTTCATTTTATTGCAGCTTAAAGGCAAATTTCATTACAAAGTCTTTTGTGTAATGTCATTGACCAGTAACATACAGTTATTTTTTTACAAATTAGAAGAAAAATATGTGTGTTACTTTTTATTCGCAACGATGGAGGTATCGCGGGAAGAATTTCGTGCTATGATATATTACGATTATAAACGAGGGCTAACTTACAAGGATTCTCATGAAAAGTTAACCAGTGCTTTTAGGGCATTATTTCCATCTCTTGCCACTGTCAGTTACTGGTTCCGTGAATTTAAGCATGGGCGGAGCGACGTCAAAGATTATCCTAGACCGGGGCGACCGCCAACGGCAGTCACTCCAGAAAACGTCATCAGGATGGAGTGGCTAATCAAGGAATCTCGAAATATTACCAAGCGAGAGATTCAGATCGAACTGAAGGTTGGATCCCACGCAGTTTCAACCATTTTGCATGATCACCTTAAAGTTCGGAAGGTTTCGTCTCGATAGATACGACATTCACACCGGAGCAAAAAGATAGACGTGTCGATTGGTGCAAATTTATGCTAAATAAATTCGAAGGAGGCATATCACAACGAGTGACCTACATTGTGACATCTGACGAATCTTGGATATACAGCTAAGACCCATTTACAAAACAACAATCGACAGTATGGGTCTTTGAAGAAGATGATTTACCCACTAAAGTAGTTCGCGGCCGAAGCGTCAACAAAAAAATGCTTGCTGATTTTTTTCGAAGAAGTGGGCCTGTAGCCGTAATTCCACTAGAAGATCGGAAAACGGTTACCATTGGCTTGGCCGTGTCGATTGCCAGTACCATGGATTTTTTGAACAAATCGGGAGTGCAACTGCTACCACAGCCCTGATCCCTATAGCCCTGACCTGGCTCCATGTGATTTTTTTTATTCCCCACGGTAAAAAAATCATTACGTGGACGAAATTTTTCGACGGCGGATGAAGCAGTGGACGAATTCAGGGGACTTTTTTGACCTTCCGCAAGAACGGTTTTTTTCCTGTTTTGAAAGTTGGTCTAGTCGAATGCATAAGTGCATAGATGTAGCAGGGCAATACTTTGAAAAGTTGTAAATAAAGTTTTATTATATCGTTTCCAATTTGTCCATTGACTGACCCATTCTGATTGCTTGTAAAGTAAAAGTTTTACCTATAGCATAGGATAATCCCATATTCAGTTATATTGTAATTTTTAATTTATTTACCCTTTCTTTTATAATTACAGGACGTATTTATTTTATTACCTACTTGTGTATGTAGAACAAAGTTTAAAATTGAATGCGTCCCTTATACTAAATCTGACAGCGTGTACCTATTTGGGCGTGGTCCGCCGCGCGGCACAAAATATTTTTTTTAACACAGTTTTCAGACAAATAATGTATGACAAGTAATTTTTTTTATATAGTAAGATAACTGGGCTATTTACTAGTATTTTTTTTGGGACGCAAATCACCATAGTTTTAAGAAAAACTAAAATTTTCGGAAAAAAATATGTAAAGATTTTTTTTTATTTTTGAATTTCTCTTTTTTTTTGTATGGGTGGGTAAAATTTTTGTTCCAGAAATGAATTCCTCGTCCTCGAATTATAAGAAAAAGACACCAAACTTGATATACTTGTTAGATGTATGGAGATATTAAATTTAGAGTGAGGTGCGCCGGATGCACTTTTCCCCCCCCCTCCCCTGCCCACCTGCGGGGGGGTACCACTGGGCACCCGGCCTAAATCAGCTCAGATCACCCCCAGAAACACCTGGTCCAAGGGATTTGCTTTGTCTCAAAAATGCAAGGTTCCCTTAGAAATCGGGACCTAAGATCTCCCACTATTATATCAAGACCCCATCTGGTACCAAATATATAAAAATTGTTTCCATCACACTTTTCGTAAAGTAATAAATCTTCTATCAATATTTTCGGGAACTTGGCCTTGTCTGCTGAATCTAATTTTCTGGGTGCATTGAAAGCTGCTTTTCTTCGAATATAACGTACCCAACGCTTCAAAACACTCCTCGTAAATTTTGGTTCTGTGATAGAATAACTAACGACTTAAGTTATTTAAGAGCACTTTTTATTGCTATTATACACCGTGTTTTTTTTGATTTACGATAACTTTAAGGGAACGTTATTTAGGTCAAATAAAGTTAATTTCCCAAAGACAGACAAATGATAACTCTTACGGTTTTAAAGATATTTAATTTTTAAATTTAATCAGTTAATCACGTTGAACTAGTATAAAGGGCTCTTAATTGATAAAAACAAATTTCTTTTAATTCTTTTATGAGTAAAGAGTTTCCAATTGTTAGGTTTGTATACGCGTCCATGGAATTAGTATACTAACGTACATCTGGAAGGTGCACTACACCGATAACGCGAGCCGAAAGAAATGTACTAAAGCTTACTGCGTCCGTTTCTAAAGGTGACCATATTTGAATTGCAATTTACGGACAAATTAATTTTACAAGCCGCCGGTAGTAAACGAAACAATATTTACTTATTCAACTGATTGTTTCCAAAATCGATATCTGTGGATCTGTGGATCTGTGTGGTCACTGACAACTAATCCGTTGACAAATTGAGGAAAAGTAGCCGCCATCTTGAACTTTTTAGTTATTCAACTGATTGTCTCCAAAATCGATATGGGTAAAAATCAAAATAAATCTCCAGTTAAAGAGTTTTGTCACCGTAACGAAACTGTTGGTTGCCGTCAAACATACGTCATTTTGTAATGAAATTGTAAGTTAGACATCATTTAAGTGACATTTAAATAGCGTCTTTATGTACATTTATTTCGATTTTTACCCATATCTGGGCATCATCTGTGTGATCTCCGTCAACGAATCCGAGGACAGACTGAGAAAACGTAGCTGCCGTCTTGAACTTCTTAATAAGAGCAGGTAGAACAAAATACAAGCATTGAAAGCTTTCAAACAAAATGTAGTATTAAGTTGTCATTCAAGTGTCAATTTCGAATAATAGGAGACCACACAGAATACACAGATCCCCAGATCCACATACAGGTACATTTCTTTCGGCTCGCGTTATCGGTGGAATGCACCTTCCAGATGTACGTTATTACTTACTAATTCCATGGTCATGCCAACATTGACGTATTTGACATTCACTATTAGTTAACTCTAAAGGCCCTTTTAGAATGATCAAAGATATAACATTCAATTACTTTGTGGGTGAATTGCAAAAATATTGTACATAGTTAAGGGCTTAATTGAGGCAACGTTAACTTTCTTCCATTGTTTTTCCTTTGTGTAACGAAAGTTATGCATATGATTATATGACTAATCTTCGTTACACAAAGGAAAAAGTTAAGGATTGTTAAGGGTTTTTTAATTGAGCCCTTAACTATGTACAATATTTTTGCAATTCACTCTTGTTCAAAACAGAAAAAAAATTTTTTTGTGCAATATTTCAAAATTAAATCTACCAATTAGTTTCTATGGATATACCTAGTAATATGCCGAAGTTATCGTAAATCAAAAAAAATACGGTGTAGAGGTAAAGTATGTTGTTTTACAGGTTGTAGCGAATCTTGTAACTATAAGATCTATAGAGGCAACTGCTATCTGTTGCATAATAGCGCCGGAAATCCCTTATAAACTCTAGGTGAACTATAATAGTAATTAATTGATGCCTTCAGTTCGTTACTAGATTTAACAAAATCTTTTCTAGCATCATGTATTTGAGGTACATAAAACTCTCACAAGAATTCACAAGATGTACTAGAGTTTTCTTCATAATGTTTTAACTCCTTATACGGCTCTAACCAGTACTTACTCAATTTCGTAAGTCGTAAAATTATTCTTTTTAAATTGTATTATTACAAATCAGAAATGATTTCAACCGTCTCTGATCTAAAGTGACAATATATTTGGTTTTTAATTTTAAGTGACGAAAAAGTTGTCAGTATGCTGTCGCAACACAAGTAGAGGTATCAAAGAGGATGCATAATTAGATAAATCATATACAGTGTGTCCCTGTACAAAGTGAACAAACGAATATAATAATAATAATAATAATATCAGGGGACTATGTCACACCAATTGACCTAGTCCCAAACTAAGCTCTAGGCTTGTACTATGGGTACTAGACAACGATATAAATACTTATATAGAGAAATATATACTTAAATACATAGAAAACATCCATGACTCAGGAACAAATATTTGCGCTCATCACACAAATATCTGCCCTTACCGGGATTTGAACCCAGGACCTCTAGCTTCGTAGGCAGGGTCACTACCAACTAGGCTATCGCGTCCTCAAAATATGGATGAAACTAACCGAAAAAAAGATGTCATTGTATATTTTTTTAATTTTTAATGAGACCTTGATTGCGGTGAACCCTGCCGGAACTAAGTGAAACATCTCGCCTCATATGAGGACTTTTGCGTTTGGCAGGATCACTCTACGTGGGATCTTCACCTCGCCGCAGTAAAGTATGCCATGAACTCTGCAATAACTGCTAGCACAAAGTTTTCCCCGGCTTACCTTACATTCGGCAGATAGATGCGCGCTCATGCCGACGCCGCTACTGACTTACGAGCGATCGTAGAAAACGATAACTTCGTCCTGGTCATAACACCTCACCTTCAGAAAATGGCATCAACTTTATCAGAAGCTAGAGACACCCACGAAAAGGCGCAGGCGCTTCAAAAGAAGTATGCTGATGAAGGACGTCGTCCGCCGCCAGATTACAAAGTAGGTGATATCCAGTGATCGGAATTCAATTTCGGGTGAATGACCTCAAACATTATAAATAATATGGATAAGACCCGGGATTCCGGGATTCGTATTTTTATAAATAATAAGTTAATCATTAAAAAAGGTTTCTTGTTTGCAAGAATGTCAAAATTAAACTGTACATAATTTCGTCAATACCAACTTTGTACTAGTAGTATAATAATTCGATACCTTAGTGCACAATCGTACTAAATTATTTTATTTTGCCAGTAAAGTTACGAACTTATTATCTTTGCACAAACATACTAATTACAATGACTTTTCAAATGTAATTACTTAGTACAATTGTGAACTAAGGTATCGAATTGTCAAAATTATAAATGAATAACTTTTTTGAGCTTACTGCTAGGTCAATTTGTGTAATGTCCCCTGATATTTATTTTAAACCAAACATAAACTTTAAAACTTTTCAAAGTGAAAATCCGGGATTGCAAGTTATATCCATACTAAGCTTACGCACCGAAATCCCGTGAAATTGCACTACCTATTCCGATCACTGGTGATATCGTCTTACTCAAAACGCAAGGACCCAACGACACTGGCCCTGGTCAATCAACCAAATTTATTCCACGACGCGATGGGCCTTATCGAATCAAGGGGGCATTGAGTAACACTACGTACGAAGTAGAAGTTACCCAAGACGGTGTCACCTTAGGTGAGTACCACGTGTCACACCTTACTCCCTTTAGGTACTGGTCGTGTTGAAAGCCCGGTACGCCCAAAACGACGTCGCGGTAGGCCACGTAAATACCTACCAGTCCTAGCCCGAATGCGAGGGCGCTTGTTCGGACTAGAGGGGGAGTCTATACCCTCGTATAGACTCCCCCTCTCGCGGCCGTCTTTCGGTCGCCCTGGCAACGAACCGCGCGCGCGCCATAACCCTGCGGACGCCCATGCGAGCCAGACGACTCATCACGCGCGCCGTCGCGAATGCCACCGCTAACTCTTGCCTAATAATTTTAGTTAATGTTTATGTTATTCACTTAATTGTGTCCGATGATTGTTAAATCCGTGCATACCTATACATCGTGTGTACTTTTATGTTTTGTGAAGATTAAATGTCCTGAGAACTATGACTTCATTTTTATACTAATCGTTAAAAATCGTAACTAATTATTAAATCTCAAAGAAATGTGTCATTCGAAGTTTAACAATTAGTTGAGTTAACTACTGATCAAACAACGGCCACCGACCACTAATAGGATTATTTTATTTTACTGGCCTCACTATCCTATTGGTGGATTTTCCTCGCAACACCGCTGTGCTACCTCGCACAGCATTGTTGGAAATATATTCTTAGAGCGCTTCCAAAACTAGACCAAACGCAAGCTTAAATCGAGATGGAATTCATTCCACTTAAAGAAAATGCTGACACGCTGAGGCCGGGGCCGCACTGGTCTGGCGACGGCGACGCGACAGCGACGCGAATTGATTAGTGTCCGCATTAACAGTAGCGATGAACAAGCGAATCGCTCATACATCGCGAATTGGCTGGCCGCATTGACCAGGCGACACGATTTTAACATCGCGACGGATTATAAAATGATGTCCGCACCTACGAAGCGACGCGACGACGAGCAGCGGGCAGTATCTCGGTAAACAGCAAGGCGACAGCTTGCATTTTACATAGTGAGCAGACGAAAACCGTGATCGTGATAGGGATTTTTCCCTCCGGCCGCGATGGCAACCGAGTTTGGTAACCAGTTGCCAAAAAGTATTGAATATTCTTGTTAGACAACCAGTTGCCAAAGACGACTGACTGTTCTTGTTACATAACTGTTATATTTCTCCGTTGTAGTTTCGCAACCAGTTGCCGGAAAAGAAAAAAAATCTTGTTACTCAACCAAAGTTGCTAAAGGATTAAACACATATCTAACCTTTTTGGGCTAGATGATTGTATTCGCCGTTTTACGTTTTCTTTCTGACATTATTGACATCTATCAATTTATTTGTCCTATTGCTAGAGGTTATCGATTAATTGCAGTATTATGTCTATTGCAAACTAGATTAATTAATCAACATGTTTCTGCTGGAAAATTCTTCTTTGAAACTTAATAGAAACTGAGTTCACGAAATAAATGAAAAAAGAAGTGACTATGGCGAATTTCATCACCTTTACTGGGACATGAGGAAACATCCCGATAAGTTTTACGAATATACACGAATGAGGCCAGGAAGATTTGATTATCCATTCAAACTAATTTGGGCGACCAAATCAAACTAATTTGATTTTATCGCGAAGCGTCTCTTTAGCGTCTAGTCGCACAAAATAGCTCTCGCTCTGTCGCTCAAGCGACGTTGCAGTGCGGCCGCTTTCACGTGGTGTTTTACATTTGTTCTTTGATCGCCGTTGAATCGCCGTCGCTTTAC
This sequence comes from Acleris laterana, assembly GCA_963966035.1. NCBI lineage: Eukaryota > Metazoa > Arthropoda > Insecta > Lepidoptera > Tortricidae > Acleris > Acleris laterana. The sequence goes on along the minus strand of OZ014438.1, from coordinate 51,077,094 downwards.
GAAAATCAAAATATCGCCGCTTGTCGCTGTTCCTAAACATGCAATGCGGACATGTACTACATTTACTAAACATTTGAATACTATGAGTGACGAAATCAAAATGAGATCAAAACCTTGTCGCTTGTCGATTAATGAATGCGGCCGCCATCATAGCTTGATAGGTGTTTGTTTTACTGCCGTAGCTGTCGCGTCGCCACCGCCTGACCGGTGCGGCCCCGGCCTGAAGGTGACGCACCCCTGGCGTACAGGCGCGCATGTAAAAGTAGAAAAACAAAGTATTTATATTTTTTCATATATTAAAGTATTTACTTTTTAATACCCTGAATAAATTTACTTTAGACTTTTTTTATTTTATAATTTAGTTTTTTTGCTATTTATGAATGTTTTAGCACAGTTGCTCTCCCTTGCAAAAACGCTGTTTAGGCATGAGAAACGTGCCTACTTTATGCCTCTCCTACTATCGTATAATTTGTATTCATTCGCACGCGGCACCTGTAGTGCTAGTTGTCACACGCCTAGAATACATCAATGACGACATTGACGACGTCGGCAAATCGGGATATTCCATGCCAAACAGCAGTGTTCTCATTGTTGTGTTCCGATTTGGGGATAAGACAGCCGGTGAAATGACTAGCATAGAGGTATTCCATCTTATGGTTCAGGGTTGGCAACGCATTTGCAGTCTTAGGATTGCATTGCAGCCTTATGAATGCGAATGTCTATGGGTCACAGTTTCCACTTAGCATCAGGTGGCCTGTGTGCTCGTTTGTCTTCTCTATGCCATAAAAAAAACCATACTCAACTATGTTAGTTTTTAGTTAGTTTTTATTAATGTACTTTTGTAGATATTAAACTAACACGGTTGAGTAAAATTAAAGAGTGAAATGTCCACATACTTCCGAGGGTGTGGACAGCTGGTTTTTTTTCCCAGTTGTCCACAGACTGGATAATAAGGAATAGCCCGGCAAGTCATAAAAGCTTTGACAACGACACTGCTCGTGCCGGTTTACTCTCAAAATTCCCTTTTCGCAAAAGGACCATTTCAGCTAGATGACATAACAGTAAAATACAGTCAGCAAAGAGTCAATTCAGCTGAATAACATGAAAGTAGAATACCCAGTCAGCAAAGGGTCAATTTAGCAGGACGGCTCAGGACTAAAATGAGCAAGTAGGCAAATTTAAATGGTCCGTATGATTTGTAAGATAAAGACGTTCGCTACTAGAGTATTTTAAATTGTAACATTGTAAGATCCAGCCAGACGTTTTGCTAAAGATACGTTTGGCGTTCATGTCTATATAGCAACAAAGACATTACACAATCCAGACGTTCGAGCTATATTGTTATTTGGCGAAAAGGGAATTTTGAGAGTATAACCCCTCGTGCCACGTGACCTTCGACGCGCGAGCCGCTTGAGTAGGTTTTGAATAGGTAAGCCAATTAGGTATAAATCTTACATCGTTTGTTTAAGAACTAAAACAACTATATTTAATAAGTATTAACCCAATACAAGTTTTCACTCTCCACTCCGCCAGTTCCGTCATCCTCATAGTAAGACAAATACCTACCTACTTAACAACATTTTTGATATAATAATCCACACCGTGGTAAGAACCGGTTTTTTCTTATACTCCCGTTTTACTATCAAGACTACACAACAAGTACAGATGTAGTGAATAATCCTTTCCCATCGTTTTTGGTCGGATAACTTCGTATTTATCTTGCTTTCTCAGTTGGCATATAGATGGGTACTGAAGCTAATTGAGAAAGCTAGATAAATACGAACATAACCGACAGTAAACGATGCGAAAGGATATTCATTACATCTTTAAATAATAAAAAGTATAAGTTTTTATGCACACATACACAAAACTAACTTTGCTACGTAATTAATTACGGCACGCGCCGAGACCGAGCATTCAAGACGGCGGCAGATCGTGGCAATCAGTACCTATAGTTTGCAAATTTGACAATTGACTGGTGGTATATTGAGTTCATTTTTTTGCATGAATGTTTAAGGTAAAAAATAACGATGTTTGTACCTACCTATGTATCTCAATACAACTGCCATTGTCATTTGGGACCGTGTATAACAACATTTTTGTGCGGGATTGTGTATCTAGTTAGGTACCTATATTAAGGGCCTGTTTCACAATCGACAAGTAAATTTATCTGTCACATAAAGTTGTCTCTCTCCTTGTCTATTTTCAAGTGTACGACAAAGAAAGGGCTAAACTTATCCGTCAAATATCCTTTACTTGTCGATTGTGAAACAGGCGGTAAATGAATGATATTATAGGATACTGTTTTAAACCGTACTTACTACTATGTGCTTAAATAATATGTAAAACATGTTTAAAAAAAACAGAAAACCGCCTTCAAAAACTAAAATAACTAACTTTTTTTAAATGATAGGTCAATCCAACTAAAGTCGGCTTTTGGTTAAAAATATTGTGAGTCGCCGACTTCAGTGGACTGCCCTATTTATACCCGCCATTTAAAAGAGTTATTTTTTGCGTTTTTGAAGGCGGTTTTTACACGACTGCCCAAAAACGAAGTGTCGGTAATGTTATCATTTGGTATTTTAATACGTTGTATCATTACATTACCTACTTTACGGTTTGACAATAGTGATTGGCATTTTACTGAACACAATTTAAAGTCGGACTCCTTAACAAGAACATGGTCAAAACGTTTCATAATAATATGTTTTAATCATTTTCCTTTCAGTACGGGTGGTTCCTATGTGATCCTGTTTTGGCAAACGTGACTTGGCATCACACCTATCCACGATACCCACAGCCATCGTCTCCCAACACATTACTTTTGGATAAAGTCCGAAAAAATAATAAATATGCTACACTATTTTAGCATTATCATAATTATCAGTAAATAACAACGACGGCTCGAAAAAATGTTGCACATAGTTTTCTGTTGATTTCATACATTTTGTGATAAGTAATAGACTTCTTTATCTTTGACTTGATTAAAATATAATGTTAAAAATTGTTTTTATTTAAGTACTACCTAGCTGAATGTAGCCCGCAACTCCGTACAATAATCCGGTATAAAAGTGTTACACGACCTTTCCTTCCCCGGCTCTCCAACAAACTTCCTACCAAATTTCATCGAAATCGGTTCAACGGTTTAGCCGGGAAAGCGTAACAAACAAACAGACAGACAGGCGGAGTCACTTTAACATTTATAATATAAACTACCTTTTGCCCGCGACTCCGTCCGCGCAGAAGTTGTTTATCGTGGGTAATAAATAAGTAGAGACAGGACTTTTGGTGGCATAGGTACCTACCGTGGTTTCAGAATGGAGTCATGGAAAAAAAGCATTGGTAATTGTAATTGCTTAGGAACTTCACCAACTCAGTCAATTCACCAAGACAATTGGATCAGCCAGATGTGGCTCTTGATTAGCGATGGGCAATTTCTGAAACATTTCACATAATTATTACAATAGCAATATGTGAATTATTTTAACTTTTAAAAATTTCAAAATGGACAAGAAACGTTTCTGACAGTGATAGAGAATAAATTACTCTTAAATTTTATGTCACGTCTGACGATAGTCGAACGGGTTATGATTATAAAATTCGAGACTTATATGTCAGTGGACGCTTGGCCTAGGTGTGTTCCCGACTTCCCAGTTGATATGCGAAGAACCGAAGTTCAAAACCAAGTTAAGAAGTGCCTTGTTTTTTTTTGGTATTTAACATTTATTGCACAAAAAAAACAAATGGCGGACTTAATGCCTAATGGTGGGAGGTGTATATTAAACAAATATGACTGTGTGCTTATGTCCAGTCATTGGGGGCAAAAGAAGGGCTTTGCCGTACAAAAGGTGGGGTATATACAGGGTTACTTGTAACTCGACGTATATCTGGTAGGTGGTGATAGAGGAGCTAAAATGCAATAAATTTAACCCACATATGTATGATCGGAAATCAATAGTTCTTGAGATATTGATTTATTTAAGTATTTTGAAGAAATTCCCAGACTAATGCATTAAAAAAATTACAGTTATTTAGCATTTTTTTTTTGTATTTAAATTACAAACTATTATTTAATTATAACAAATATAAAACCGCCAAATAAAACAAGCAAACTTATTAAAATCAGCGGAAACGAAATTTTTATTTTTTTACCTTAGTGACACAGACAATTTTCAATTTGCCGCCAAATAGTAAAACAAATGACAAATGAATAAAATTCATACTCAATAATATTGCCAAAGAGATCCATTTTCAAAATTTATACTTATTTTTTAATTATTTTGTTTAAAAGTGGCCAGTTCTAAAAACTTTCAGTGTCACCCTCGTATCAATCGACAAAATAGTGCAGGTAAAGGGGTAGTTGCAATGAGTTAAGATACGTTTACATTAAAGATAGTGACTTTAATATGGATCATGATACCTTTTCAGAAAGCTGATGAACCGAAAATGTTTTTCTAGTAATTTGTACGCTTGATGTCATATTGTTTTTTTGGACTAGAGCATAAGTTTTCTAGTAATAAGCACTAAGGTAAAAAAATAAAAATATCGTTTCCGCTGATTTTAATAAGTTTGCTTGTTTTATTTGGGGTTTTTATACTTGGTATAATTAAATAATAGTTTGTAAACTAAATAAAAAAAAAGAAATAATGCAAATAACTAACTTTTTTTTATAATTTTTGTAATGCATTATTCTGGGAATTTCTTCAAAATACTTAAATAAATCAATATCTCAAGAACTATTGATTTCCGACCATACATATGTGGGTTAAATTTATTGCATTTTAGCTCTTCTATCACCACCTACCAGATATACGTCGAGTTACAAGTATACTTGTTATTGGTTTTGCTTTAGTTATGAAAAATGGAAGTTTTCGACCTTGAGGGTTGGAGCGTTAGCCACCATCTTGAATTAAAGGGCCCAAATTTGTTTTTTTTTTAATAAAACCTCAACTGTTGATTTTATGACAAAAATGTCTATGGGAAGTATAAAGATATTAAAATTTCAAATAAAAAGGTATGCATAGCTTTTTTGTACGTCTTATACATACAAAGTTACAGGCGGTTAAAAAACTTAATTTCCAAAAAAATATGCATAACTCCAGTTTGGTTGGCCCCGTTAATATCACTCCTGGGAAGTGAGATGTTGCCAGTCCGCAGGTTTTAAATGTTGTTGTTAATTAATGTTGATTGACTAAGGTAGTTTAGATACCATAATACCTATATCCTATAATAAGCTCTGAAGCTTCCCATCGATTTATCATCAAAGTTATATCATCTCAGGATAACGTTTTCACAGTCTAGAAACCTTAAAATATAAAGACTAGCAATTTAACATTTTAACGTACAGTCACGTGATTTGATTTCGTACCCACCTCAAAGCAATATATTCCTGCGAAAACCAGGTAAAGGCAAAACAGTCCAAAGACTTTATTCCGCGAATAGCTTTAAATACAAAGAAGCTGCATCCAACATCCTCTTCCTTCATGCGTTTAGTGGCTGCGATACCACCTCGTCACTTTTTAATCAAGGGAAAATCAAATTTCTTTCTCTTCTCGAGAAGAACAGAGGATTAAATGAATCCATCACTATTTTAAAAATGAAAGTGCACAGCCAGAAACAATCGCAGATGCTGGAGCACGTTTTCTGGTTACTTTGTATGGTGGCAACTGGGAAAAGGATTCCTTAGAAGACCTCAGATACCAGCGATTTGCAAAATCATCTGTAAAAAGTAAATTTAATCTTGCTGCTTTGCCACCAACTAAAGCCGCTGCATCATACCATGTGTCGCGGATAACCGCGCATCTATGATAAGTTCGTGTGTACGTTCACACGAACTTATAATTTTTAGTTGGTAACACTGTCTGAGCATAGTAAAGAAAGAATGACTTTCCATAGACTACTTTTGTACTTTGTGAGTGAGAAGCGGGAAAGTAGTGACAGAATAAAACGAGTGAACTGTTAGTAAAGTGCTAATTTCCTGAACCTGAGAGATTATATATGAGCTAAGTATAGGTCTTCTACCTTCGGATTTGAGTGGCGCACGTTGTCGGATTTGAGCTCTCAAGTTCTCGTTCTCAATTTTTTACGCGTTAAACTTGTAGTTTTGTTGTGGGTGTTTGGTTGGTGTTGGTTTGTATATTAAAATATAGGGGTAAGTGATTGTTACCGGAGGAGCCGGCAGTATCTCTAATGTGAGGTTGCCGGCTTTTCCGCGTCGCATCATGGCGTCTGGTGGTAACTTTGACCCCGGGATCACTCGGGTTGACCCGGTGTCGGGGTTATCTTCTCCGGAACACTCAATGGAGATTATTGAGGACCCTCCGTCCCCTTCGTGCTATTTGGACATTGAAGAGTCAGTTCCTGCTAGGAAAAGAGATCATTCGGCTATCGCCAATGAGCCAAGTTCCCCCGAGCCTACAGAGCCGCCGAAAATGTTACGTTCTGAGTCAGTCTCCGTGTCTCAGCATGACTCACAAAACATAATTCCCCTTGTTCAATCTGCGCCTAATCAGTCGCAGCGTCACTCGCAGAGCCCAACAAATTCGCCGTCGCCCCACCGAAATGCTTACATTTTAACGGATAGCGGGCCTTTTGTGGAATTCATTAGCGCGGTTAAAGCTAATGACTTCCTCATAAATCCAGTTATCGAAACTGCAAAATACAGGTCGTTCATCCCCTCTTTTAATGTCTCGCGAACTGGGATAGTTAGGGGTGTCCCTAAGGACTTTTCTAATGAGGAGCTCCCAGATCTAATGGTAACTCCTCATGGTTTCGGAAAGGTTATAAAGGCCAGGCGCCTGAATTATAAAGTTAAACCTTAGCGGTGGTGTCCCTCAGTGGGCCCCTTCGGAAACTGTGGTATTGACCTTCGATGGTCAGTCTCTTCCTCAGAGAGTTTTCCTTTTTAACTGTTCACTAGAGGTGTCTATATATAATTTTCCAACAGTCCAATGTTTTAAATGCTGTAGATTTGGACACGTTAAAGCTCAGTGCCGGTCTCAGCCGCGCTGTGCTAAATGCGCCCAACCTCACGATGCTAATGAATGTCGTGTTCCTGATCACAATGTGAGTTGCTTTCATTGCTCCGGGCGGCACAAAGCTACCGACAAAATTTGGCCCGAATTTGTGAGACGGCATTCTATCAAGCTGACTATGTCTGGTGAGGGAATTTCTTATGCGGATACTGAAAAAAAAACACCCAACCTCTAAGCGTCCTTTCAATGAAGTTGTTAATCAGCAAAACTCCTACAAAAAAACCGTATTTAGTCAGAGAAAGCAACGCGCTCCTGCCTCGTCTCATGGATGGGTCATACACAGATTTAGGTTCCCGTCTTTCCTGTGGACATACCCGAAGTTAACGTGTTTAAGGCCTAATTTTCTCACTGAACCCACATCCGCATAAACGACGTCACGTCTACTTTAGTCCTATCAAATAAAAACATAACTTAACCAAACTATTGACCACAGGAGAGACAACTTTTGTTTTTGTGATTGTGTATGACCCGGATATGACCAACAAGCCCATAATGCCGTAATAGAAGGCTTCAATCAACCTCTACCTGGCAATGGTGTGGCATTCTCAAAGGCCCCCGAAGGCAATCATCATGGCGTTTTCCAAAACCCTGACTTGCCCAATACCCGTTCTGATTTCGTTCCTGCTCTTCTGTCAATTGTGTCCTCAGTCATTGAAATGTTTGCTAACAACTTTTTTACTTTACCGTCCAACGCTGCTGATTTCTTGAGATTATTGTATTCACTTTTACCTAAGGGATCTGAACCTGTGGGCCGGTCTCATAATGGCTCTCAATATCGTTCAATGGAACAGTAGGAGTATCAGCCGTAACAAGCCTGACCTCCTCTCAATTAATAATGATTGTAACGCGGCCATCATTGCTTTAGCTGAAACGTGGTTAAAACCTTGTAATAATTTTAGATTTCCTGGTTTTGTTTGCCTTAGACAAGATAACCCTAATGGGTATGATGGTTGTGCCCTCTTAATAAAAAATGGTCTTAGTTTTTCTCGGTTCGATTTACCCACTCATCCTTCTTTTAACGTTGTTGCCTGTAGAGTTTTGAATATTTCTGTCATGTCTGTATACATCCCACACCCCAACCCTGGTATTATTTCAGATTTTTGGAGGCATGTTGCTTCTGTTCCTGGTCCCCTACTTATCCTTGGGGATTTCAACTGTCACAGTCCTCTTTGGGGCTCCCACTGTCTTGATTCTGCTGGTCGTAGGCTCGTGGACTCATTGGACTCTCAAAATCTGTGCATTCTGAATGACGGTAGGCCTACTCGACGTGTTTCCCCCTCACAAAATCCTTCAGCGGTGGATATATCCTTGTGTTCACCTTCCCTAGCATCTCTTTGTACTTGGGACATTTGTCACACTAGCTATGAAAGCGATAATTTCCCGATTTTTATTTCTTATGTTACTGGTTTTTCTGTTCCTCCCCCGTGTCCCCCTTTACAAAGGTTTAGATTACTGAAAGCTGACTGGCCTTCGTACGTTGCCCTTGGCGACAACAAAGTAAGTGCTCTCCCTCCTGTTTCTTCTGATAACTACTTAGAACTTTATTCTCTTTTCTCTAGTTGTCTTTTATCATCTGCAGAGAAATCAATACCTTTAAAAAATGCTTGTGTTAATCGTCGTCCTTCCCTTCCTTGGTGGGACTCGGACGTCCATAGTGAATGCGCGGAAAGAGGCAGAATTAGCCTTTTGTTCTGACATGTCAATGCCAAAATTTATAATATTTAAGCGTGCGTATAGCGTATTTATAATATTAAAAAAAAGAAAGGATTGAGTTTATTTTGTGAATCCATATCGCCATCTACGCCCCCCTCAATCGTGTGGCGTAAATTGAAAATTTTTCGGTCTTCTCGTGACGCTTCTCCTACCCCTTCCTCATTTTCTTCTACTCCCTCGTGGATGGATTCTTTTTTAGATAAATTGGCCCCTCCTTATGTTCCTGATTTGTCAGAATTATCTACATCTGAATCTTCTTTTCCTCCGTTAAATGATAACTTTTTGAGCTCTGCATTCCAATTATCTGAGCTCCGGTGTGTGCTGGAGACTCTTACTGATTCCGCTCCAGCCCAGACGGTATAGTGTACTCATTTTTGGCAAAAACAAATTCTGAAACTCTCCTATACTATCTGAACCTTGTGAATTTTATGTTTGATGGGGGCTGCGTTCCGGAATCTTGGAAGGAGCAGTTTGTAATTCCCATTCTCAAACCCGGGAAGGATTCGAGTCTGGCTTCATCTTATCGTCCAATTGCGCTTTCGTCTGCCTTGTGTAAAGTTGCTGAGCACTTACTTAAAAATCGCTTGGACTGGTTCATTGAAAGTGAAAATATCCTCTCTCGTATGCAATTTGGGTTTCGAAAGGGCAAGAGCGTCTCAGACAGTCTCTGCATTCTATCAGTGGATATTCGTCTTGCATTCTCGCGAGGAGAATCTATAGCGGCCGCGTTTCTTGATGTGTCGGCGGCGTACGACAATGTCCTGCTTTCGGTGCTCAGGGACAAAATGTCTAAGCTGAGCATCCCCCTGAAGGTAGTTAACTTTGTCTCCTGCCTTCTCACGTCAAGAACTATAAGAGTTAGATGGCAGGGTAGTATAAATGGGGAAAGATTCATTTGGAAGGGCCTTCCTCAGGGCTCTGTCCTTAGCCCACTTCTATATAACTTGTACACACTTGATCTAGACAAATCTGTTAATATGTCTTGCAGATTGCTGCAATATGCGGACGATGTAGTCATTTACAGCAACGATAAAAGTCCTCTTGTAGCCTCAGAAAACCTTAATGTCGCCTTAAACTCCCTACAGCTCTGGTTGGATTATCATGGTCTTTCTCTGTCTCCTTCTAAGAGCTCTTCTATTATTTTTTCTAGAAGCCGTCTTTCCCCCCAGTGTCCTATTAAGTTTAATAATGTTGAAATTCCTATTTCTGATTCGATCAAATTTCTTGGAGTAGTTTTCGATAGGCGTATGACGGGAATCTCTCACCTCTCCTATGTTGTAAAAAAGTGCGAGAAAAACATCAATCTTCTGCGCGCCCTTTCTGGGGTTTGGTGGGGAGCACATCCCTATTCCCAAAAACTCTTGTATAACGCTTTGGTCCGAAGCCACCTCGATTTTGGCACTTTTATTTTTGAGCCATGCAGCATAGGTGCTCTTAAAGCATTGGAATCAGTTCAGATGAAAGCCCTCCGTGTGGTCACTGGTGCCATGTTATGTTCCCCTAATAGAGCTACTCTTGTTGAATGTGTGGACCCTCCACTCGACCTCAGAAGGCAATTTTTATCGGACCGTTATTAGTTCAACGTTTTTTCCTCTTCATCCCATCCTCTAACCCCGAAACTCAAACTGCTTCAACAATTCTCCAAAAACTCTTCCAAACCGTACTGGCGGAAAAAAAAACAAACCAAGACTGGTTATCAGCTTTGAAAAAGTCTTAACGCTGAGAGCTCCTGTCCAGAGAAGCCTCGCCTTACCTCTTTTCTCCATTCCATTTGAGGCAATAGTTCACCCTCCTAACGTCTTCTATAACTGCGGTATTTCAAAAAACTCTTCTACTGCTAATTCTATCTTCAATAAATATGTTAAAACTCATTTCCCTTTCCACTTAATTTTTTTCATAGATGCTTCTAAACTCTCAGATTTAGGCTGTGTCGGGTGTGCTGTAGTTTGTCCTATGATTAAGAATTCAGCCATGTTTAAACTCCCCCCAGAGTCATCAGTCTTCTCAGGTGAATGTCTTGCCCTGTGGAAAGCTGTGGAACACATTTTCGCCAATAAGATCCCTAGATCAGTCATCTTCACGGACTGCCTTAGTGCTCTTCAAGCCATTTCCCTCCATCCTCTTAAAAATTGTGCTCGTCACTTCATTGTTTGTCAGTTAAAACAATGTATCTTCTTGTGCCACTCGTCTAACTTGGAGGTTTCTTTTGTGTGGGTCCCTAGTCACTGCAATATCTCTGGTAATGAAGCTGCAGATCAGGCAGCTAAGGTAGCAGTAATTCATGGAGATGATTCCTCTTTTAAAATTTTCTCTCCAGATCTAAGCCATATTCCTGCGAATTCCCTAATTAAAAAATGGTCTGCTCGATGGTCTTCCTCTAAAAAAACTTATTACTCTTATATTCAACCCATGATTCCATCTAAGTAGGCCTTGGTTCTTCAAAAATCGATCAATTTCTAAAAGACATACTAGTGTTATAATAAGGCTTCGGCTTGGACGTGTTTGCTCGCCGGAACAGCTCCATAGATTTAAAATGAGAGTCTCTCCCCTTTGTGACTGTGGAAATGAAATAGGAACAGTGGACCATATATTTTTCAATTGTCCCATTTATGATTTGCACATGTGATTTGTATTATCTTCTATCTAAAGCTTCTATCCCCCTTCCTACTAATATTATCGTCTCTCCTGTGTCACATTGACTGTAAAAAAATTGTTGCTATAATTTTTGTAAATTTATTGACAAAAATAATATTAAACTCTAACATAATTGTGTCCGTTTCTTAAACTTTTTGCTATTATTTTTTCCTAACAATCAATATATTGGTGATGGTTGCTTTGTGTTCGTCCTTTTCTTCAGGTTTAGCGTTCTATTGTATATTGTATTTTCTTATTTTAATTTTAATTTTTAACGCGTGCAAAGCTCGGATCTTGACATTGGCAGAATTGACAAGATTTCATATTTTCAAGACTTTAATTTTATTCGTTTTATAGATACTGTTTGGAAGGAGAAAGACACTAATAGTTTTAAATTTTCTCTAGAATGAATAATTATTTAATTATTAATTTATTAAGATGTACTTATTCTAAAAGGGCGTAACTTCATTTCTACGACACAATGGACATATTACGTTAGTCCAATCTGTATATAAAAAAGTATCATGTCAGCCGATAAAGGGCCACTTGCACGAAAAGTTTAACCCTGGGTGCATTACACTAACTCGAGTTAAAATGACAGTTATCGTATGAATCTGACGTCTACTAACTCGAGTTAGTGCCTTAACCCAGGGTTAAATTCTGCGTGCAAATGGCCCTAAGTCTCTATCCATCTGTCAATAGTGTCAATGTCTAATTTGAAGTATGACAGCTTTTTTCTCGTGAAAAGGCAATGGTATTATATCTATTCAGGCATAGTATTGATAAAACTCGATATTTTTATTAACTTACTTGTAATTTTGAAAATAAAGAAAAATAAATCTAAATAAATATTTTGCCGTGTTCAGGAGGTAAAACCCTTTCGATTCGTATAGTAATTTGCAGGTGTCACCAAAATGAAATGTTGTCAATTGTGCTGGCAATCAGTCACAGAGGCCATAAATAAATAGAAGAAGAAGAAGAAGAAGAGCTAAGTATATAGACTAAGGCTTAATAACCAATATGCAATATGTATCAAAGTACTTATATGATGTAACTGAGATCTTATTTACCGGTCAATACAAATTAGTATAATGTCCCTATTCCCTGTCGGCGTAGGCTGGCCTATACTTACTTAGTGTTTATATTTACCGGAGTAGGAGCTTAAGGGATTGAGTGAAAGGCCTCCATGTAATATAATAGCGAAGCAGATAGAACATTAACTTGGAACTCAGGTATTTATTTATTTATTTATTTATTAAAACTAACAACATGGTACAATAATATAACAGGCCCTGCAAAACTGTTGGAACAGTTTGACTGCAGGATTGTGTCCATAAATTAAGTCTGTTTATTTTCTACATATAGTTTAAAGTATGTCTTACAAAAAGTCTAATATGGAAGTGACTCTAATAAAAATTTCTTGACTAGCCTCTTAAATCTATGAATATTTGGTTCCAGTCGGACATCCTCGGGCAAACTATTCAGCACATATGGCACACGTTTCCTTAAAGTTCTATCCCCAAAGTAATTATTTACTCTAGGTACTTCAAATTTTCCCGCAGATACCGACCTTGTGCCATAATTATGACTAATCTGGGATAGGTTATGCTCTTGAATATCACGGTTATTTAAAGCTAAAAGGTATTTATGTTTTACACTAACTGGAAGAATTTTACAAATTTTAAACAATTTCCGATAATCTTTATTACAGCTTTCTCTAGTTTTTTTATTTACAAGTAGTTTTAAAAACCTAATTTGTAGAGATTCTAGTTTATCCAAATGGGTTTTAAACGTGAGACCATAACTATCAAGAGCATATCCCAATATGGAATCAACCAGCGAGAAATATAAACACTTTAAGGTACTAATTGGAACTCTATAATATAACTTAAATGATAAAATTTTCCCAATAAAGTTCTTAACTTAACACAAATATAGTCTATGTGATGAGCCCATGAAAAACTAACATCTATTTTCACACCTAGATACGTTACACAATTTACTTTTTCAATTGGTTTACACTGACAGTTGACGAGGGCATCGTGAAAACATTGATAGCTGTGTGTAAATAACGATGGAGCTTGATCGTCTACTCTCAAATATGGTGAATGTATTATAAGGAGTTTAGTTTTTTTTTAATTTAATAGAATACCGTTATCATGAGACCATTTAACTATTGAATCTATATCTAATTCAATCGTGCGACACATATCGGCGAGGTTGGTCCCGGCACTCACGGTGCAGAGGTCGTCTGCGAACATGTAGGGTGTGCTGTGCCGTATAACTCCACCTAAGCTGTTAACATGCATCAGATAGCTAACTGGCCCGCATCCAGAACCTTGCGGAACACCGCAATGAACAGCAGTCTCCTCACTGAGTGCACCACTCACTTGAACACGATAGGCGCGTGACGTTAGGTAGTCGCGGAACCATTAGTTCAGCGGCTGCCCAACACCACATTCGCCCATGCCGTGTAAAAGTGTTTCTGTATCGAGCGTATCGAATGCTTTTTTATAATCATAAAAGATCGCAATCACTATTCTCTTATTTTCTAAATATGTATTAATCTCATTTGTGAATTTTGCTAAAAGAGTATGCGTTCCCTTACCTTGTTGAAACCCATGTTGACATCTGTGTATTATATTATTACGTTGTAGGTAAGAGCCAATTTGGTTCACTATACATTTTTCCATAATTTTATCTATACTGGACAAAATGGCTATTGGTCTATAATTACAAAAAACTTTGCGGTCACCCCCTTTATGTATAGGACGAATAAGTGCCTCTTTTAATTTTTCCGGAAAACTATGATTAAATACAGATAAATTTATTAAATTCGCTATGACTGGGCTCACCTTATCAACTATTAGTTTGAGGTCTGACATGCGCACGAGGTCACTCCCAGGAGCCTTTTTCATACTCATGTTATTAATAATTTTTTTCACAGTTTTAGCATCAACCGGCTGCCACCTCATACTCACGTCCGATCTCTTAACATAGGTGTCTCTTTGTAACCATTTCTAATGACAGATGTGTTTAAGTTGGCATATCTCATTTGAAAAATTAGAAGCAAACTTATCACAAATTTCCTTTATGCTACCCTGTTTTTCCATGTTATTAAGTATTACACTATCTACTGATTGCTTTTTGTTTCCTAACAAATTATTAATCTTATCCCAAATTTTTTTAATATTACCATTGCACTCTAAAATACTTTGCTTGTCATACTCATTGTTACATTTATTGATAGCTTTGCTACACTTATTTCTATATTTAGTATAATCCAGTCTCTTTATCATATTTCTAGAATCATTACACCACCTTGTGTACAATTTATCTCTTTGTAAAATCATTTTCTTTAAATTATTATTTATCCAACTTTTATTATGTCTATCACTGAAACTCCCTGAAACTTTTTGAATTTTATAACATGTATTATAAATTTTTGTAAAAATATTAGTGAAAGCCTTATACATCTCAATAGGGCACTGTATATTCAATAACTCATCAAAATTGGTTTCTAATAATTTTTCTCTTACTAAACGATTATCCAGCACCCTACGTGAGGCCGGCAGTTGAGACCGAGGCGGCTGCGATCGCGAGCGAGGCGGGGTGTCATTCCAATGTAATGAGGCCGAAACATAGTAATGATCTGATACTTTATGTTTAATTACTGCAGAATCAATGTGCACCGAGGGCGCTCGGACATAAATATGATCCAAACATTTATTTTATTTATTTATTTATTTATTATTACAAATATGTTTATACGGCATTACAGTGGATACTAGCGCACCGAATAAATTAACAAACTACAACAATCATCAACAACAATAACAACAATAACAATACAATACGATCAAAAAAGTATTAAACATTAGGTACTAATACTGGATGGCCTCACATCCATCGCCTCGCAAAATCGCAAACATTCGCTACGCACAATGGTCCAAGTAGATGCGAACAGGTCGCACTCCGGTGCTGATGCCAGCAGCGCGTTGAGCAGCGCGAGTGCGCGCGGCAGCGGGGAGTGTCTGCGCGCCTGCGTGCGCGCCGCCGGCACGGCCAGCAGCGCTCGCGCCCGCGGCCGCAGCCCTATGCGCGGCACTTCCGGGACGAACAATCGAGCGACCCGCCCCACAAGCTCGGGGCAATCCAGCTCGCCCCGCAATATGCGACAGGCCGTGACGAGTAAATTAATATTTCGCCTGACCTCCAATGAGTTAAACCCTAGAGCGCCGAGCAAAAATTTTGACGGATATAGGAACGGGAAATATCCAAACCGTTTCCTATATAAATGTCTGAGGAACGCCTTTTGGATTTTTTCCAGCAAGAGAGAGTAGGTAACTTCGTAAGGGTTCCATAATACCGACGACGCTTCAAGTTTACTTCGCACGAGAGCATTAAAAACTAGCGTTACAGCTCCAAGGTTGTGAAAATCTTTTAGGTGTCGCAATATAAAACCAAGTTTCCGAAAACAATTACTGGCGAGTGTCTGGATATGCTCATGAAAATTCAGTCGCGTGTCAAAGACAACACCGAGATCTTTAATAGAGGACACACGGTGGATCGACTCATCTCCGAGCATGTATTGAGCATGAAGAGGGGCACTTGCACGGCTAAAAGTACAGACACTGCATTTTGCTGAATTGAAAAGGAGTTTGTTAAGCTCACTCCATCGGACAACAGATGTGATGTCTTCCTGTAACAACTCGCAATCCATGAGGCTTTTTACTCTGTATACCAGCTTAAGGTCGTCCGCGTACAGTAGACATTTGGCGTGCTTAACAACCGACTCCAAATCGTTAACCATTATTCCGAACAAGAGAGGACCTAGGATAGATCCCTGACTGACGCCGGAACGGGTATGATAAAACGGCGACACGAAGCATCCATGCCGGACAAACTGCTGTCGATCGCGTAGGTAACTAGCAAAGAATGTAAGCAGCTTCGGAGAGAAACCAATATCATCTAGCTTGCTTAGTAGTACGTCATTATCCACGCGATCGAAGGCTTTCTTGAAGTCGAAGTAAATGACATCGACTTGGACGCCTCTGTCGAGATGTTCTGAGATATCGTCCACCAGGGTGAGAAGATTCGTGTCCACGGAACGCTTCGCCCGAAAACCGTGTTGCGAGTCGCACAAAGAAGGTTTTATCTGGGTAGATATGTTCCGATGGAGTAGACCCTCAAACAATTTGGCTAACGCCGAAAGGATAGCTATGGGCCTATAATTTTCGACATGGGCTGTCTCGCTAGTCTTTGGGATAGGTCTTACTCGCGTAATCTTCCACTGGAAAGGATAAGTGCCAGTGGAAAGCGCTAAGTTGAACATGTGGAGTATAGGGAATTTCAGACAGTCCATGCATCCTTTAATGATAAATGCAGGGAGATTGTCGGGACCAACCGCACTACAGGCTTTGAGCGACTTTAACATGACTCCACCACACTACCCATGACCACCTCTCTTCGTGTTATGTCATGTATGCATTTAGTGAAACCATGCTCTGCTAATATATTTTCATACTTTGCAACACATCTGTCATTACTATTCATAAGATTTAAATTTATATCACCGCATAAAATTACTTTTGATTTTATGGGTAGTGAATCTATAACACTTGATAATTCGACAAAGAATTCTTGTATTCTATCTTGGTTCTTAAATCGCGGAGGCCTATACATAGAAACTATGTAAATTTGCTCACCGCCTTGTTGAAGAACGACGGAGACACACTCCGCCGAGCGCATGACACTCGCGGCCGCAGCCACCTCACTCACGCGAGCCTGTAACGCCTTCCGCGTGTAAACAATTACTCCACCTCCACTACGTCCCTTACGTGTATAAAAATTTATATCAAATCCATCAATATTATAAAGAGAAATCAAAGAAAAATTTACATTTGGCTCAGTTAAAACTAGTACGTCTAAAAAACCCAAGGAAGTGACTATTCTAAGAAGAAGAAGTTCACTGAAATGCTTTCTTAATGACCGAATATTGACATGCAAAATACATAAATCCTTACTGCAAGTAATTTGATTTACCCAGCTGCTTAGACTTTCAGAACAAACATAGTCGACGGACAGATTAGGGATTGAATCTATTTTATATAATTCTGCGAAGATTGTTATAAATATATAGACTTAAAACTGGTTGATAAACTACACATTAACTATTCATTATTGAGTAGATCACAAACATCACTCTCAGCTCGCACACAGATGGATTTAGCGCCATCAGACTTTTTAACCATGATCCTTCCATTATTCACCCAGATGTACTTGTACATTCCACGCAGTTAGTTTTTCGTGGTCCACAGCAGTGCTCGCGCCCCTTTCGTGAGGTCCTCATTTATAAATATCCTGCTTTTCTCGGATCCACCAGTCACCATGTCACTTGTTGACTCTGATATCTTGCGACGTTGAGCCAGCCAGCCGTCTCGAGCATGGGTGCCTGATGATTTTCGGAATATATTGGTTCTCTGTACCTACATTGCGAGCCCCTACGGAATATATTGGTTCTCTGTACCTACATTGCGAGCCCCTATCATTTCCTAGTTATACATTGAGTTAAGTACACCTAATACTTATATCCTGAATCTATAAGCAACAACATTATTCCATTATATAGATATAATATCTATCATGGGGGTCGCAACACCATGCTTTTAGGACATATCATCAATGGTATGGGATTTTAAAAAATCCTGAGGAATGAGGCTGGAGGTATGATGTGGACTCCTATACGAACAACTGAAAAAGCGGCACCAGTGGTATCGTGCCATTTTTATTTTTTTTAATCCTTGAACTTAGTTAATTGAAAATCTCAGGAAATAGCGTGCAAATAAAAAGTGTATGTTTTTTAAGTAGAATACTTGTAATTATAAGGAAATCCTTGTAAACAATTTTTTTTTTAAGTAGTTATTTATTTTAATTATCGTATTCATCGGTGGGGACGGAGTGAAAGAGTAATAGATGGAGAAATAGTGAGAGAGAAATAGAAACGCGGAGAGGGGAATATAGGCATCACGTAGCTATACGCATTAAACTTTATCGATGATTTTTTTTTACTTCGGCTTATGGAAATCGACAGATTACCTATATATTTTTCGTAATCCTTGAATTGTTCCCTTCTAAATAAAAAATATGTTTTGTTATTTTTTTATTATTTATTGTAAATATGTTTTTTTGACATAGTACCTACTTACCATAATCTAAATGTCGCCAAACGGTGTGTCAGTTTGTTGGCGACTGATGCGCTCAATAATCTTGTACTACTTGAAAGTTGACCCTAACAGGACTAACTATCAGACAGTAATATTTATTTAATTTTTGTTTTTAACAAGCCTATTTTTAATTTATTTTCATCTAGTAGCATGTCGCAAAAGCCTTTTTTTACAATATTGCAGCACTCCCCCTTTTTTACGTTACTCTCAAATTGTCAGATTAGTGGAATATACACGTTTTAGCATGTAACTAACTCACCTTACCTTAATCTGATGCGCTGGTGAATTTCAGATGATCATTTTCTTTTTTACTAATTTGATCCTTTATCCTTGACGGGCGGCCATACATAAGGGGCTCATATTTGGTGGAAGTACTTAAGCGGGTACAAGGTATTCCCCTGTATATTCATCTACCGCGCTTGAGGTAATCCCGAAATACCCTCTTGGGCTCCCTTAATATAAGTGTTGTGAAAACAAGTTCGCGTTTTCTCTCCCTTAGTGCCTACCAAAATAAACAAAATAAGAAAAGTATCCAAATCGTTTATTCCAATTTGATCGGTAATACTAATACCATATGAAGATTTTTTAAATTTACTGCTATTTGCAGGTTCAGCTTTCATTATAATGTTCTTAAAACGAATGTATGAGCCACAATTTCTGAACGAAACGAAATGTGCGAAGTAAAAATCTGTGGTCTGTGCATGATGGATGCTTTGCGTCGATAGTGTACGTCAATAAAGATAGTGCGTAGAGGGCTTTACAAGACATGGCAGTATGGGCACAGATCCCTCAGCCATTCCGTTTGGGAAGAAGCAAAGCAAAAAAATGGTGCTGTCAAAGTCAATTAGGTAAAATTATAAGTTATATTTATAGGTTAACTACCTTTATCACTCATTTGTTCAAAAATCCTGATCGTAACTAGGGTTACACCATTGTTATCTCGTTTAATTCGACCATATTATTGTCGTACTAAATTGGGCTTTATTAATATTTAAACTACAATAAAAAAAATTGCTTTCAGTACGAAAATGAATTTAAATATCGAGATTCTCGGACGCTTTGTTTGGAAATCGCAGGCAGTTGCTGGATGTAACGTAAGTAATAGATCTCGATGCTGAGTGGTACTGCATGCGCATGAATAATTAGAGACTTCTGAGTAATGTCGATTTCGTAAAAGTATCTACAGGTCAGAAATAAGTGGGCGAACTGGCTGATGGTCAGGGACGTTAAACGGCGCCGCATGAACGCCGAACATTTTCTCGAAAGGACCAGAATTAACGCTCTGAGAAAAAATGACGTCCTTCCTGTCGAAATCAGGGACCTTGCTGACAAAGAAATAAACAAGTTTGAGCTTAATGCTTGTCCTTTGAGGATCAACAACAGATGCGTTATTACCTCCAGGTAAGTGCAGATGAGCTCTATTGGATGCTTCTTGCAAAACTTAACCTTTTGCTAACAATATACATAGATTTATACAAACAAAGTTATGATCATACGTCGGACTCCAGTGGGCATTTTCGTGGCATGTCAGAATGATAGGTAAGGTTCGCATATCAATCAATTCACTTTCGAGTATTTGTACTTAGTATTTGGTACCTAGTATTTATAATGTGAATTTCCAAATATCATAGCAACTAACTGCGTTGTTTATAAACATACTTGGACTACACATAAGTCAAAATGGCGAAAAAGTTTGTTTGGCTTTATCCGTCACTCAGACAATTGCAGCTGTGAGAAAGGAATAAAACGCAAATGAGTTAACTGGGCATGTCAATTTCTATGAACACGGGTCTAAGGCTGTACGTTAGTTGTTTATTTTTTTATATCCTTTAAATTTTAAATAAAAATAAGATTGAATAGTCTGTGTTATATTCGATTTCATTTACATTCATGGTACATTTGTAGGTATATTATGAGAATATATTATTAATATTTTTTCCAAATTCTTAATATATTTCTTAATAAGAGTATTTACACACAATTAAAGATGGCGATGGGCTTGCAACCTGTCTCTAATGCACTGGTAAACACCTTAGCCTAAAAGTGCAAAATGTGGTTACAGAATTATTAACAAGTTTTTAGAGTTGTTGGTAATTCTGTAGCTCTGCCTACCCCACTCTGGGAACAAAGGCGTGAGTTTATGTATGTGTATGTATGAATAAATGATAACGGGTAACTAATTTAATTAACTATGTTACAAATACTAGGTATATTATAATACTCTTAAGTTAAGATTTTTTTGTAAACCTTACCTTGCCCTCAAACTGCCCCCTATAGTCCGACATATGGTTATGATTATAGCCAAAAGAAATAAAACTTGATCCTAATATTAAGAACATTTAGTTCACCTTTTTGTTTAAGCAATAAAAATACAGTGTAAACTCTTTATAACGTTACTCGATTTAACGACAAACTCCTTAAAACGTCGAAATTGCTTGACTTTGGTTGGTTTACCTTATTTCTATACAATAATACACTCTATACACAGTGCCCGTGAATATTGCGAGACAAAATATGGTTAGCATATTCCTGACCATATTTTAAGTTAAAAAGATGATTAATGTCTGCTAAATTCGGCACGGTTTTCGACATATTTCGATTTTTGTGTAAAAATGTAATGAAATCTCCAGTATGAAATACCTTTATGATTTAATGTCAAGGGGAATCCCCATAGTATAGTCAGGTTAAAAAAGTGACGAACATTTTTTACTCTGACTGTACATAAGAAATGGAGGAAAAAGCATTGCCAGCTCGTCCTAAAGCATTGTTTCACTAGAGAAGTAAAAATAGTTGATTTATTTTGTATGAAAAAATCGAAAACTTAAAGACTTAATTGGACACATTACAATTAATTGGTTCATTTAACATTTATTACTCTTTGAGACCTCAGGAATGCATGGTTAAAATCTGTCGCAATGCTCACGGGCACCGTGTATAGCGTCACGCTCACTCTATTTAACGACAGCAATATGGCATTATAAACCATTATGCAATACTGTCTAAGGTACCGAAATAGATAGGAAATGCAGCTGTGTATGTTTTATGTTTGCTGTTTTATTATCTAGCACGTGTTTACTTCGACTTGTTCTTTTGTATACGTACTACCTGCACTACGTTTGTGAGTACCGGTCTATAAGGCCGTACATGTGCGAAAGAGATAGCACGATTCTGATGATTTATGACCTGACTCGCCACTTGATGCTGCGGATAGTATTCCTAGGCTTTTGCCAAGTTGTTACACATTATCATAATCGCAGTTGCTTCCAGACTTCTGAACTGTTAACATGACGAGTAATCGAAAATGTTTGTGTATTGATTATAAAGTTTTATTAATACGCTCAATTGAGGCGGGAGAAAAGATAACTGATGTTGGAAGACTCTTTGGATTTAGCCGCTCTACCGTGTATACAATATGGAAAAACAAAGAAAAAATTCTGCTAGCAGAAGAGGATGGAAAATCTGCTAAGAAACCTCAAGAAACCAAGATTTGGATCAAGCGATGCTAGCATGGTTTTATAGACAACGCCAGAATAATATAACTGTCTCGGGGCCGATCATGAAAGCTAAGGCGGAAAAAATAGCCGAAGAACTAGGAAGCACTGCTTTAAAAACATCAGATCCATCCTGGCTTGGGAAATTTAAGCAACGTCGCCATATCAACTATGATAAAATTAATGGAGAAGCAAATAGTGTTGACACAAATGTGACTCACGACTGGATTTATAGAGTGTGGCCGAAATTGAAAGAAAAGTATGCTCCGAGTGACATTTTTAATGCTGATGAAACCTGTTTTTTTTTTTAAGTTGACCGAGGGAAACTCCAAAGAGCGTATCACAGGGCTTGTAGCTGCTAATATGAGTGGCACACAGAAAAGAAAGCAGATGGTAATAGGCAAATCCAAAAATCCGCGTTGTTTTAAAAACATTAAACAATTGGCAGTGACCTATAAAGCTAATAAATCAGCCTGGATGACAAGTTAAATTTTCGAAGGCGAATTGCGAAGATAGGATGCTGAATTAAAGGGACGAAAAATCCTTCTTGTTAACAACTGTCCTGCTCACCCTTTTGTATCTAATCTCCGAAATATAGAGTTAGTGTTTTTTCTACCAAACACAACAAGTCTGTTACAACCAATGGATCAGAGTGTGATTAAAAGTCTTAAATGTCACTACAGAAATAAACTTTTGATGGAACTGGTCGAATCTGAGGGTACAACTTCTATTAATATGCTGCATACAATAAAAAAAATATCAAAAGCCCGGGATGAGGTGACAGCAACGACTATCCAGCACTCTTTTTGTCATGCTGGACTTTGTATCTGTTCTACGAGTGACTAAGTAGAAAAAGAAGCCGAGTTTGAAAGTGAAGATGACCTTCCATTAACTGAGTGGGTTAAGCAGTTCAACCTGCCAAATAATTTTACTGAAAATCTACAAACCTACTCAGAAATTGACGACATCCTGGCTACAACAGCTTCACTGATAAATGAATAAATTCTGGATTCGGTGAGAAACACTAAGGAACAACAAGTGGATGATGAAGATGAAGCAGACGATCCTGTCCCTCCACCAAGCATCAAACAAGCACTTGATGCAGCAAAGGTATTAGAAAAATATTTTTTATAGTCATCAAGTGGAATCAGCAGTATCTTAAGATATGAGTAAAATACACAAGATAATACAATTAAATTATTGGAGCAGCTTAAAACATCAGACGAAGATAACAGACTATACGCAATGTATGAATAATGATGTTCGTGTGTAAAATGTGTACCTAATTAGTAAATACATATTATTTTAGTATAGTAAAATAATATATTTTATTTCTCTCCATTTAACAACCACACTCTCTGTAACGCCGAAAATTCAAAAAAATTCAAAATTCAAAATATTTATTCAGTAAATAGGCCACATGAGGGCTCTTTTACACGTCGGTAATATAGGGTGAATCTACCAGCGCTTCGGACGAGACCATCATTGCGGAGAAGAAGCGCCGCAAGAAACTCCAGCAGAAGGTCATTTTTTCAATTATAAAAACATAATAGTACTTAAAACTAAGTTACATTAAGTAAAGTACCTAAGTTACATTAGGTAATAAAGTATTAAATAATAATTTCTTAAAACTACCAAAAATAAAATCATTACAAATGTAAGGTCAATAAACCTTTAATTAAAAAAAAAAAACACACTATGAGAACAACACGAAAAATGCTCAGTCCGTTAAGTGTCGTTGTATAGAGTTTACACTGTATTTCATTTGGGTTATGATAATCGTGACTAGGGGTTGCAAATATTCAATAGATTCAGATATTCGATTATTCAACTTTTAATTTACTCATATTCGAATAATTCAAATAGTAATCGAATAATCATAAAAAAGTTTTAGCCAACTTGTGGAAAGCACGGTGCTGAGATAGCTGCTACCTCGTCGGAACTCAAACAGCAAACCAGCAATATACCTGAGTCATCTGGCTAGGTGCTTCAACATTGTAAAGAAAAACCAGCTTAGCGACTCAAAGCCAAAATTGTGATTAATTAAGCCACGGATCTGTTTATGTGTGAGCTCTGTTTCCTATAACCATTTGTCAAGTATACAATAATGATGATGATGATGATGATGATGATGATGAGTGGGGACGCGGCCGAGGCAGACGGGCGGTCGAGTGGCTCTCCAGTCATTCCGCCCTGTTCCCCTTGGTCAGGCCTCAGGTTATTGGCCCGGCGGCGCTCCCATCCAGCACTGATCCCATCTTCTTGTT
Source organism: Acleris laterana (assembly GCA_963966035.1). Lineage (NCBI taxonomy): Eukaryota > Metazoa > Arthropoda > Insecta > Lepidoptera > Tortricidae > Acleris > Acleris laterana. Next base: position 51,052,729 of record OZ014438.1, on the reverse strand, counting down.
TTCCTACAGAACAAAAGTGCGTCCTGTAGGTTAATGCTTTTAAGTGTCTCTGCTGATAATGCGTCCTCCCCGAATGTGCGATGTCTCAGTGACGAGTACATTACACACTCGGTTAGGACGTGTTGGCTAGTTTCCTCTTTACCGCAGTGTGGGCATCGAGGATCCTGTTTGACTCCTATCACCGTCAGATGTCTGTTGAGTGGACAGTATCCAGTCAATATCCCTGTCAGTATACTTAGATTATACTTACCAAGATTTAGTAGATACCTTGTTCTGTTCCTGTTTACCCTTCCTATCATGAGTTTGGATTGTCTGCATCCCTGTGCTGTTATCCATGCCTCATTTGTCTTTGTCTCTATTCTTCTGGCGATGACTCCTTTCGTTACCGTTGCGGATATCGGAAGGGCTGGCTCCGGGCCCAGATACTGTTGATCCGCCCCTGCTCTGGCCTTTTCATTTCCTATTGCTCCACTGTGCCCTGGTACCCATGCTAGTGTTACATTGGATGCTGTGCCTAGATTGTTCAGTTCATTCCTGCATTCCTTCACCAGGGAGGATTTGATGACCGGATTGTCTAGTGCTTTTAGTGCTGCTTGGCTGTCTGAGTAGATTATAACGTGGCTTCCCGTTATATCGCTTCTTTCCTTGAGATCCTGCGCACATTTCATGATGGCATACACTTCCGCCTGGAACACACTGGTAAAGCCTCCTAGTGGTATCGTTGTATGCTCATTCGCTTCTAGGTTGTAGATGCCTGCCCCCGCTCTTTTTGTTGAGGACTTCCATGAACCGTCCGTGAAGCATGTCGCTCTGGGTTCCGGTACCTCTGTCTCCGAACTATCTCTCTCTCCTATATGGATTCTGTATTTCTTGTCGAAGATCTTCCTTTTCTTTATTAGGTCATTGTTAGTCATGAGCATGTTCATGTTCACCATTGACTCTCTTTGTATACTTGCGTGTCTCTTGTCTATCTCGGATCCGATCCACTCTCTGCTCATTTTCATTCTATACCACTGTTCTGTGGCTCTCTTTTCCACTTCAAGGTGTACAGGGTTCAGTCCTAGCATTATCTCCAGGGCCTGTGTGGGAGTTGTCCTCATTGCCCCGGTTGTCATAAGACATGCTAGTCTCTGGACCTTCGTCAACTCCTTTTCTATGTCTTTTATTTTTGCTCTGTGCCACCACACTATGGCTCCATATAGCAGTCTGGGTAGGACCACTGCTTTGTATATCCATTGTGTTATCAGTGGTCTTAGTCCCCATCTTCTGCCTATGGCTTTTCTGCATTGCCATAGGGCTATTGTTGCTTTCGGGCGTTTTCAAAAAAAAGTGTACACATTTTAAAAAGTAGTGTTATTTTTTTATGCCTATTTTTCGCCAGTTTTTTTATTATAATCTGAAGTTCATATCTTATATTTTATACTAAACAAGAAAGGAATGCGAAAATAAAGCTATTTTGGCTAAAATATTATAACACAATGGAACATAGATGTGGAAACACATTCCGTTTGGTGACTATGTTTAAGACAAAAAACAAACAAAATACATTGTTTTTATGAAATCAAATTATTTAACCAACTTAATAATCACTTTGTTTAATGAAAAACAACAATTTCAAAATGTTTAAGCTAACAGCTTTTTTAATTTCTCAGTATAGCGTTCGATTTGGTGACTGCTAGGGAAATAATCATGTTTATTTTTATCGTGTTGTGAGTAATCATCGACAGTTTTTTTGACGAGTATTTTTTTTCATAAGATTATACAATTTATTTTAAGAAAACATATCAAATTATTTTTAAAGTTATAGTAAAGTAATACAAAATGAAATCATTCCACTAACTTCGAGGGGACAGTCACAAAACTGAACACTTAAAAAATGTAAGGTTTCGTTCACATGACACTAAATATTATTATTATTATTACTATTTCTTTAAAAAGTTGGAAAAACATAATAATCTGTCAGAACAGTAACACTTAACGTTAGTAAATGCTTAAATAAAAAAATATTTTCAGTCTTATTAAAAATTGTACTTTATAATCTTCATTTTTCATTATCAATTCTAGAATTAGTCGGCACTTTGGACACCAGTCTTTCATTTAATTAGCTAGGATTTTAATACCCATTACTGAGAAACTTAAGAGCGCTGACTCTGATCTGACTTTTAATTAAACATGCAGACGAACAAAACCTGCAAAAAATAATGAAAATAAAGAAATCTAATAAAAATAAGTACCTACTTAGTAGTATGATGTACCATGTGAACTGGGTTTTATATGTTCAGTCGTGTTGTGACTCGTCGTTCAGCTAATACGTCACCATCAAAAAAGTGACAAAACGGAAGTCACATTTAGTCACTACTACGATGTTTTATTTTTTAATAAAATATCTTTAACACTCAATGCAATAACAATTTGAATTAGGGAAACTAGTTCTATTGACAATCATGAAAAACAAAAAAAAATTGAGAATATACTTGTCCAACTAAGTAAACTTCAGTCACATACCTGAACGTAGTTTTATGCCTCCGATAAGCTACAACCAACATGTGCTCCATCTTGCCTTTTTATTGTGAAACTGATGCAAAAAAATGGCAGTGAGCGACAAAAAGATACGTAATGATGCTATTACCATGAAATATTGAACATTGGTGGTATTTTTGCGAAAAATATTGTGGTCACTAAACCGAAAGTTCCGGGTGGGTCAATATTTGGGGACGTAGGGTGACGGAACCAGTAATGGACGAGGACCAATGATGGACACTTGATTCTTATTTTACGGAACATAAGGGTTATTCATTTGTTTTGCAACAATCAATTTAGGACCATATGAAATTTGAATTAAGAGTGAAGTGTCCATTACTGGTGCCTGTCAGATAAAAGTGTCATCGTCACCCTAATGTTTTTATAAAAAAAAATATAAAATTACTGAAAATATCAAAAAGTAGGGCTTATTTTACGTAAACCTATCCCATGGAATAAATTTAAACTAATACTATTCATTATAGTACCCTGCAATGCATAAATATTCAAGTTTGTATTGGGCTATTCGGAGAGGGGACATCCTTATATACGTGTTCTTTGTCGCATTGTTATTTTCTAAAAAAACGAATAGATTTTTTTTCATATTACAACCGTTTTTAAGAACAAGCTTAATATATACTTCATCAATTGAAAAATATTTTAATCGCCATAAGTTTACGGGTGATTTAAAATATCACGTTAAACTCGAGGGACACGCCAAAAATGAAGGGTACACTTTTTTTTGAAAACGCCCTTTCCGACATTGCTCCTTTACATGTGTCTTATATTGCAGTTTGCTGTCTAGTACTACACCCAGGTATTTTATTTCCTTAAGTGTTTCTATCTCTTCACCTTTGATTTTGATGGGTGCTAGAGTCGGCAGCTTCCTTTTATTGGTGAAGAGTACTATTTTCGTCTTGGTCGGGTTCAGGTCTAGTCCTCTGTTTTGACACCAGTTTAGTACCTGCTTTATTCCTCTTATCATGACTTCTCTCATTACACTGAAGGTTTTACCCCTTACTAAGAGCACCACGTCATCTGAGTATGCTTGCATATGTATACCCCCTCTGTTGGTTTCTCTAATGAGCGAGTCTAGTAGGAGACACCACAGGAGTGGTGACAGACCTTGCGGGAAGCCTCTGCTCGTCCTTATCCTTATCGAGTCTCCTCCTAGTTGTGCAGTGATCGCTCTACCTGTTAACATAGCCATTATCCACTTTCTAACTGCTGGGTCTATGTCATCCCTTCTTAGGCATTTCTCTATTGCACCAAAGGTGGCTCTATCGAAGGCGCCCTCCACATCGAAGAAGCAGCCTAGTGCCAATTCTTTATCTTCTGTTGCTCTCTCTATCCTTGTGGTCAGGTTGTGTAGGGCTGTTTCCGTTGATTTCCCTTCTATGTAAGCGTGCTGATTCCCGTGTAAGGGCAATCTTCCTACTTGCATGCTTGTCCTTATCTGTACATCTATGATCTTCTCCAGTGCCTTCAGTGCGAATGATGACAGACTGATGCTTCAGAACGATTTTGCGTCTTTGTAGTTTTTCTTTCCTGGTTTAGGTAAGAATATTACCTTTACCTCATTCCAGATGGTCGGGATGTGACCTAATTCCAGACTCTTTTCGTAGATATCTCTTAGGCTGTTCCAAATGTATTTCAATCCCTTTTGTAGTAGTATGGGTGATACTCCATCTGGACCTGCCGCTTTATAAGGGGCGAAGGATTTTATTGCCCATTCTCCTACCTCATTGCTAATTCTTAGGTTTAGTGTCTCCCCTGCATATATTGTCTCATTTCTGTTATCTTCTACAGCCTCATGTACGCGGTATTCCCTGCAGTCGGGGAAATGTGTGCTAACCATATGCTGTAGTACTTTTTTGGGGTCTGTAAGTTCGGTCGAACCTATCATTAGGCTACCTAATTGGCAAGATCTCTCGTTCGCCAGTACCCTTAATATTCTTGCCGCCTCCGAGTAGCGTTGTATTTCTCCCGTGAAGATCTTCCAACCTTGTGCTCTTAGTCTTTCCCTTGTATTAGTGTATTTGTTCCTAATATTTCTGTATTCGTTCCAGCCTTGATCATTGCCCTTTTTTAGAGCTAGTCTTAGCGCCTTACGAGTTCTTTTCCGTAGTTTCTGTATCTCTTTATTCCACCATGGCTGTCCTTTATCCCCGTTGCACGTTCTCTCTGGACATGCCGTCTGGTAGGCTCTCGATATGGCTCTGTTCAGATCTTCAGCAGCTCTGTCCAGTTCCTCTCTAGTTTTTGGGCTACTGTGGCTCGGTGTCCACTCGCTTAGTATGCTATTATATTTCTCCCATTCCGTTTTCCTTGGGTTTCTTATCTTTGTTCTTTCCGTGTAGTAGTCCAGGCCGTACAGTAGTCTCCTGTGGTCCGACATGCTGTCTTCCTGGTCTACTCTCCAGTGTTTCACATGTTTGCCTATTTCCCCTGAGGTTATCGTTATGTCTAACACCTCTCTTGCCCTGGTTACAAAGGTTGGGGTTGTACCTGTGTTGTGTATATCCAGGTCATTACTTACAATAAATTCTAGTAGTGTTTCCCCCTTCTTGTTGGTGTCGCTGCTTCCCCACACCTCATGATGTGAGTTTGCATCGCAACCTACAAGAATGGATGTTCTCTTACCTTTATATTTAATGACCGCTTCCTCCAGTTCTCTGGTTGGCGCGTTGCTTTCACCTGGGATGTAGCAAGACGCCATCGCTGCCTTGACTCCCTCTCCGCCCCCTGTCATGAGGCTGATTTCTACTACCACTAGGTCTCTGAAACATATGGTCATTAGGCATCCCATATTTCTTAGGTCTCTACTCACATATATGCATGCCCTAGGAGGCAGCTCTCCATTTCTTTCGAAGTGAAGGTCGCCCCCCAGGCTACCCAGTCCTGTTACCTGGTTTTTCCATGCATACGGCTCTTGCATCAGGACGATGTAAATTTTTTCCCTCACTATGTATTGGCACAGTTCGGACATTGCGTCCTTGCAGTGCTGGAGGTTTACTTGACATATTCTTATTTTTTTGTATCTGTTTGTGTTGTTGTGTAGTGTGTGTTGTTTGTGTGTTGGCCATTGCTGGTTGTGTTTGTGTATAGTGTATACCGCCACCCGTCTTCCTAGTCCGAGGAGCCCCCGTCGGTTTCCATCTGTGGTGGATGGTCGCCGACCGGGGCTGCCTCAGCCTGGTTCCCGGGCTGCAGCGCTGAGCCACCACAGCTGCACCTGCAGCTGCAGTTCTCCTTCCCTACCGGGGTCTCCGCCGCCTCTTTCGCTCTGAGAGGTTGGGATCTTGCCAGCCGTGCCCGGATGCGTGTGGCTTGGAAGAACAGCCACTGGCTGGCCTCTTCACCCCACGCATCCTCCACGCTCTTAGGCACCGAGTAGCATACCCGGGTGCCCGTGACGAGATCCTCCCTACTCATCTGCATCCACTCTTGGATTTTCAGCTCCTCTTCCCTGTCCTAGTTTTGGGCTCTAAGGTAGAGGAGCGGATCCTCCTTCAGTTCAGCCGGCGGGCCTGGGATCCAGATGTCGACCCTCGTGCTGTTAAGCATTCGGGCCAGCAATTTGTGCCCCTGTGGCTCACCCAGGTCCTTCTCGAGAAGCCACCCCCTCGCATCTGCCGTGGATGGTGTCACAAGGAAGAATCCTTCCGACACCAGCCCCGACATCGCGAATTGGAGCTGCCTCCCACGAATGCCCTGCTCTTTTATGGCCTCCGTAATGAGCCGGCTCACGATTCTCCTGACTTCGGTCCCTAGCGACTCATCCAGCGGTACACCATCCGCGCGGCTGATCGCCACTGCGAACTCCCGTGCTTCCCTTGCGGTCGCACGGCTGCCCGTCAGCGAGTCGCCGCGGTTTGGTCGCTTCGCTGGAGGTCGTGTCGAGGGTCCTTCGTCCGGGTCTGTCGCTTGCCGTTTAACTTTCGGCGGCCTCTCCGGCGGAGGGGGCCTCCCCTTCGCCTGGCTATGGCTAGGGTTCTCTCCCGCCGCCTTCTCGCGCGAGTATACAATAATAGTATTTATCGTTAACTTCAAACAGACCCAAAAATTTATTTGATCAGTTTTTATATACAGGGTGGAAGGGGACGGGGGGATCTTCCCGGAACTATAGCGTTAATTAAGAGGTACACAGTCGATTTGTAATGGTAATAATGATGAATTAACTAATTAAAAAAAACAAATTGACTCATTTTTCATTGCGGTGACAACCCTGTTACACCTACCCATTACGACTTGACTATGAAAACTCGAAACTACGCTTATTTCCGAATGTTGACGTTGCCATAGTGATAAGGTGATAACTTATGATTCATAGACGTCAAATAATCCATGAACAAAACGAAATGAAAATGTTTTTTATTATTTACACAATTTATTAACCATTAGTTTACACATTATCATGTTGTTATATAAAATCTGACACTACTTCTACAAAAATCTTCAATTACTCTCACATTCGGTGTTCCAATGTCCCTCCGCGGCTTATTATACACGCTGCAGCCCGTGCCCGAGTACGTCGGTGCACCCTTGACAAAATATGATCTTCATCATTTTTTCTCCGCAGATCGTTAAAGGCATCAGTTATTCGTCGTCGCATCTCGTCCGCAGTGTCACATTCCGTTTTGTACACACTATCTTTTACAGAGCCCCACAGGAAGAAATCTAGACAAGTGAGATCCGGGCTTCTTGGCGGCCAACGGTGCGGCCCAAACCTGCCTATCCAGCGATCCCCAAACTCATTGTTTAATTTCATTCGTACTTCGTGTACAGAATGAGCTGGTGCACCATCTTGTTGGAAGCAAGTGACTCGTCTTTCAGCCAGTGGTAATTCGTCCAGATAACTGTCTAACTCGGTGTTCAAAAGAGACACGTATCCGTCCCTGTTTAGAGTTGGAGGCAGAAACACAGGTCCTATGATAGTTTCTCCGTGAATCGCCGCCCAGACGTTAATAGACCAACGATACTGGTGACTCGAGAATCGATAAGCGAAAGGATTCTCCTCGGCATACACATGTTCGTTTCGTCTATTCCATATTCCGTTGCGTGTGAACAAGCTTTCATCACTCCAAATGATATGCCTTATGAAATCTCGCTCTTCTACCATCTTTTGTAATAATCATCGGCAGTAGGCTTCGCGGATAGGGCAGTCCCGAGGGAGTAGAGCTTGAACCCTCTGTATTTTGTAAGGGTGAAGGCTGGCACGTTTGAGAATAGTAAGTACTGCAGTATGGGTTATTCTGAAATGTCGACCCGCTACTCTAGAACTCACTCTCGGATGTCTTCTAAAATAACGCAGCACCCTTTCTTCAAGTCGAGCCGCAATTCGAACAACGCCTCCTCCACGTTGGTCGTTCTGGGCTGTTGCTGGTACAACGGGCTGGTTGTTGGCGATACGATCCAAAGCCCTTAAAATTGTCCTATGCCCAGTTGGATGTGGTGGAGGATATGTTTCTCGGTATCGACGCAAAGCTTCAGCCGCGTTATTATTGCACGTCGCGTACAATAAAAGCAAATTCAAAGAACCACGAGCATCTAGCAAAGGCATTTTTATTTGAAGAATGACATAGGTTTACAATTAAGTTCAATGACCCAATCATATGTTTAGGGTTGAAACAAGTGGTTTTTTGTGTGAATGTTTAACCGGCTGTAATTTGAAAACGGCTGCTTAAATTCACATAGTTTGTATGAGGGAAATAAAGTGTTAAGGCTAAACTATCTCCCATTATCGGGAAGGTCCACGGTCCTCTTCCACCTTGTATAATATCGTCATAAGTTATGACTAGTGAATACTGTTTCCCTATCTAATTGTTATGAGTCATAACAATTATAACGGAACAAAAAAAATCAAGTCTAATTCAGTCTTTACTTAATTCTTAATCATTTCGGTGCCCTATGTATTTTTATCGTATTAAAAGAAATAAAATTAAAATAAATGGGGCTTGGGTAAAAGTGTTGTCATTTGTAAGAGTCATACATTTTCAAGGTGAGCGGCCATTCGTAAAAGTGGTTAATTATCATAGGATTATTCAAATTAAACATATTTGGTTATGTAATGTAATACTCCTTAGTGCGTAGGTGCTGAGATATTTAAATATTCATACCTAGGCGTACTTTCAACTCCAAAAACTGAATACTCGATATGTCTGCTCTGATATTATTTAACGCCATAAATTATATATATTTATGTGTATAAGAGGTCCTTTAAATAACTATGTAAAAATCATCCTTGGCTGCTGAAAAACAAAAGGTCAATTTTCTTTATACAAACTTACCCAATGGCCTTTGATTCCGGTATTTCAATATCGACCGACACCCTTTCAATTCCGGAATTTTAATATTTGTAATATCAGAAAATAGGTCCGTCCGCGATACCGGATTTTGAAAATACCGGGATTTTGGTATGCACGCCCTAGTATGTAGGTGACTACGGATATTAATTAAAGGAGGTATCATCACATCATCCTTGTTCCTCATAGTCGGTATTTGACGATTACCATCAAAATGTATTGTGTTAATATCACTACTCGTATTATTCAGACGATATGATCATGGCGGGTTTGGGGATAGTGGTAATGAGTAGGTATGACAGTCTCTGATAGTTTCCGAGTAGTACCTAGATGACGTTAAAAGATAAGATAAAAGATATTTATTCAGTTAGTAGGCCGCACGGGCACTTTTCACGTCAAGAATCTACCAAAGCTTCCCAAGAGGAGACCACTGTTGAGGAGAAACGCCGCAAGAAACTCAGGAGTCAGTCGTTTTTTAACCATATTTATTACTACAATGATAGTACTTAGTCTAGCATTATATAAAGCTATAAATAGTACATTAAATATAATATCAAATATCATGCGTAGTTCAGCAGGAAAACATGTCAAAAACATTACGAGAGACATAAAGGGAGAAAAAGGAAAAAAAATACATTACCTACATCTATAAATCTGGAGTAGCCAATAATATTCGAACCCCATTCACCGCATTATTCGAATTTCTGAATGTACCATATTCGAATTGCAAGCCCTAATCGTGACACACGATTGGGAATGATTGCACACCATAATTATCCTAGTAACGTTAAAAGCCTTTTCATTTATGTGTTGATATATCAGATCACAGAAACAAGGGAGATATGTTATGGAGGTGTGGTTCGTGACGCCTCGATATGGTCAAAATGCACATATCGGTCCAAGGCGCGTCAAGCGTTGCTTTAGTCACCCGCCGATCGCTGTCAGTATACGAGCTCCGTTTAAATCGTAAAATGACTGCTTGTAGCTTGAAAGTGCGCAAAAATTGAAGTCCACGTGTTAATTTTAAGTTAAGGGGCATAGCATACCACTGGTAAAATTTGTTTTTAAGCATTTTAGTGCTATTTTTAATTAAATGTTTGTATAGATTTCTGAGCGGAGCTGGTGTGGACGTGATTTCTATCGACCATTTATTTATTTAAACGTATTAATATTTCAAGTTATTTATCATTATTTTCTTTATTAAACACAAAGAAATTGATTTAACTAATTTTCACGTTAAGTACCTATATAAAATAAAATAAATTTATTAATAAAATTAATTATTTAAATATAAATACTGTAAAAAGAAATTTGAATGACGTACGTAAGACTGGGATAATAACTAAGAGATCATAGACGATCATAGATCGTAGATTTTTTGAAGTTGGATGGACTGTGTGAAAGATGGCTAGAAAGGGAGTGACTACCGAGATGACGACTAATAGAGAAGTATGGAAGATAAATACATGTTGCGCCGACACCAAATAAGCTGGGATAAGGGCAGGAGCAAAGCTTCAAAGGTGACTGGTTGTGAATGCCCCAAAGTAAGTCTATCTTTCTGATTTAAGTTATTTGTACCATTTATAGAATAAAGCTTAAATACTTAAACAAACACGAAAAACTACTGGTTCGTCCCAAACCGAGATCCCGTGACGTGATATTTGCAGACCCATTTGCAGTTGACTTTTATGTACTTACTAAGTAATCAAGTAAAGTTAACGCATAAAAATCTCTAATAGCACCAGCATATTTAACACAGAAATGCAGCCATTTTTATGTTACGTTTTAATATAAGTACTTAGGTATGAAATGATACCTAATTTCAAAACTTGATGTATTAACGTTATGTAAACCGTATTCTAATAAAGTATAATTTTATTCTAACTTCTATGTACTTACTAGCTTCTACCCGCGACTTCGTCCGCGTAGATTTCGATTATCGTTAGTCCGTCGGGAACTTTTAAATTTTCCGGCATAAAAATTAGCCTATGTGTTGTTCCAGTGTAAGCTATCTCCATTCCAAATTTTATCCAAATCCGTCCAGCCGTTGCAGCGTGAAGGAGTAACAAACACACACACACACACACACATACACACACACACACACACACACACACACACCCACACACAAACTTTCGCATTTATAATATTAGTAGGATTAAGTTTAAATGATGTAATTGTATTAACCTAGTAATCCATCCATACTTCCATACTAATATTATAAATGCGAAAGTGTGTCTGTCTGTCTGTCTGTTACCACTTCACGCTTAAACCGCTGAATCGATTTAGGTGAAATTTGGTGCAAAGATAGTTCAAATCCTGGGAAAGGACATAGGATAGCTTTTTTCCGAAATTCATCCCTCCCCATACGTGGGAGAAATAGAAGGTGAAAATTTGTATGGAGATACAATATAAATAAACGAGTTCCACGAGGACGAAGTCGTGGGCAAAAGCTAGTGACGTATAAATAATAGTACCTATCGCCTGAAAATGTAATAGTATATTTTGAAACATTCCTAAGTAGACTGCAGGAAAGAGACTCACACCTCCTGAAAGGATCACTTCATGTCGCTGTAAGAGTAGTCCTTAATTTGCATACGGACTACTATCTTCTCCTCTGTTTTGCTCCATACCACATCACAAAGCATATGTTTCTTTTTCTTTTATGTCGGCATGCGATTAGGAGGGATTCGAGAATACCTCAGCAGCTTGACGGATATCAGGATGTTTTAAGTAAAGTTTACAGAATCCAACTTTGCTCCTAGTAGAGGTCCTCTAAATGACTATATAAAAATCATCTTTGGTCGCTGGAAAAGATGTGTATATATTCTTAAAGAGAATTTAACTCCAGAAGATATGTAAGATGTTGTTTTTCTCAGAGGATATCTTTGCAAGTTAGAGAGAAATGTATGACAAAAACGTGAGGCCAAAAACACTTTTGAAATTCGACTGTTTTTCGGAGTTCATGTCTAGACAACGATTGGAAATAGGTAAAAACTGTAGAAAATCAAAGATGTAGTGAATTTTATCAGCTTTAATAATGCCATACATCAAAATTTCCTATGACGCATCGTTTTCAAGATGTAAACAAAAAAAAAACAAAAACGGGACCTTTTTTGTGCCCTTTTTTGTCACCTCCGAGGGGTGGGGACTTTTAGTACCTATGTTTATCTCCTGAAGTACGTTCGTCTTAAAAATGCAGGGAGTCATCACTGCAACTACAGGGTAAAGGTGTATCCACCATGGTGTTTGACATTAAATTAATTTTTTGAAGACGAAATTTTAATAATAACCTAGAAATAAAGTACAAATGTGATAATGATAATACAATATTTTAATCACTATCATTATCGTCGTTCGTATTTATAACAAAAGGACTGTTATCTGCCATCATCTAACACCCGTATTTATAGTCAAGAAAAGTAATTACTTGAGTAAAAGTAATGACTTAAGCAACGATTTTTATATGACTTTTGACACTACTAATACTCAAGTCATTACTTTTCTTCACTATAAATACGGGTGTTAATCCCACATGGTGTTTTCTTCCTTAATGACGTGGTCACAGCATTTTTTCCATTGATTAGCTTGTAGGTACTAATTTTATTGCGTCGTACGAGTAGGTAGAATAAATTATTTACGTCTGTCATTTTAAATGTGGAATTATTGGCGGCAACATGATTTTTTATCTGAATTGGGTTTAATTTGCAGTGGTATGGGGTTGACGGAGAATTTCAACGCCGTTACTTTTCGCAGTTTCGTCTAGTAAATATCGATCGTATTGTAGGGCAATTTCAGCGGCTTTCTCCAATAACTCTTTTTTTCAAATAATGTGTATAGCACCATAACGTAACCAAAATTTCGGTCAGTTTTTACATATTCGGCAATGGTACAACGATTACTGGCTTGATAGACAACATTTAGCCATTTCCCTTATAATTTTTTGGTCACAAAACCATCTTTGATCGGGAATTGCTCACTAACGCAACCAAAATTTTGGTCAGTTTTAGTATATTTGACATGAGTACAACTAGTACTAACTTTATGTACAACATTCAGCTATTTCCGTTAACGATATTTTATTGGTAACAATAACCCATCTTTGAAAGGTCGTAGCACAATAACGCGACAAAAATGTTGGCCTGTTTTTGCATATTATACAACCAGTCAGCCTAGCATACCTAATCCATTTCCGAGATCGTTACCAGTTTTGTTGTGACCTCCTAGTCTATGATCTACCATGGCCATTTCATATACAGTCTGTGCCAATTTAAAATGCCAATGATGTAATAGTACATTGTGTATTAAGGGTGGTAAAGAAATAATTACAAACGAGAGTCTGTTAGAAGCCCGAAGCCGTAGGCTGAGGGCTTTAATGACTCGAGCTTTGTATTTCCTTTACCACCCGTGTAACATACAATGTTTTTCATCACAATTGCGAGGAAATGAAATAAAATTAGACAAAAGGTCATATTTTTAACTTATTAGCGGCAGACTACATCATTGTCTGTGACTTACCACAGATAATGTCAAACGTGTTCGGAGTCCGATTCTAGTGACATATGAGATCAATAGTTTGTTATGCGAGATTGTTAGGAAATAGTATTCAACTGACATTTCATCTCGAATGAAACTTCATATCGAATGGCACAAGAATTGGGGTCCTGACGTATTGTGATAGTTTGAGTCCACGTATAATATTTAAAAAAAAAGCTATTACGCACTTAAGTAACGTAATGGTATTTTCATCACACTTGCTCGTAAATAGTGTCCTAACATGCTAGAAAAATCGACCGTAAATCCAAAATAATACCCGCGGGCCTTTTTTTACCATTACGTAACTAAAGTGCGTAATAGCTTTTTTTTTAAATATTATACGTGGACTCAAACTATCACAATACGTCAGGACCCCAATTCTTGTGCCTTTCGATATGAAGTTTCATTCGAGATGAAATGTCAGTTGAATACTATTTCCTAACAATCTCGCATAATAAACTATTTGATCTCATATGTCACTAGAATCGGACTCAGAACACGTTTGACATTATCTGTGGTAAGTCACAGACAATGATGTAGTCTGCCGCTAATAAGTAAAAAATATGATCTTTTGTCGGATTTTATTTCATTTCCTCGCAATTGTGATGAAAAACATTGTATGTTACACGGGTGGTAAAGGAAAAACAAAGCTCGAGTCATTAAAGCCCTCAGCCTTCGGCTTCGGGCTTCTAACAGACTCTCGTTTGTAATTCTTTCTTTACCACCCTTAATACACAATGTACTATTATTTTCATCACACTTGCTCGTAAATAGTGTCCTAACATGCTAGAAAAATCGACCGTAAATCCAAAATAATACCCGCGGGCCTTTTTTTTTTACCATTACGGCCCTAACATGCGTAATAGCTTTTTTTTTTAATATTATACGTGGACTCAAACTATCACAATATGTCAGGACCCCAATTCTTGTGCCATTCGATATGAAGTTTCATTCGAGATGAAATGTCAGTTGAATACTATTTCCTAAAAATCTCGCATAATAAACTATTGATCTCATATGTCACTAGAATCGGACTCCGAACACGTTTGACATTATCTGTGGTAAGTCACAGACAATGATGTAGTCTGCCGCTAATAAGTTAAAAATGTGATTTTTCATCACACTTGCTCGTAAATAGTGTCCTAACATGCTAGAAAAATCGACCGTAGATCCAAAATAATACCCAAGGCCTTTTTTTTACCATTACGCCCTTAACGTGTGTAATAGCTTTTTTTTTAATATTATACGTGGACTCAAACTATCACAATATGTCAGGACCCCAATTCTTGTGCCATTCGATATGAAGTTTCATTCGAGATGAAATGTCAGTTGAATACTATTTCCTAAAAATCTCGCATAACAAACTATTGATCTCATATGTCACTAGAATCGGACTCCGAACACGTTTGACATTATCTGTGGTAAGTCACAGACAATGATGTAGTCTGCCGCTAATAAGTTAAAAATATGATCTTTTGTCTGATTTTATTTCATTTCCTCGCAATAGTGATGAAAAACATTGTATGTTACACGGGTGATAAAGGAAATACAAAGCTCGAGTCATTAAAGCCCTCAGATTTCGGCTTCGGGCTTCTAACAGACTCTCGTTTGTAATTCTTTCTTTACCACCCTTAATACACAATGTACTATTATTTCATTTCCTCGCAATAGTGATGAAATAGTAGATTATACACCGAGGGGATAAAGCACAGTTTTATGTCACGGGCGCGATATTGAATCCTGAACGTAACGAAAGACTCCAGATTTAACTCCCGAGCGCAGCTAGGGTGTTACGAGTTAATTCCCGAGCGAAGCGAGGGAATTAAGAAGAGTCCTTAGCGCAGTGAGGGGTTCAAGCGCGCCCAAGACGAAAACAGCTTTATCCCCGAGGAGTGTACTCTACTTTTCTCACCTTTTGCGAGACAATAAAAAAGCGAGTCTACTTAAAACAGCGTTTTATTATAGGTAGTAAATTAAAATTAAAAGTGAAAATTGATATTTGATGTTTTCTTCAATTTTGATATATTTATTTAAAACTTTGCAGTTATCACCAATGTATTTTATTGCAGCGTCTTACAATACTCGCGGCTTTTGTTTAATTTCAAATGTGTTCCATTCAGCTTGCCGTGGCCAGCTCGATTTTAGAAAATGATCGATTTTCAAATTAGGTTGGACGCGGCGGTGGCGGCGGCGCCGCGCCCGGCCTTCGAGTATTAGTTGATCTTTTATTACGAAATTAGACTTTAAGGCCATTGTAATAAGAACTATGAAAAGTGAAAATATTACAACCCAGCGGGTTATAATGAGATTCAGTACAACATTACACCCCGGCTAAAGCCAAGGGCTTTAATGATTTGGTTTGCGTAAGGTTTGCATGATATGTAATTTGGCATTGTCGAGCAGGTGGTGTGAAAAACATTGTATGTTACACGGGTGGTAAAGGAAATACAAAGCTCGAGTCATTAAAGCCCTCAGCCTTCGGCTTCGGGCTTCTAACAGACTCTCGTTTGTAATTCTTTCTTTACCACCCTTAATACACAATGTACTAATTTCTCAAACATGCCCGGAAAGAACGGTTTTCCGATTGAAAGACAAGGACGAAAAATGCCTCATTTTACTCCTAGGAGTAAAAAAACCATATGAAAACACTTTCCGTCCATGTCCATATTTTTCTTAAAAATGCTGTCAATTGCATACAAAATCAAAAGGACCGAGACAAAAATTCCAAACAGCCAAGGTAACTGCTTCTAACAGACTCTCGTTTGTAATTCTTTCTTTACCACCCTTAATACACAATGTACTATAGTACTGTTTGGCATATACCTTCAAATATTCTCCAAGCGTGTTTTATTCAAAATAACGTATAATTAAATGTAATTTTATGTTGAACCTAATGTGAAAGTAAAGATGAAGTACATACCTAAATCATTGCTAAGACCTCACTTGATCTTTAAAAGCACGTGGTTTTTTTTGCCCATTTGTTTCCAATTATTGAGTAATGATGGTAAATTAGTTCGTTTGGTTGTGTTTACATCTTTGCCAATTTCAATCGGTACAGACACACTTAAAGTGATATTTCGTGACCGCGACCTAAATTATCTTTGGCGATATTTCCAACTAGTGTTTTGCAAAATACACATGGATAACATTACTTTTTGTGAAGAAAGAATTTGCTAATATTATTTTATGTTTTTCCAGACCCCGAGGAATTGTAAAGGAGTGGCGCATGAGTCGCATTGTGTGGCGACACCTGGCGGACTACAACAAACTATGCGGAGTACAAAGAGCAATGTGGGGATGATTTCGTGTCTAGGACAAAACTTCTATATATATTGTTTAATGTAGAAATAGAATGTAAAAGTCATGTTTTATCGTGTACTCTTCAAGGATTACAAATACATGGAATAATTATATGAATAAATACATAAAGCGTGTTAACCTTGGCAAGAAAGTTTGTTATAGATAAGGGCGCTGTTCGTAGTGAAATTGGGAACATTATTTTTACCCAATAATATTTTTTAGGAAAAAAGGGTAATTCAAATTTATTTATTTAAGTATACGTTAGTGTATATTACAAAGACCGAAATAATAAAAACAAAAGTATTTGCACACCGATACATAATAAACATATTACCTACATCCGGCAACCACACGTTAACTTCCGCCCGCCACTTCTTCCGCGAAGATTTCGATAACCGTTATTCCTTCGGAAGCTTTGTTTTTTTTCGGGATGAAAATTTGTTTGTTTTAATTAATACAGGCTAGGCTATCTCCATTCCAAATTTCACCCAAATCCGTTGAGCCGTTGCAACGTGAAGAAATAAACAAATTATTTTTTTGCATTTATAATATTAAGACTGCGCCGAGCAAACGCCGAGCGTCCAGTGGCGCCCTCATTACTATTATTGTGTTTTCTAATTAACTAAAGAATTTCCTTGGAATCAGACTAAATGTTTTTGTAGTGTAAGTAAAAACACAATTTATGGGATACGTAACAAACATTAATAACAATTAAGTACCCTTTGAGTAGTCGGCTTAACGGGAAAAGGTGGCGTTAAGTTAATAACTCGAAGGTGAATTGTTATTAAACTATATGATAATACATAGGCGACACTGAAAGTTTTTAGAATAGACCACTTATAATTTCTTTAGAAAAAAAAACTATTTGAATTTAAAAAATGGAACTCTTCGAAAGTCTCACGCCGTCAACTTTTTTAATCTGTCATTTGTTTTGTAATTTTGGCGGCTGTTTGAAAATAGAGTGTTTGCTTAAAAATGAATTTAACACGCGAGCATTTTCGTGCCATGATTTTTTACGACTTTCGTTGCGGACTAAATCAAAAACAAAGTTATGAAAGACTTAAGTTAGCATTTAATAATGAAGCCCCATCTATTGCTACTATTTATAACTGGTTCAATGAATTTAAAAGAAACCGTACCCAGCTCAGTGACGCTGAACGAGAAGGTCGTCCCTCTACGGCGGTGACCGAGGAAAACATTGACGCTGAGCCGCAGCTCATGATTGAAGAGGAGAAACGAACGACATACCAGCAAATACGGACATCATTAGGGATTGGCATGAGTCAAGTTCAAAAAATTTTACATGATCACCTGCAAGTGAGGAAGCTTTGTGCTAGGTGAATACCGCACAATTTGAGCGAAGAACAAAAACTCTGCCGTGTGAATTGGTGTCGCCAAATGATAGAAAAATTCAACAGTGGTCTATCAAATTCAGTTTTTGACATCGTCACAGGCGATGAAAGTTGGATTTATTGCTATGAGCCCGAGACTAAACGACAATCAGCTCAATGGGTCTTCCCTTTCGAGGAATTACCAACAAAAGTGAAACGAGGACGCAGTGCTGAAAAAAAGATGGTTGCCTGTTTTTTTGGTAAATCGGGTCATTATGCTACTGTACTACTAGAAAATAAAAGAACTGTTACTGCTGACTGGTACGTGAATAAATGTTTACCAATCGTTGTACAATAAATTAAAGAACGACGCCCTCGCAGCAGAGTAATCCTCCATCACGATAACGCTCCAGCCCACGCCGCCAGACAAACAAATCAATTTTTGAGTTCTGAAAATATTGAATTGATGGGTCATCCGCCTTACAGCCCCGACCTTGCACCTTGCGATTTCTATTTATTCCCAAAAATCAAGGATAAACTCGGAGGAATCTCTTTTATGAATGCAGAAGAGGCTGTAGCGGCGTTCCAAACGGCGGTAGAAGAGGTGCCTAAAGAAGGATGGGCTGAATGCTTTACTCAATGGTTTTATCGAATGAACAAGTGTATCGATTGTTGTGAATAAAATAAGAATACTTTGAAAAGCAATAAAATAGTTTACATCTTTATATCATGTTTAATTTTTGAGATTCTAAAAACTTTCAGTGTCACCCACGTACCCTATAATTTGTGTTTTCATTTGTAGTACAAAAAAAAGTAGTTTAATTTCAAGAATATTTCTAATTTCATATCTCTGACGTCATAAGCGGTCTAGTATTTCAGACATTGGCGTTGGCTTCATTGGATTTTTGTTGATAAGTTGACATCAGAAGGGAGAGGATTGACCATGTTAGAAAAGTGTCGAGTATGAACATTTCAAAGTTGTTTTCTTTCACACAGTTACACAACTCTTTTGATAGGTACTTACTTTATTCAATAATTTTAACTCAATATTTGTATGGTATTTAAAGTTTTGAGACAGCACTATTGTAGATTTTTTTTAATTTAAACATTATTTTGAAATATCGAGTGAACCACACCACTAGAATATCCTATTTTATATTTCTGATGTCAAATGCGGTCTCATATTTGAGACGATGGCGTTTAGTGCAGTCATTGAAGCATTATTGCTCCGAATTTTGTTACTGTGAACCGAATTGCATACAATTTTGGAATTAGGTTCATCTTACCCTTAACTTCAAAAGTGAAAATGATTTGAACTCCGCTACCACCCTGGGGGTGGTTGCCACCCCTTCTCGGGGGTAAATTTTTTTTTCAAAATAACCTCGGATGTCGATAGAAGGCCTAATTTTAAGCAAAAAATCATCTATAATGTTTTTCGAAAAATCCAATACTTTTCAAGTTATTGGCAATTGAAAATTCGCAATTTTTTCACGTTTTTCATCGGGTTTTTGCAAATATCTCCAAAAATATACGTTTTATCGAAAATTTTACAAATAACAAAATTGTAGCAGGTAAAAAAATGAACAATTTGGTTTTTATAAAGTATTCTAAGTGCAATATTAAGCTAGATATTAAAGAACAAAGCCGTTTTTTATTTTGTCTGAAATTTAATCGATGTGGTCAATGCCATCTAGCGGCGAGCAGATGCATTTTATGCATTCTAATAAAAAAGGGTTTTGTAGTGCTTGAAATAAGCTTTAAAATGAGCATATTAAAAGTCTTTTGCACGTAAAATAAGTGAGCTGTATTGCAAATAAGAGGAGCATCTAATGTTTTTTCTTTTAAATCAATGGGTTTCATAAGTGCCATTTCCACCAAAATTAAAATTAATCGTATTCCGCCTAGAATTAATTTTATTATGAAGAGTTTGATAGACTGTATCAGTTTGGCTGCTTCAGGACACAAATTTTTCAAAAAGTCACGATTAAAAAAAATATAAAAATTTCCAATTCTTAAAACACCCACCTTTTTTTCATAATATCTCAAAAATGACGACAGATACGTATAAAAGTGTAGGGATGAAAAATTTAGGTATTTTTCTGACAAACAATTCGGTTTTTTTGTTTTTTCTGTCAAACAAAAAATGACGGAGATATGATTATTTAAAGAGCGCGTGGCAGCGCAATCACAGCCTCTCTTAAGCCCTTTAACCCATCACCGTTTTAGAAAAAGGTTTTTTACTATATATTGTAATGAAGGATGTTGTAGCTCTCTTAATTACCTTTACAATGTTTTTTTATAAATTGTGATAGCATGAAAATTGAAGGAGTTATGGTCCAAAAACTTATCATATTTTTTTCTACTTAGTAACTGAAAATTTCGGAGTGTGAATATTTGGAGCAATGTGAAAGTACGCAGTATAATAGAGACCCAAAACTATTGTAATGTGTATATATATATATACATAATATGGCTCATATATTTTGGAAACGTAGGCATGAATACATACCAACGTTCTTATATGGGTAAGGCCGCGAATTTTGACGAATTTGGACGTTTCAAATTTAACATGCTCATAAAAAAAAATGGTAGCAGTAATCATATATATTTACTGTTTTAATTTAGGGGTAGTTTTAAGGATAGAAAAGCTTAAGAATATGATAATCATTTTCGAGTGTGGAATAATATATAAATCCTTTTCGAATTATCAAAAAAAAAATTAACAATTTTTTATCAAGGGGTACTTTTCAAGGGTTGAAAGTGGGTTAAAAATTTGATAATTATTATAGAGAATATAAAATATTACTTACTCTATACTTACATCTTTTTATGTCATACCAAAGTATATTTTTGTGATTTTTTCAATTCAGGGGTTGTTTGCAAGGGTTGTAAGATTTTCAAGGGGTTGAAAATGATTTTAATATGAGGTAATTGTGTTAGAAAACACTTTACAATTTCACCACTTACTATTAGACATGTTTTCTAGCGATAAAATGGCTCAATGTAAATTTTTCCATTAAGGGGTTGTTTACACCCCTTAAAAATAATAGGCGGAGTTCAGATCATTTTCACTTTTGAAGTTAAGGGTAAGATGAGCCTAATTCCAAAATTTCATGCAAATCGGTTCACAGTAAAAAAAATCGGAGGTAAGACCGCATTTTTCGCTTCAATGACTGCACTAGTAGTCAGTATCGATTGTTATTGAGGATACAATGACTTAATAGGGGTTGCCGTTGTACCTGGATGAGCATCGCTATATCGATTTAAATATCTACTTAGTATAAAAACACATTAACGTTTTAAGATTTATTCAAAACAAAAAAAAGTGATGTCCAGCCTTCTGGCTAAAAATAATCATTATTTTTTATTTACGTAAATAGTTCACTCTGATACTCAAAGTCGCAACGAAAATAATTACTTAGTTATAAATAAAACATTCTTCATTTTCTTTCACTCCTAATATTCTTATTAATTCTTCAGCCGTCGACATTTTAGAATATCAGATTTAATATATATGACACTTATGTCATTTATGCCATAACTGGCACAGTACATAATATATCGTTATTATGAGAAAATAGATAAAGAAATAAAATAGGTTAGCCGAGCAGGTCAATGTTATGAATAAATATCTTACAAACATCGTTGAGTGAGTCGATATACTTAAATGTTACAATAAGGTCGTCGTCACATCACTGGTGTCTATTATATTATATAAGACTGGCTACGGGTCCACGGCAAAATTGAAATTAGTGTTTAGATTAGTAGAAATAAGCTAGTAAGTACATAATATGCGGAGCAGGCCTGCCAAGTGCTGTAGAGAGCGACTGTCCGGTCTGTCTATGACGCGCAGGATGCTGTTGGAGCTGGCGCGCAGCGTGGCGGCGGCGCACGCGCGCAGAACGGACGGGAAACCGTCAACGCGCGCGTCCGCTACGGACGCCCTGCACGCAATAGCACCCTAAACGCGTTGATATACTGAACTCCAAGGGCGCTGATAGCCCTTCGTATCGAAACGTCCCAAAAGCAAATAGTCCTATTAGCATAATGACCTAAAAGCAAATTGTCCCATTAGCAAATTGACCCGAAAGCAGAACGTCCCTTTCGCAAAACAACCTAAAAGCAAGTCGTCCTATTATCAGGTTGCCCTTTTAGCAAAACGTCCCGAAAGCGAAACGCCATGAAATCAGAATGACCTAAACGCAAAATGTCCTATAAGCAGAACGTCCCATGGTGTAGAGACAAGAAAAAAAACGTCCAGGTCCGAATCGACGCTTTCTTCTTTTACTTGGTTCCAGGTTTCATTAATGTGTTGTGAAATTGGTGAAGAAATGTAATGACATTTGAAAAAAAATATAATAGGGAGATGCAAAAACTAAGAATTGGTGAAATTTCATCTTACGAGTTCTTGAAAAAGATAACACATTATTAAAAGAATTTTATCTGACGGTTATTAAAATGACATGCTTATAAAATGACTAGCAGACCCGTGACCACTTCGTTGGTTTGCTATCTTACGCGGTTTAGATTTTTCATACAAAAGGATTTTCCCGCTAATTCCCGTTCCCGTGGGAATTTCGGGAATTCCTTTCTTAGTGCACCTCTACGGTACCTAAGCTACGTGCCATCCAAATTTCAAGTGCCTACGTTTAGCCGGCTGTGCGTTGATATATATGTCAGTCAGTCAGTCAGTTTCTCCTTTTATATATTTAGATATGAAAGAAGTGCTTTTTTTTTGTGGTGTTAAGTAATAAGTTAGGAAGAGCTAGTTGATTGAACACATTGTTACTTTATTTTGCTTCAACTGAATTAAAATAATATTTTTTAAACGGGCCCCTGGCCGTTTTTTTTCTTGTCTCTACACCATGGGACGTTCTGCTTATAGGACATTTTGCTTTTAGGTCATTCTGATTTCATGGCGTTTCGCTTTCGGGACGTTTTGCTAAAAGGGCAACCTGATAATAGGACGACTTTCTTTTAGGTTGTTTTGCGAAAGGGACGTTCTGCTTTCGGGTCAATTTGCTAATGGGACAATTTGCTTTTAGGTCATTATGCTAATAGGACTATTTGCTTTTGGGACGTTTCGATACGAAGGGGCTGATAGCTTTCCGCGTAGTTTGCTCAACAGGCTGGGGCCCGTTTCACAAAAAGTATTAGTCTAATAATATTAGTGTTTTGTCTCATTTTTTAGTTGTATTTATGAGATAAAACACTAATATTATTAGGCTAATACGCTTTGAGAAACGGGCCCCTGGAGGTAATTTAACAATGCAATAGGTAATACGCAGTAGTCATGGTGATTCAATAAATTGGCTTTATTACGATTGTATGATGGCGCGTTGATGAATTTCAACCAATGTGATCAAATGACACAATGAAATTATTTTCCCATTGAGATTTAAACACTAACGTAATGAATTAACACTAGAAATCAAATACTTATGTTGTCACTTTTTTGTGATGGCGTCCATTCTTATTTTTTTTAAATCAACTCCAGCAAATTCCTTTAAACGAGTGAATGAATGAATGATTTTAGACGAACTGGTTTCAAACTGGGAATATAGTTACCACACAGTGACGGAACGGTGAAACCAAAAGTTACTGTGTCGACACTATAGACTTTTAGTTGCGGCGACGTAACAGTTACGAAGCGGTGACCAAACGTGTTACTAGAATCAGTCAGTGTCTACACATAAGTTTCGGGAGTTTTCGTAACGGCTACCAATAATGGGTATATGGGGCCTCTGCCGACAAGCCCGAATACGTGCCGGCCATGGCAGTCCGGTTCCCAAACGTCTCCGGGGGGCTGATAGCCTGATACGAGGGCTGCCTTTTAAGTTCTGTCGTTTGCAAGCCTTCCGTGATTGCATAAAAAAGAACTAGTGTCATCTTAAAATATTTGAAATTAGAATTCGAAAACAAAAGAATGACTCGAAATCGGCCCAACCGTTTTAGTACAGCGCTCGTTCAAAGTTGACAAGTCAGTTGTGAAAATGGAAATTTCGAAGGAAAATTTACGTGCGATATTTTTTTACAACTTCAAAAGGGGCTTAACGCGACTTCAGTGCTTCGAAGAGTTGACTACGGTTTTCAATGATAAAGCACCATGCCTCCGGACTGTGGAACGCTGGTATTTAGAATTTCAACGTTGTTGCTCTAGTCTTGGTGATAGACATCGTGAAGGTCGACCAAAAACAGCCGTAACCCAGGAGAACATTGATGCTGTACGGCAACTGATCGTCGAAGATCGCCATGCGACATACCGTGAGATAGAAGCTTCCTTAAGTATTTCAGGGACCAGTGTTCACAGTATTTTGCATGATCACTTAGGCGTAAAAAAGTTGATCTCTCGCTGGATACCACATTTACTCAGTGAAGACCAAAAAACGGCTCGCGTTCGATGGTGTCGCAAAACTCTGCGGCAATTCAACCGAGGAAACTCGAAACATGTTTACGACATTATCAGTGGTGACGAATCTTGGATATATGCCTACGAACCCGATTCTAAACAGCAGTCGACTGTTTGGGTGTTCCAAGATGAGCCAAAACCGACCAAAGTAATACGCTCACGGAGCATTTCGAAAAAAATAGTCGCCACGTTTGTGGCGAAAAGTGGCCACGTGGCCAACATCGTGCTCGAGGATCGTAAAACGGTTAATGCTGACTGGTATACCACTGTCTGTTTACCAGAAGTCATCGGCGAGTTTCGAAAAAATAACCCAAGACGTCGTATAAGACTGCATCACGATAATGCGAGCTCGCACACCGCCCGGCAAACAATTGCGTTTTTAAAAGAGCAAAACGTCGAAATTCTGGAACACCCGCCGCACAGTCCAGACTTAAGCCCTAACGATTTTTTTACTTTTCCAAAAATCAAGCAACGACTTCGTGGTCAACGGTACCAGACGCCTGAAGAAGCCGTTGAGGCATACAAAACGGCCATTTTGGAGACCCCGACTTCGGACTGGAATAAGTGTTTCGAAAACTGGTTCGATCGAATGAAAAAGTGTATTACATATCACGGTGATTACTTTGAAAAACAATAAATACCATTTAACACTTAAATTGTCTTTAGTTTTTCCAAACGACACAACTTAAAAGGCAGCCCTCGTATGACGCGTATCGGAACGCAACCGGCCTTTTGGTAATCTCTGCCTCGGCTCGGGAGGATTCGTGGGTCACGTAAGCCAGCCCACTCCGACGCCGCTCACGACACGATACGCTTCGTCCCGTCAAGCCGTCAACGTACCTACTCGCGCGCTCTCTATGTTCATACGATTCATATTACCTACATAGTGGATAGGATTTGTCTTGTTTTACATTGTATTGTTAATATCTAAAGTGAAGTATTTTACTCTTACTCAAGACACTCGTCCCCATAAGGCCACATATAAATTTAGGTATATTTTACAAATAATAATTCAACCGTGTCATATCTGGAGGAGCCCAAACTTAGTACGTTTTGAAAATTATTTTTATTTTAATTTAAAACAAATGTCTGAAATATAATGATGTGATATATTTTAGAATCGGCTTAGTAAGCCCTTTCATTAGACACCACCCACGATAGGTTTCAGAACAAAAAAATCCACATACAAAAACAACATGACGTCATAACTCCTCTCCAATTTTGGTTTTATTTTCCGTGCTACGGGTCACATTAAGTCTTATGGCCTACAGATCGTTTCGATTTTCATGCTTTTAACACCATTTGCAGAACTTTTTGGCGTACCGCTAGGACTAACGACGCGACTAATTATATAATTATAGAGACCAAATGATAAATCGGGCATGCCCAATATGAGAAGTCAATTTGACCATCGATTTATGGGGTTTTATTACCCCTATGGTTAAAATATCAATGGTTAAACAAAAATGTCTACGCGGGGCCCCTACTTCTGGGCGGTATGCCCTTCGGGCGTATATAAAAACTAACCTAACCTACCTTACCTTAGTTATCAAATTGCCCATTTGTTACGTAGCAATATAGTAATGACCAGGCAAAATGATAAATAATGCAGGTTAGATAAGCATTTAATAATTTTGCCTGATAAGAACTAGGCATTATTGATAATTCCAGTTTGCCTCCTCAAATTAGGCAGTCTCAATCTGTAGATTCTTTTAAATCTTGACTAAAGAAGTTCTGGCTTGACATATGTTCTAAAACTTTTCTTCTTAAGACCCCGTGACAAGAAGACAATATCTTGAACGAAACCCGGCGAATGGCTGGGACGAAAGCCCGGCGAATGTAATGTTTTTAATGTCAATAAGCCAAGCGCTTTCCGAATTAAATTCACATTACGCTTTCTGTTCGTTAAATCAGCTTTGTTTTTAAGACCATCCCGACCAACCCAACCCCCCCTGGGTTATTATGACATGGCTATGCAATTCATTTTACGGTGAGCGTAAAGGACAGAGCTGTACCAGTTATAATAATATAACTGTCATTTTCTCACAGCGTAAACTGAACTATATATACAGGGTGTTAGGTAATGAGTGGATAATCCTTGAACTACGGATAGAGGGCACTTAGGACGTTATGAAAAAGCTAAAATAGGTCTAGTAAAAGTCGCACGGTTTTCGAGATATTTGGACGTTGACGGTTTTCGTACATTGATCGAACTTTCAACTCATGGTGAAAAAAAAATAGACTACCGTCTAGTTACGATTGAAAATGCAAAATTCATGTTTGCGTTTTTTTTTTAATCTATTGATCTCACAATAATGGTGATTCCTATCTGATAACACAAGTATACAATAATATTGAGCAAAAATAAAAATTAAAAACAATTACCTTATAATGGTGCTATAATCGAAACATTGAACAAGGGTGTTCATTTTCGAAAAAAACCTAAAAGTCCAAATATCTCGAAAACCGTGCGACTTTTACTAGACCTATTTTAGCTTTTTCATAACGTCCTAAGTGCCCTCTATCCGTAGTTCAAGGATTATCCACTCATTACCTAACACCCTGTATAGCTATGACATAATAACCCCCAGTACTAGTGGACAACATTTGCACCCTTACAAATTGAGGACCTTTTTCACGTGATCAAGTGTCGTACATTTTTTAGGAGCAATTCCCTATTGGCAGTAACGAAATTAAAAAAAAAACGTTTTTTGACTAACAAAACATACATCATTCATTTCATCTCAGAATTTTTTGGAATTTTCGTCATGAATTTTTGTTTAAAGCATTTGTTTATTTATCAGCTTTAGAAACATGCAGTTTTAGTTCCCAGAGTGTAGTTTTTCCACAATCGACAGTTTTAGACCAAGACGGAAATTTAAAAAATAAAATAACTCTGAAACCAGTGACGTTAGACCCCCCTTAAGCCTTCTCCAGGCATAGTACATTACATCGACCACATTCATGTCGCTCAAAATTGAACTCAACTACCTACATTTTATGACTCAAATTTAATTGAACTTTCTTGAAATATGACTTCATGGATCAGTATCCTTCAGGAAGTTACTAATTCATGGCTCTATTCCATTTCTTGCTTGTATCTTTACCTTAGCAAGGCCTGGAAAAGGGTTAACTGGGACAAAATGATTGCAAATTAGCTCTAGTGCTTTTAAGACTGCGCCGAGCAAACGCCGAGCGTCCAGTGGCGCCCTCATTACTATTATTGTTTTCTAATTAACTAAAGAATTTCCTTGCAATCAGACAAAATGTTTTTCTAGTGCAAGTAAAACCACAATTTATGGGATACGTAACAAACTTTAATAACAATTACCCTTTGCGTAGTCAGCTTAACGGGAAAAGGTGGCCACTTTTTTCCGTCAAGCTAATAACTCGAAGGTGAATTGTTATTAAACTATGACATACCCTATAAGTTGTTTTCATTTGTAGTACAAAAACATTTCGTCCAATTTCAAGAAAATACTTTAGTTTATTAGAAAACACAATAAAATTAATGAGGGCGCCACTGTACATCCGGCGTACGCTCGGCGCAGTCTTAAGGAGTAGGTCGAGTTACCAGTCACCTGTATGTCCTCGACTCAGGATATTGAATAATTATGCAGTACAATAGTTGGTTAACGAGTTAAAGGGCATCGAAGTTTTGACTAACTAACAAGTGTGCACTACTTCAAATTGAAGTACCAAGTTAAAAAGTTATAATTAAATAAACAAAGCAGTGAAATGCATAGTTGACTTAATGAGGTTTCTAATTGCATATTTTTAAGTAAAATAATAATAATAGTCTAAAATGAAAACGTGGTGTGGGTCCAGCATGATAAGAACTTTGACAAAATAGAGTTTCAGAAATAAAATCTGCAACACTAACATTTTTTTACCTGTCCGCTTCACGTGTCATTCTGCCAGTCTTAAGGGTAAAAATAAAAAAATAAAATTTTTTCACTTTTATACTGTCATCTTATCTTACAACTAAACAAGCTTTGTCAAGCTCTTGATGGAATGAAACTTCACAGTAAAGCTTCTTAGTCGAAGAGGCCTGAAACAAAATAAAAGGAAGCATATTAATTGCAGTTTACATTCAATTTATGCATATAGTACTATAATTAAAAAACCAAGGATCTCAATAGACAAGTCACCCCTTATTGGTTTAGTCACAGCCAGAAGAAAAAAAACCACTCAAACAATGGCATCAGGTTCGAGCTAATCAGCTCTACTTATTGAAAATAATGTACCAATGGTGAGATTCACTCTCTAGGAAACTATGATCTCTAACATTGTCCAAACTGAATAATTTAACAATGAAAGAAAACATTACTAAAATCTAAAAATAAAAAATTTAAAATATGTGTAATAGTGGTTGTTCTACTTCGAAATTGTATGTATGGTAAGTGACAAGATCATATAAAAAGGCGATTCTAAGTTCAAGTAATGACATTAATAATGAAGTAAATACATCATTGCTTAAATACTAAAGGGCCTCAAATCAAAATGTGTTTGTGTTGCATTTAAATTCGGAATGAAGTTTTAAATCAAACTTCTGTTTTTGTTTTGAGGCGCTTTAGCATTTAAGCAGTGACATATCCCTGTTACGTTCACATAATAAGGCGATTCATAATGTATGTCAATAAATATTATGATCGGGGCATAAGTCAAACCAAATTATCTACACAAAAAAGAACACTAATACTTAAATGGCATTCACACAATAAGTGCACATTAGGACATGGACAACGCTAATAGACAAAAGATTTCTGAAAAAAATTATGCTTACAGAGATTCATCTCAAAGGTATAGGTAAAAACCGCCTTCAAAAACGCAAATAATTACTTCTTTTAAAATGGTAGGTATAGGTCAGTCCAACTGAAGTCGGCTTTTGGGTAAAAATATTGTGACTTCAGTTGGACTGACCTATACCTACCAATTTTATTTTACACTTTTTACTTTTTTAGTAATCATAGATAATAAGCTGTTAAGTAGTTCCACTTCCTAGTTGATATGAAACTTTCAAGACATGTCAAGCTCACCCCGCAAGCAACGCCGCGGGTAGTCATAGCCATATTTATACAAATAAATATTCTTCATTACAATTGCTCAACTATTTTATTCAAGATATCTTATCGCCACCCTTGAAATAGGTACCGTTGAGGAGTTCCGATAGCCATTTGTGGTCTTCATCATCAGTTCAGTCACTTCACCAAATCATACTTTCTGAATGCAAATGTTGAACTTGTAACTAAAAATATTAAAACTAATTCCAGATTCAGATTTGGTGACAATGGGACCACCTTGGAAGTATACACAATCAAACCAAAAAATATTTTTTTTAATCGGACAACTCTGTAAAAAGTTATGCATGACCATACATAAAAATAAAACAGGTTGTTTTGAGAACCTTCTGCTTTTTTTGAAGTTTGTTGATGGTTATTACTTTCTGAAAAAATATCTGCAATAAAGCTAAGCAAAAAAATCTCGCAGAAGGCTCTATAAAAATCTCAGTAGCTTTTAACACATTCGCTGCCACCACATGAAAATTCTAAACAATTCAGACGCTAGGCGTGATTACATTGACCCCATCTGTATCCCAATATCCTTAGTCATTAGAAACTGTCGCTAAACCATTCATAAATAGCAAAAAAACAATACTGCTAGAGTATCGTGGTACAGGGTGAAACAGGAAAAGTCCAGTAACTTCAAGAAATTGAGTAAAAAAAAATCAAGAAATTGAGTAAAAAAATTCAAGAAATTGAGAAAAATCACTGAGCGATTACTTTTATAAAGTAAAAAAATCTATGACATCTTCATTATTGTCAAAGTATGTTGTCTTCAATATATTGACAATAATGATAACTACCAGCAACTTTCAATGTCAAAAATCAACTGACCCGGGGGTATAAATCCTGGAATGGATAACTATCCTAGTATTTAAAAGAACAAGAAATTTATAAAGTTTATCTTGAATAATACGCGAAATAATCACCCAGCTGCATATAACTCTTAATATTTCTTTGTTTTCTATTATTTATTTGTCCTAGTTAAAACCTCAACACCTGGCTAAACATGAGCAAAAGTTCAACTCCCTGATGATGCTTTTATGTTTATGCACTACATCTGTATTTTAGTGTCCTCTATATGATAAAATCATTTAATTTAGGTGTCATAATGACATCAATCTTCCGAAAAAAAATTCAAGTCCCTGACGCCTTGAAACTAACCAACATTTGAACCCCTATAACTGAACCATTTTTGAATTTAGAGAAAAGTTTTTCAAGTAAAACATGCTTATTTTAACGTGTTCTATAAGATAAAATCATTTAAATTAGGTGTCATTATGATACCATTTTGCCGAAAATTCCTGCGCCCCCTTTGCTTTAGTCCAACCCTCAAACTTTGTTAGCTATGATATACGGGTAATTTAAAGACTGTATCGAAAAGTATAAGGACAAGTGCAATATGTAATAACTTTTTAATTTAGTATTATTTTATATAAGTATTTTCTTAGCTTATGATTGAAAGATATTTAAAAAGGTTTTACTGTTTACTAACATCTATTATGTTTGGTTTCGGGCGACTTTTCTCACTTGACTTCGGACTTGTCCCATCAAATTACGGACAACGTTTACAGTGACCAGCTTCGACGCTTTTAGCCAGTCTTTTTTAAATTTGTCTACGGAATCCGCTGCCGAAAAACGTTGTCGAAGTATTCTCTTCATGATTGCCCAATATTCCTCGATGGGACGTACCTCAGGGTAATTTGGCGGATTCATATTCTTATCAACATATCGGACATCGTGGCTTTCCATCCACTCTCTGGTGCGGGCGGCATAGTGGCAACTAGCCAAATCGGGCCAAAATAAAGTAGAGCCCCTGTGGCGACGAATCAGTGGCAGAATTCTTTTTTGCAAACACTCCTTGATATAAAGATCTGTTGTCATCGTGGAAGTAGTGATGAACGCTGTAGACTTCATGCCGCATTCGCATATGGCCTGCCACACCATTGCTTTAGACCCAAATTTTTCGGAATAAATTGACGTTTGGTTCTCATTCAGATGTTCTCCTTTGCGAACAGTATAATACTGAGGGCCGGGTAGAACAGAATAATCCAGTTTGACGTAGGTTTCGTCGTCTTGAATTATGCACTGTTCATTTTTTGTTAAAACCGTATCGTATAACTTTCGAAGACGATATTTAACATTTGCAGCCTGTTTTGGAGTTCGTTTTGGCTTCCGTTGCTTTCGATAAGTTACCAAGTGGTTACGCTTCTTGGCCCTCTGAACCATTCCTACTGAAGTTCTGCACTTTTTAGCCACATCTCTTATCGAAGCACTGGGCGAATTTTTGATGGTTCGCACTATTTTAGAATCGATATTGCAATCATGTGTGCCGGTTCTTCGACCACTTTTCGGCTTGTCATTAAAAGAGAATTCCTCCCCGTACTTCTTAATGGCGTTGTAAACCGCAGAACGACTCACCCTCTCGATTTTTGCGATCTTTCTCATGGACATACCCTTTTCACGTATGTATTTGTCAACGATTCGTTTTCGTTGATCGGGTGTTAAGCCTCTCATTTTGTGAAACCAAAAGTAATAAGAGAAAAAAAAGTAGTAATTGAGTTCAATACCATAGCATCTATGACATAATGTCACATTCATATTTTTAAAACGAATAAAACAAAAATGGTGGCCAGTTACAAATGTCCTTATACTTTTCGATACAGTCTTTAAATAACATAAAGTAAAAAAAAATACTTTAAATAATTAGTGTAATTGTATTTATGCTGGTGTAATTTCGCTGCTTAAGACTGCGCCGAGCGTACGCCGGATGTACAGTGGCGCCCTCATTAAAATTATTGTGTTTTCTAATATACTAAAGTATTTTCTTGAAATTGGTCAGTAGGTTTCTAATATACTAGTTTTTTTTTTTTATGGCATCGAGTAGACAAACGAGCACACAGGCCACCTGATGGTAAGTGGAAACTGTGACCCATAGACATTCGCAATCACAAGACTGCAATGCAATCCTAAGACTGCAAATGCGTTGTCAACCCTGAGGCTAAGATGGAATGCCTCTATTATGCTAGTCATTTCACCAGCTGTCTTATCCCCAAACCGGAACACAACAATGCGAACACTGCTGTTTGGCGGTAGGTTAATGGATAAGATGGTGGTAGCGATTCGGACGGACCCTGCACAAGGTCCTACCACCCGCAAATAGGTCAGTAGGTTTTTGTACTAGAAATGAAAACACAACTTATAGGGTATAATATCACATAGTTTAATAACAATTCACCTTCGAGTTATCAACTTAACGGAAAAAAGTGGCCACCTTTTCCCGTTAAGCTGACTATTCAAAGGGTAATTGTTATTAAAGTTTGTTGCGTATCCCATAAATTGTGTATTTACTTGCGCTACAAAAACGTGATTGCAGGGAAATTATTTAGTTAATTAGAAAATACAATAATAGTAATGAGGGCGCCAATGCACGCTCGACTTTTGCTCGGCGCAGTACAAAAAACAAAAGCACGACAAAACAAATCGAACTGCTAGATCTAAACAGGATCAACTCAAAATCCTTGCTAGTTTTGTTTCAAGTTCATAGAAATTGTATTAAAGTTGATTTTTAAATACAGTTGTATTTTGAGTTGATCCTGTTTAGATCTAGCAGTGCGAAATAACGTATTGAGTTTGATTTAAAACTTGTATTATAGCATTCCGAATTTAAATGCAACACACCTTGATTTGTGGCCCTTTAGGAGCTATTCCCAGTTGTACACACCTTTGAAATTATGTGGACATTTCAAACTCTTTAATTAGACACAAATGTGTTAGTTTAATATCTACTGAAGTACATTAATAAAAACTAACTAAAAACTAACACAGTTAAGTTAAATTAAAGAGTGTGAAATGTCCACATAATTTCGAGGATGTGGACAAAGGGGTGTGGACAACTGGAAATAACCCCCTTTAGTATTTAAGCAATGATTTGTTTAAATAGAAATCCCAGGAACTTAATTAATAAATTAAAATTGAGTCCACTTCCACACCACACAACTCAACAATGCCGCCGACAAAGTTTAGGTCAATATCCTTCCGAATATCCAATCGCTGTTAATCATACAATGACTTAAGTTTAAGTCGGATTTTTATTCTCACAGAACAAGTGTAAACAAAGTTACATCACTGTCAAAGATTTCAGGGGATCTCAAAGTTTGGGCCAGCAAGAAATATAATTAGTTATCATTTCGCTCGAACCGTGATATAAGAATAATTTTGAGGTATAATTGAAATTAAAATCGCATAAATGCGTCACTGGAACGCGATTACGACGGAAGCACGAATGGTGAAGCAAAGCGAGTGAAGTAACGTTTCAAATCTTTCAAGCAGCAGTCAACTTGTTAACACATGTGAATAGAGTCAATGATAACAGTGCAATAAATAAATTATGCGAATAAAAACGATTTTCACGTTTTAAATTAACACAACCAAGAGTTTTTATATAAAATGAAGTTTTCCATCAACAAAAATTATTTTCTTTAATCTTAATTACAATATATGGTTTTTTTATAGAAAGTCAATTTCTTGTAAATGTGGAAAGTAAAAATATTTTGAAAACTGCGAATATTTTACGTTAACGGCAACACCTATGTCTACATTTTTTCCATGGGAATAAAAATCAGACTAATTTTGGTCACACACATAAAGGACTTAAATGAGTACATACGATATTTTAGCAATTCAGCCATAAATCTCATCATATCATACCTGTGTACTGATTGTTTTAAAACAATTAGTGTGATTTCATGTATTAAATCACACTAATTATCAAAAGAGTGTAACTAAGTATTCTAAGTTTCTTAAAAACCACCTCATAACTCACAACATACAAGGCCCAACAGATAGTCTTAGTGCGGAGTGCCATAACCATAATTACTGGGTGAATTAACCCTTAACGAAGCTAATAGATCACAGTAGAGTATCAGCCTTAGATACTAACATACAAGGCACTATTGAGTCGATTTTAAGTGGAAATCATGGATCCCTTAGCCTGGTTAAGGGTTAACTTTTTCACCAGGATCGCTTGTCTCCTGCAATACCAGACAAAATAGTGTGGGTCGAAAAGTTGATTAACCCTACAAACAAAATTTTAATTGTAAGATAGGACAACAAAAATAAATCTTACCAAAGCCCATGTCATCATCAGATTCCTCGGGCTCCTCCTCCTTTTTCTCTTCCTTCTGGACCTCAGCGGGCGCAGCTGCGGCGGCTGCAGCGGCTGGCACGCCAGCGACCGGGGCAGAGCCCACGCCGGACCCGATGTTAGCGATGAGTTCGCGAACGTTTACACCCTCCAAGGCCTTGGCGAACAAACCGGGCCAGTAAGGTTCCACGTCCACGCCGGCCGCTTTCAGGATGGTGGAGATCTTCTCACCCTAAACGATACGCAAATCATTATCATGTTAAACACAACACCAAAAATATGAACGTTTAAGCAAATAAAAACACATTTCACAAATTAACAAGGATTAAAAAGATATTTCGTCATAGCAGATAAAGAGATGAATTTGGATAGAACTCGCATAACCTAAAACATTGCAACAAAAATTAAAACAAACAACGTTTAATACTTACAGTAACGGCGACATCATCGTCAACCAAGATGAGAGCGGAATAAACACAAGCTAATTCAGCCTTAGATGCCATTTTTTAATAATTTGTGCAAGTCGCCTACAGGCCTTAGCTCGGTGAGAACAAGCACGTTTGACTTCACGATTCAAAGAGAAAAGGAACTGAGAAATGATTTACGCAGACCAAGAATCTATGACATTAAGATCGGAGTTGCCAGACATAATTATGTCTGTCCGTTACGCGGACCTCTCACTGCCGATTTCACTCGCGTTCTACCTATCTAAGTAAGAATCTATTCTCGTCTCTAAGTAAGAAATAAAAAATAATATATTCAAACATTTCATAATATTAAAAAAAAAAACGCGACTGTATCGTAATTTGGCTCTTTTTACATAAAATTAAATTTATTGCTAGCTTTGGGCGTTAACCATCCAGTAATGGCTAGGGTAGGGTTTTTCAGTTTCCTAGTAGAATACCTATATCAACAATGCAATCACGATTAGAAAATCGTCGTTGAAGTCCATACTTATTCGCTAACAGAATGACCGAACTCGATGACTAGTTAGAGCGTTCTCATACATTCCGAATTCCGTTTCGGAATATCTAATACGCACAATATTAAAAACCCTACCACACACATACAGTATTTTTTTCCGATTCGGAATTCCGAATGATGGCCTGTGCGTTCGGTATTGTGATACACCATGTCTTTACAATGTATGAACATTATTTCAAGGAATAGGCTTCGTAAATAGATCCCTGTAGTTAGATAAAAAAATATGTTACATTGAATTATTTATAATAAATTTAAGAATTGACCTTCATTTGACTCCTAAATGCCGGTCTGAATTGCGCTATGTCATCCTCTTTGGTCATTTTACATTAAACATAATAAACCTCTTGACAACATTTCATTTTGGTGACACCTGCAAATTACTATACGAATCGAAAGGGTTTTTTTTACCTCCTGAACACGGCAAAATATTTATTTAGATTTATTTTTCTTTATTTTCAAAATTACAAGTAAGTTAATAAAAATATCGAGTTTTACCAATACTATGCCTGAATAGATACAGTATGTAAACTTACTAAAACCATCTCTTTCAACCAGTTGCTAGGCTAGTTGAGTTCAGTGTTTTACCACATTTTTTGCTAGTGTGTGTCGAATATTTTTAATTTTATCATTGCATAAAAATTATAACATCTCACCTTTTTCAAAGTCGGTTAACGCTAAAAGTATCATCCCATGTGTAATGTTGTTTAGTGCCCATTATAAGACCCATAATGTAATGTTTTCATCGTAACAGATTATTGAACTTGCGTTCAATTAAATTACGTTGCGCTCAGTGCATTCTTTATTTAAATTTGAAAAAGTGTTAAGATTTCAATAATTTATATACCCCAACCTTATCTATCGCCTAGACATGCTCGGGTTCAAATAAATGGTTTTAGTAAGTTTACATACTGTATAATACCATTGCCTTTTTCACGAGAAAAAATGCTGTCATACTTCAAATTAGAAATTGACACTATTGACAGATGGATAGAGACTAAAGCCGCGTTTTCACTTAGTGTTCTGAACAGTTCGTTCGTTCGTGCGTAAATGAAAACACTTGAGCGAGCGAACGTACTTGTTCAGTGATGATCGGCTGGACGCGACGGACGATTGGTCGCTCACTCATTCATTCAGTGAAAACGATGTCTGTGGCGAGCGAGCTGCTGCTCTGAGCATTCGCTCGGCGTTGTACGTGCTCGGTGTGTGTCCGATCTTTGTTTCGATCTTCGTTCGTTCGTTCGATACAATATTGTTCTAAACAATTGTTCATTTCCTCATTGAATGAAAACAGATATTTTCTACTTTGAGCGAACATCGGCAGAACCGCAATCATTTGCTCTAAACAAATGTTTATTCAGAACACTAAGTGAAAACGCGGCTTTACTAACACCTACGTTTGAAGATAGCTGTTGTCATGTCAAAATTAATTGACATAATATATGAATGAGACCATTGCTGTTATGAGCAATTCGTGATGAATGTTAATAATTTGTGTGGTGAGATTTTTCAAGAGGTTCAAAACGACAGACTCAACTTTTATTGACTATTGTAGAAACTCGGATTGGAAGTATGAAATTTCCTATCAATCAATTTAATGTGATTGTGTTCAGTGAATCTACTCTAGAAACAAGGGTCAACAGGTAGTGCTGAATTAATTAAGGTTTAAGTAGAGTCTGTCTAATGAAAGCTGAACCCGGTTATTAATTGAGGTGCAACACTATTAAAATGTCATTTTGACATTGACAAACAAGTCGTTGTTGTTGAATCTATGACGGAGTGTTAGGTTGAACAAAAAAAAAGGGCGGGAACGTTGAGAAGATAAGGCGGATTTTTTAAAGAAATGCTAAATATTTTATTTTAGCCCTTTTTTGGTAATAGTCGTTTCTCAATAATTTCAACGTAATTTAGAGTAGTTTACTTTTTATACATATGGACGACGAGGACGGGGATGGGATCACAGATCCCATCCCCACAGCGTTTGTGGCTAGATCCTCCAAAAGGAAGGCTGATATGCCAGTTGAGGATAGTGGAACTTCCAAACAAAGAATGTCATACATTCGTAATAACAGAGGACTTTTTATAGATCATCAATATCATCATCCTTTGTACAGTGATTTGTCCAAAAAGGAGTAGGTACCCTGTTTTGTTGCAGTGTTCAAAAAATAATGAAAAGACAAAGTTTCGGATGGACTTGCTTAAAGTTAATAAAATATTAAAAACTGTGCAGGGTGTTCACTATGAATTTAGACACTGGCAGAATTGACCCACTGGACAGCAGCCATTCAACAAAGAATTGAACTTGAACTTGTGTTCAATATGTAAAGCCTGTGGGTAACTTTTACACAACGGGTTTTTTGGTGCAATGAAAAATGCCAATTCATTTTTGTTGCATGCCACTTTATTCGAAGAGAATGAGTGGATTGCTAAAATTTTTAGATAGCATAGAATGCCAAGGTATCATCAGAGCCCCAGTTGAATTAATTGAAGAAGATTTATTGGAAATGCCAAGGTATCATCAGAGCCCCAGTTGAATTAACTGAAGAAGATTTATTGGAAATGCCAAGGTATCATCAGAGCCCCGGTTGCATTAACTGAAGAAGATTTATTGGAAATGCCAAGTTATCTTCAGAGGCCCAGTTGCATTAACTGAAAAAGATTTATTGGAAAACTTAAAAGCCTCATGTCCCATTATGGGTGTAAAACAATTTACAAAACGTCAAGACACCGGCCCTCCCAAGCCACTTCAAACAGTATTAGTGACCTTCTTAGCATCAGCTCGTCCGGACCATGTGACCTATGATCACATTTGGTTTAATGTGTCCGAACACATAAGGCCAGTATTGCAATGTTTTAAGTGTTACAAATTCGGTCATGGAAGCGGAGCCTGCAAGAGCACACAGATATGTTCCATCTGCTCCAGTTTGCACTTCTAAATATAAGG
Source organism: Acleris laterana (assembly GCA_963966035.1). Lineage (NCBI taxonomy): Eukaryota > Metazoa > Arthropoda > Insecta > Lepidoptera > Tortricidae > Acleris > Acleris laterana. The sequence goes on along the minus strand of OZ014438.1, from coordinate 51,014,194 downwards.
AGTGTCCCAATCCCGAAAAATTCAAATGCTCCAACTGCAGTGGACCTCATGCTGCAGTGTCATATATATGCCCGGTAAGGTCAGCCAAGATAGCCGAAGTCAAGGACAGGATCAATGGGAAATTTACCTATGCCTCTGCTGCTGCAAAAGTGCCGTTGCTGCCGCCTCAACAAGTCAGTGCTAGTAAAGCTTCAGCATCTTTACAGTCTAGACCTGCTAAGTCCCCCCAAGGGCGTCCTCTAGTTTCAGAAGTCTTAAATTCAGATTGTGTAATTATGCTCTATTACAAAAACAGTAATTGACATCCTTAATAAAAGAATCTAAATCGCAGCATGGTCCTATTTCAACTCAATTAATTAAAGAACTGCTTATCGCTAAGCCCATGTACGCACTAGCGGTTAACCGCGCATGCGGTTGCGGGTTGCGGCGAACCGCTAGTGCGTATAGCGCCGCGGTGGAGTTTTTTCATATATTTTGATAGACCGCGCGGCTAGCCGCCCCCGCGGTTAACCGCTAGTGCGTAAGGGGCCTAACTTTTCCATTTAATTATGCCTAGTAACATTACAAAATTAAATATTCTACACTGGAACTCTAGAAGTTTGTTACTACCTAAAATTGACCAACTTAAAAATTTCATTCTACATCATAGGGAGAGAATTGACATTATATTGTTTAATGAAACATGGCTTAATGCAGATAGATAATTTATTAAAATTCACAGGTTTTAATTTTATTCATCAAGATTCAGGTCGACCTCATGGAGGTGTAGCTATAGCTATAAGGTATAAGTACAAGTTTAATGTAATTAAAACATCATCTCGTTATCACTTTCAAAACATTCTGATTTCAGTAGGTAACTCTTGGTGTTTCTTCTATTGATATATTGTGTGTTAACATCTGTAGTAAGAGAGGACAATAGAGAGATCTCTCTCCAGGCGGGTGTTATGCCTGGGGACCGAAGTCCTTTGGGATGAAGTTGGAAGTGCTACATCAACTGACTGAAGAAATTTCTCTTGCGCGATGTAGACCACTTTAGTTCCGCTGTCTGACGCTGTGGCGTTTGTTGGCGCTGGCGAGTTGGTGGTACATGTTTTGCCGTTAGATGTCGCTACACCAGCCCGCCCCCCTTTGAGACCGGAGGTTGATGGTGATGAACTGATGACTGATGACGTGCAGTCTGTGCGTTGAATTGTCGCTTGCAAGTGCCAGTAGTAGATATCTCCAGTAGTGCTCAGAGCCGCGTTGGCGAGCGTAGCAGGAGAAGAGAGGAGTAAGTGGAGTACACAGTGAGTCGTGGTGTACCTGCTCGTGAAGTACTAGTAGTTGGACGCAGTGAGTCGCGTTGTTGAGTAAGAGTAGTGTTGCATACTGTAGACACCAGGCATAGAGATATGACAGAATGCTAGTGGTGCACAGTGCGGGTAAGTCTGGCTTGCTGTGAGACTGCGTCATTTGCTTTCAGGTCGTCAGGTTGCGTGATTGTCCATTGTCGAGGGTCACCAATGTAGTAAGAGAGGACAATAGAGAGATCTCTCTCCAGGCGGGTGTTATGCCTGGGGACCGAAGTCCTTTGGGATGAAGTTGGAAGTGCTACATATCGCTCATTGAATACAAAACGGACACATTCCAAAATAATTAGCTCTAGCATTAAAAATCTTACACGAATAGATTCTAATTTTAAAATGCAACACTGACTCATTTTGGAATGTGTCCGTTTTGTAATCAATGAACGATATTATCAACTGACTGAAGAAATTTCGCTTGCGCGATGTAGACCACTTTAGTTCCGCTGTCTGACGCTGTGGCGTTTGTTGGCGCTGGCGAGTTGGTGGTACATGTTTTGCCGTTAGATGTCGCTATGTCGCCACACATCCCTCCTCCTCCTAATTATGACAGTTTTTCTAAAATAGTTTCTTCAAATTATTTAATAATAGATGACTTAAATGCTCATCATTCTTCTTAGGGTTCTAGAGTGAATGATAGCCGAGGCAACTCTCTTCACGCAATTGTAGACAGCTCAAATTTAGTTTGTTTAAATGCCAACACGATAACAACTTTTGCTCCATTTGGACAACAAGGAAATGTATTAGATCTAGCATTCTCTTCTCAAATACTTAGTTCTATTTTTATTTTCCTTTGCTAAGGGCCACTTGCACGCAGAATTTAACCCTGGGTTAAGGCACTAACTCGAGTTAGTAGACGTCAGATTCATACGAAAACTGTCATTTTAACTCGAGTTTTTTTTAGTGCCTTAACCCAGGGTTAAACTTTTCGTGCAAGTGGCCCTAATAGGTGTAGTATTACGGCTTCACCAATTCTTTTCCCTCTTCTAACCTTCAATGTCTTCAATCGGATATCAATGTCCATGCTTTAGCTTCAGTTAATGTCAAAAAAATGGATTGGGTTAAATTTTGAGAGCAGTGTGAATCTGATTTTTCTTCTTTTCAACTTATAGATAATCCTCTAGTTAATTAAAAACATTTTTGTACTCGTCGATTAAAATGTGTGTATTACGATTTCATAGAGAATACTGTAACGTCACTCTTTTCATCGTTGAATAGTCTAGATGTTACTTCCGAAACAACCGAAATAACTATTTCGATACGCTCTAGACAACCGAAATAACTATTTCGATACACTCTAGACAACCGAAATAACTATATCGATACGCTCTAGACAACCGAAAAAAAATTGAAAATAGAACTTCGGATTTCCATATGTGTCCTTGTTTAAGGAGCCTCGATCCGATACAAAATTGCCAATCTGTGTCGTTTCGGAACGTAGCAGCGTCGCATCATCTGTCAAAAATCTATTCACAATAGTGTCATAATTAAGCTTTTTAATCTCGTACCTTACTTAGGCCACTCAGCAAGCTTCGTGGCCTAAACACGGTACTCGACTAAAAAGCTCTCTATTATAACACGATTACGAAAAATACTATTTTATGAAATCAAATTATTTAACCAACTTAATAATCACTTTGTTTAATGAAAAACAACAATTTCAAAATGTTTAAGCTAACAGCTTTTTTAATTTCTCAGGATAGCGTTCGATTTGGTGACTGCTAGGGAAATAATCATGTTTATTTTTATCGTGTTGTGAGTAATCATCGACAGTTTTTTTGACGAGTATTTTTTTTCATAAGATTATACAATTTATTTTAAGAAAACATATCAAATTTTTAAAGTTATAGTAAAGTAATACAAAATGAAATTATTCCACTAACTTCGAGGGGACAGTCACAAAACTGAACACTTAAAAAATGTAAGGTTTCGTTCACATGACACTAAATATTATTATTATTATTACTATTTCTTTAAAAAGTTGGAAAAACATAATAATCTGTCAGAACAGTAACACTTAACGTTAGTAAATGCTTAAATAAAAAAATATTTTCAGTCTTATTAAAAATTGTACTTTATAATCTTAATTTTTCATTATCAATTCTAGAATTAGTCGGCACTTTGGACACCAGTCTTTCATTTAATTAGCTAGGATTTTAATACCCATTACTGAGAAACTTAAGAGCGCTGACTCTGATCTGACTTTTAATTAAACATGCAGACGAACAAAACCTGCAAAAAATAATGAAAATAAAGAAATCTAATAAAAATAAGTACCTACTTAGTAGTATGATGTACGAGGGTGAATTGAAAAGTTTTGAGCCTAACCTGTAAAATAAAGACTTGAGTTTTTATAACAATTTTATTTCTCTACATAGTCTCCAAAACGATCTATACACTTCTGCCATCTGGCTTCTAACTTCATTATTCCTTGTAAAAAAAAAGAATCTTCAAGGTGATCGAAATATTCAGTCACAGCTTCTTGTACCTCAATATCCGTCGAAAATTTCCGTCCTGCCAAGTGTTTTTTTAGGTTCGGGAAAAGATGATAATCAGAGGGGGCCAAGTCCGGCGAATAGGGTGGATGCGGCAACAATTCAAACCCACAGTTATGTATTTGTGCTATAGATTTCGCTGCAGTATGGACAGGTGCATTATCTTGGTGTAACAACACTTTTTTAGATATCATACCAGGTCTTTTCGTTTTAATTTCTTCACGCAGACGTTGTAAGAGGGTGCAATAGTAATCAGCATGTATGGTTTTACCCTTTTCGAGATAATCCACCATGATGACCCCTTTGCAATCCCAAAAAACTGAAGCCATTACCTTCTTCGCTGATAAAATTGCCTTAGCTTTTTTAGGAGGTGGAGACCCTGACCTTTTCCATTGTTTGGACTGCACTTTTGACTCCGGTGTATTGTGGTGGACCCAAGTCTCGTCCATAGTTATGAAACGACCGAGAAAATCTTGTGGGTCGCATTGAAACAGATCCAAACAATCCTGTGACACTGTATGGCGGGTGCGTTTATTTTCAGCTGAAAGTAGTCTAGGTACCCACCTTGCAGAGACCTTAGAAAATCCAAGATCCTTGGTGATTATGTTCTGTACTCGCTCATAGGAAATGGCAATTTTCTCTGCTATCTCTGCAACTTTCAACCGCCTGTCGTTCATAACCATATCTAGTATTTTATTGACATTTTCGTCTGTGGAAGCCGTTATTGGTCTACCACACCTGGGTTCATCTTCAACTGCTTCTCTGCCCCGTTTAAAGTCTGCTACCCATCGTTTTACGGTGGCATATGAAGGAGCGGATTCTCCTAAAGTCTGGCACATATCTTCAAAAATTTGCTTCGGCGTTAAACCTTTTTTTTGTAAGTACTTTATGACAGAACGGTGCTCAATTTTATCCATTCTACAGGAAACCGCGAACCTCGTTTAGTAAATCGATTACAAAATTTGCAATTGTGACATAAGAAAAACAAAAGATAGTGCATTATGATAAATAAATATGTAAGTGTTACGTGCCAGTATTATTTTTTCTTTTTAATTTCATTATCAACCTCAGGCTCAAAACTTTTCAATTCACCCTAGTACCATGTGAACTGGGTTTTATATGTTCAGTCGTGTTGTGACTCGTCGTTCAGCTAATACGTCACCATCAAAAAAGTGACAAAACGGAAGTCACATTTAGTCACTACTACGATGTTTTATTTTTTAATAAAATATCTTTAACACTCAATGCAATAACAGTTTGAATTAGGGAAACTAGTTCTACTGACAATTATGAAAAACAAAAAAAATTAGAGAAAATACTTGTCGAACTAAGTAAACTTCAGTCACATACCTGAACGTAGTTTTATGCCTCCGATAAGCGACAACCAACATGTGCTCCTTCTTGCCTTTTTATTGTGAAACTGATGCAAAAAAATGGCAGTGAGCGACAAAAAGATACGTAATGATGCTATTACCATGAAATAATGAACATTGGAGGTATTTTTGCTAAAAATATTGTGGTCACTAAACCGAAAGTTCCGGGTGGGTCAATATTTGGGGACGTAATGTTTTTATAAAAAAATATATAAAATTACTGAAAATATCAAAACGTAGGGCTTATTTTACGTAAACCTATCCCATGGAATAAATTTAAACTAATACTATTCATTATAGTACCCTAAAATGCATAAATATTCAAGTTTGTATTGGGCTATTCGGAGAGGGGACATGCTTATATACGTGTTCTTTGTCGCATTGTTATTTTCTAAAAAAACGAATAGATTTTTTTTTATATTACAACCGTTTTTAAGAACAAGCTTAATATATTCTTCATCAATTGAAAAATATTTTAATCGCCATAAGTTTACGGGTGATTTAAAATATCACGTTAAACTCGAGGGACACGCCAAAAATGGAGGGTACACTTTTTTTTGTAAACGCCCAGTTGATTAATACAACTGACACTCATAGTTTCACTAAAACACTAAGGACGCGTTTGTATCGGTACATTTAGTTAACAGATGTCATAAACATAGAGTCTGTTTAATAAAGACTGTACACGACAAAATTAAATTATAAATTTAAAAAACCCCCGACTCTAAGCAGTCGGTAAAAAAACGTCTAAAAAGTAAAAAATAATAAGTATTGGCCCTATAAGTTTAATTATAGTTGGTAGGTAGGTATTAATATTTTGATTCAAGCGTGTCGCCACGTCGGGTACCGCTAAGTAGCTGGGGTATTTTATACTACACTCGGCGTCAAAAATATCGCACCTCGTCGAAAATCAGATTCAAGCACATCTAGCCCTTAGTAAAATTATCCCACCTCGTAAATATTAGTATCAATCGAAAGCACGTTTAATGTGTTTTAAATTAACAATATTTAATTTAAAGAAAAAAAAGTGTTTTCGCAAACTGAGAGTTTCGAAAAAAAAGTGCCAAATTACGCGTTTGAAGGGTCGCGAGTTGTGCCGTGTTCCAGGTGTATAAAAAGTCTGGTAAAGGTCAAATGTCAATCATTCGCTATCCAGACGTTAAAGAGAACACACCTAAGGAGCTTAAGCAAAAAAACGACCCTCAAAAATGGAAACCACTGCTGCTGAATCAACCCAGGTGGTCGCACTGCTCCAAGCAGGAGTTCGGCAATGTGATGTCGCTCGGCAACTGAATTTAAGCCGGTTTGCTGTCCGCCGATTATACCTGCGGTTCCAGGAGACTGGAGGCTTCATTAGGAGGCATGGAGCTGGCCGCTGACGCTGCACATCTGAAAGAGACGACCGCTTTATTGTGTCGTCGTCTCTACGCAATCGCTTCTCCAATGCTGTTGAGGTGCAACAGCGTCTCCGAGAAGCTCGGACGACCTCTGTTAGCACCTCCACCATTAGAAGAAGGTTGAGGGAGAAGAAGATTGTGGCCCGCAGGGCTGCTACAGGTCCCCAACTGACCGCACAGCATCGCAGAGACTGCCTGCAGTTTGGACACGTCGATTGGACATTCGACCAGTGGAGGCAGGTTCTCTTCTCCGATGAGACGAGGGTCTGCCTCTATTGCAAGATTGCAACGACAGGCGTAGAAGAGTCTACAGAAGGTCGGGAGAACGATTTGCTCAAGCCTGCATTGAAGAAACGGTGGCCTACGGAGGTGGTTCGTGCATGTTCTGGGGCGGTATGTCCACAGATGGCAAGACCGACCTTCTGTGCGTCTCCCGGACGGGGGGCACTCGCGGGCAGGGGTCTCTGACTGCTCACCGGGACGTCACGGAGATCCTGGAAGAGCATGTGGTCCCATATGCGGGTTTTGTCGGCACTGGATTCACTTTAATGCACGACAACGCCCGCAGCCACACTGCATTGCTCGTTCGTGATTACCTGGGAGAGGTTGGGATCCCTGTTATGCAGTGGCCAGCGAGAAGTCCCGACTTGAACCCAATCGAACACCTTTGGGACGAGCTAAAGCGACGTGTTCGGTCACGTGATGCCATCCCTACCACTCTCCAAGAACTCCAGGACGCCGTGATTGAAGAATGGGACCTCATTCCTCAGTCGGACGTATGTGAAGTTGGTTCGGTCAATGAGAGACCGCATGGAAGCAGTAATTAGGGCAAGGGGGGGTAACACTAGGTTTTAGGTTACTTTTAAGTGTCTTTTTTGTTTGTTTGTTAACCATTTCATTGATGTTAATTTAAAATTTAATAAACATTTTTCTTGTCTTCGCATTAAACTTCTTTTTTTTTAAACCTGGTTACAATAATTATATTTTATTACCTTTCAAATAATACCTAACAGTCATACCTTTACCCTTGATTAAATAGGGTATAATGTCGGTTGAACATATTTTTCCCGAAGGTGCGATATTTTATATGATCAAACGAACTTCGAAGTGAAGTTCGATCATTATTATATGAGTAAGCTTCATTCGAAGATATAATAACAAAGTAGTCCTTTAATCTACCAGGCAACCCTTCGCACGTTTAGAGTAGTAAAAACCATAGCTCAAACAGTTTTATCCCTACTCAGCTTCTCCTACCCAGCACCTTGGGACTTGGCTTACTACCGTGTCTCATTCTTTTCAGAGTATGTTTAATTATATTAGACAAAACTTTCTTAACGGGCTTAGGGCGGGAGGGAAATTATATCTTCGAATGAAGCTTACTCATATAATAATGATCGAACTTCACTTCGAAGTTCGTTTGATCATATATTATATTTCGTAGCTTCATTCTTCAGATATAATAACAAAGTAGATGTTTAGAGATGGAAGTTTTGCTGTATTTCGTAAATAATAAACGAGAAAATTATAAATGATCATTGTTTATTTTTCGTACCATATTCATCGATACAATTAGATATCCTAAAGTACAAACATCAATTTGCTTAAATATCTATTTATCTATTCGAAAGGCAAATAGACTTGGCAAAATTTCCTTCGTCGATTATTTGACGGTGATAGAATTTTGCAAAAGTCTCTGATGTTTTCGACCATCCAGCTGCTTTTCGGATAGCATCAAGCGAGACGCCCACGCGGTGGGCGGCGGACGTGGCGGCGTGGCGAGTGCTGTGTGCGCTAAACGCGGTCACGTCCACCCCGCTCTCGTCAAGCACTTGTTTAATCCATCTGCTAATGGATTGAGCACATGCATTCTTGTGGGGTCGTTTAAAGGTTAACAAAAGGTTTTGTGACCTTTCGGTCCTGAGGCTTGATGTAACATAAAGATAATCCTCTATTACAGTCGCTGGACAAATGTTCCTATCATCCTGAAAATATGGAAGGAACAGAATCGGTTGTGCGCGTCCGGCGCCTGATGTTTTAATTATATCATCTATACTATTTAATTTTAACGCCACCTGCGTTTATGTTAATATTTTCTAACTTAATCAAAGAAAATGTCTGCACTCTGTGGGCAGTACATAAAGCTAACAAAATTGACAATTTCTTTGTGATCTTTTCCAGTGAGAGTTCTCTATTTGGGTTCCATGTCGAAATATGATTTAAGACCACTTGAGGATCCCAGGTACTACTATACTTAGGAGCTACTGGCTTTAACTTATATACACCTTTCATCAATCTTTTAATTTGGTCATCTGACCCAATACTGCTACCCAGTAGAAGTGAAAGTGCCGACCTATGATTGTTTAACGATCCATATGACGCTCCCTTATTAAATTCGTCCGTTAAAAACAGCAGAACGGCCGAAATCGAACCCTTATAAAAGTTAAAATTATTATCTATACTAAATTTCCACCATAATTTGTAAGACACATTATATTGAAGTAAAGTGTTGTCCGAAAGTGAAGCCAACATAAGATTTAATGCGGCTTCAGGAGTTCCTCGGCTTGAAAACGCACTCCGGAGAGCTTGGCGGCAGCCAGGGTAAATTGGGGAAATTTCTTGTCCTGAGTTCTGGAACAACGGAACTGCTCAATATGTCTATTTGGATCAAAATATATTATGTCGGATATTAATAATCTTAATAATAGTGGAAACCACGGTTGGGACGGCCAATAGGGAAATATTACAATACCCGTGGCTTTGTCCTTTATGATCTTATGTAAGCACTTTAAGATTAATGCGAATGGTGGGAACGCGTAAAAGTCTTTATTGTTCCAGTTGATGGTAAACGCGTCAACGGTAAGGGCGTCCGGGTCTGGTTTCCACGAAATATAAGTTTTACATTTGGCAGAGGTACGAGAAGCGAAAAGGTCGATTTCCGGTACTCCAAATTGTTCAGCTAATCTTTCAAAAGCTGTAATACTCAAGGTCCATTCGATATCTGAATTTTGTCTTCTCGACTCCCTGTCTGCTCCTACATTATCTTTTGTATTGATGTATGACGCGACTAACCATATTTTTCGCTCCTCGCACCATTGCCATATTGATCTAGTCAAACTATTTAAGTGGGGAAACTGAATCCCACCCATCCGATTAATGTAACTGATCGCGGTGGTGTTGTCAATACGCAACAATAACGCACAGTTATATTTGTGCCGAGCAAAGCATTTTAAACTTAAAAAGACGGCGAGCAACTCCAAGTAATTAATGTGGAATGTTAACTCGTCCTCCTTCCATGCTCCGTTTGCACACTCTCCATCACAAAACGCGCCCAAGCCAGTTCGGGACGCGTCTGAAAAAATTTCCTGTTCAAATTTAGAAACTGCCAAATGGCAAGAGGTTTTCAATATATTATTAGTCCACCAATCTAGGTCAGGTAATATTTCGCAAGGAAGTTTTACTTTTTTCTCATAGTCTTTGTGCTCCTGAATGGCTAAAAATTTATATCTTTCTAGTAGCTTGGTGTATAACCAGCCGTACCTCACTGCTGGGCATGCGGCGGTAAGTACACCTAACAATTGAGCATAGTCCCTTATAGTGCAAACAGGCAAGCGGGAAAACTTTTTTAATAGTTGTGCTATGTTGTTACGCTTCTCTACAGGAAGGGATATTGACATATCTACCGAATTGTAAACAAAACCTAAGAATTTACAACATTGTTGGGGCTCTAAAGAACTCTTATTATTATTTACTACAAATCCTAGGCACTCGAGGAGGCAAAGAGTCTCCTTTACGTTATATTTACATTCGTTATAGTTCCTGCCAATACATAATATGTCATCGAGATAAATAGTGGAAGTAAGTCCCTGGTTTCTCAAGTGCGTAACAACCACTTTCATAATTTTTGTGAAAGTTCTAGGTGCTACTGAAAGCCCATAGGGCATAGCGCAAAATTCATAGGTAACATTGTTATACTCAAATCTTAAAAAATTTCGATGGGCAGGCGCAATTGGTACAAGCAGATAAGCCTCCTTTAAATCAATGGTAGCCATAAACCCATTTTCAGGAATTAATTTTGAGGCGGTTCTATAATCTTCCATTTTAAAATGGGATTTTATTACAAATTTATTAAGAGGTTTGAGGTTAAGAATGAACCTATAACCACCATTTGATTTGGGGGTCAAGAAAATCTTAGAGACAAATTGATTTTCGCTCTGTTGACATTCAGTAATAGCGCCTAAGTTAATTAAGTTCTGTACCGCTAAGTTCATTTCACGTTTCTCTTGACGTGAAAATGTGTTAACAGGTTTTACAGTTTGCGTAACATGCCCTGCAAAAGGTATCGTAAAGCCATCTTGTATCCAACTTAATATGGTACGGTTATTTGTGATATTAACCCAGCACTCATAAAAACCTTTAAGGCGACCAGCATGTACCTGTGTTAATGCCGCGCCGGCGCACGTGGCTTGTTGTAGCCCCCTCTGGGCTGCGTGTGCGCAGGGCCCGGCGGTGGTGGTCTGCGCGGTGCCGGCGTGTTCCTCTGCGGCCCTCCCCTCCCCCTGCGGCTCGCTGGTTGAAAGCGAGAGGGCCGAGTCCAGTTTCCCTGGTACCGAGAGTGTGCTGTCGTTACATTTTGAGGTGTATTTGAACCGACTACAGTGACAACTGTACCTTTCTTAATCTGTAATCCTTGTTTTTCAATGGCTTTTGAAGCCTTAATTTTTTGTGACAGTTTACTGCCGAAAAGAGTCTCGTCTCTCTCGACGTCTTGAATTACATTAAGAAACATTTTGTCTAATCCGGGAGTGACTAATTTCATTCTCAATTGTGAGTTTGAATAGTGCAAGTCTGTCAAAATTCGACATCCATCCGATAGAATTTTTATCGCCTGTACCTTACTTTGTTTGTCTTCAGTCGTTAAAAGAAGGCTCATGGCTCTGTTCATAGCGGATATTCCGACGCCCAACTGCTGTTGTGACGACTCAATTTTCTTGTCTCGGCCTCTTGCGATGTCTGTGACCGCCGCGGCAATCTCGGCATTTAAGGATGGCGCTCTTAATAATTTACAGTTTTCTGGTATGGGATACTCTTTTAAGAGTTTATCTTTGTTTTCATTTGTCATACCTTTGCGTAATATTGGTAACCACCGTTGTGCTAAGTCAGGGTGAATATTTTCCCCATATATTGGGACGTCATCCGTCGCCTCCCCTAGCGCGGTCAATAACTCAGCATCTATTACAGGGTTTTCGTCTAATGGAGCAGTCAGCCAGTGGCGTTTCCACGTCATCGTTGGTCTCATTGTCTATCGTCGCCGTTGTGATCTCATTATTCTGTCCTTCGTGGTCTGTTAGAAAAATAAATTATTTTTAATTTGAGGGTAGACCATACATGTAATAGTAAATATGGATGTTTCGAAAGTGGTTATCGTGTTGACTCACGGCCAACCCCCGAGTATATTAAGCCTTCGTGACGACTCTCGGCCGCCCCCCAGGCTTTTAGTTACCATGCGTGGACTCACGGCCCGTGCGCGGTAATAAATTTAATTTTGAAGGTAGGACGTAACAAATGCAATGGTAGGAAAAAAAAATATATCCATCTTAACGGATCCAGATCTTATTTAATTCTTGGATCGGTTTATTGAAATAGCTATCGTGTTGACTCACGGCCAACCCCCAAGCGTATGTGCCTTCGTGACGACTCTCGGCCGCCCCCCAGGCTTTTGGTCACCATGCGCGGACTCACAGCCCGTGTGCGGTAATCAATGCATTAAATACAAACCGTTAAGTAAATATTTGAATAAAATAGTTACATTTACCTGATTTTTCTTCAGCCTCAGACGAATCAGACAGAACAATTCGGCGACGTCGTTTATAATTCTGTTCTTGTAACTTCTTGATCTTTGAAGAGTAATACTCCATCTTTTCTTCTGCACTGCGTTTCGGCATGGTGAAAATAGTTATTATTTGAAACCGTGCGTTCGTTGCCTCGCACAAATAAAGAATGAGACACGGTAGTAAGCCAAGTCCCAAGGTGCTGGGTAGGAGAAGCTGAGTAGGGATAAAACTGTTTGAGCTATGGTTTTTACTACTCTAAACGTGCGAAGGGTTGCCTGGTAGATTAAAGGACTACTTTGTTATTATATCTGAAGAATGAAGCTACGAAATATAATTGACGCCGAGTGTATTTCATTTACTTAGCAGTCCCCCGACGTTTCGACGCTTGAATCAAAATATTAATACCTACTATAATTAATCTTATAGGGCCAACACTTATTATTTTTTACTTTTTAGACGTTTTTTTACTGACTGCTTAGAGTCGGGGGTTTTTTTAATTTATAATTTAATTTTTATTTCACGCTTTTTAAACTTTAAAGCTCAATATCTCAAAAACGGCTGAACCGATTTTGATAAAACATGTCTAAGAACACTCCCGACTAATACACCTTTCAAACGAAAAGAACCGCATTAAAATCGGATCATCCGTTTGGGAGCTACGATGCCACAGACAGACACATACACATTTACACACACACACAGACACGTCAAACTTATAACACCCCGTCGTTTTTGCGTCGGGGGTTAAAAATCCGGCCATGCATGATCTGGTCTGATGATGGAGACTCAGAGTGGCCATAGGAACTCCTAAATTACACATGATAAACCCGTCGTGTTAGGGCTTGTTAAAATTGTTTTGACAAGTAGGTAAATGACGAATATGCAAAAAAAAGTACAGACGGCAATAAAAGCTTGTCGCAAAAATGTCTTTTTTGACGGAAACTTATTTACCTGTCTTATGGTTAGCTCGTTGTTCTCTCTACACTAGATTTACTTTCAACATTATTTTGCTCAAAGCAAAGAGCTTGGGCTGATCTTCTTTATTTTTAGTTACGTATGATTATGTTTTCTATCGCGCTCGTCTTGACGCGCGCCTTCACGACTAAGAAGACTTAATTAGTTCCTGATACACAGGCGAATAAAGTACCACAGTACCTACTAAAAAACATTTAAGACAGAACCAAATAACGTTAAATATAAAATTAGTTCATACATGTTGTTTTTTGTGTTTGTCGTTACGGCTTCGGTAGGTACCCTACACGTGCCCTACACCACACCACAGAATAAGCAATAGTCTCTGTGACAGCAAACATGCGAATTTAAACCTACTCAGAACGCGGGAACGATAATAAAATAATACAAGTGCACGCACGGAAGTGGCCTTGGTTACATTTTTGCGATCGATAGTGGGGGCGCCCCTAACGAGGCAAAATTTACCTTAAATCTGCGCTGCGAGAGTTTGTATTATTTCGCGCGTCATGAGCTTTACTGACTCCGCCCACCTCGTAGGGCCGGCAGCTACTTTGTACTAGTATTACTTTTACGTGGCAGTTGTAAGAAAACAAATTGTTTTTTTATTAATTGTAGTTTTCTTATGTAGTTCGCTTACTTAAATGACGAGAAAAAATTGTTCATGCCTGGAGGGTTATCAAATGTTGTCCGCGGTTTATTTGTGGTTTGCTCGGATATCCCTTTCTATCTACGTAATAATCTAACTTACAAGTTACAATTACCGCCTGTTTCACAATCGACAAGTAAAGGATATTTGACGGATAAGTTTAGCCCTTTCTTTGTCGAACACTTGAAAATAGACAAGGAGAGAGACAACTTTATGTGACAGATAAATTTACTTGTCGATTGTAAAACAGGCCCTTAAACATCAAAATGTTTTTTTTTCTACTCCTGTACTTTTATTAGTCTTTTACATAGTCACGAACACTATTATAAGAACATAGATAATATGACTTCAGAAAAGTCTATAACTCTATTCCCCATAACAGCTCTCGGTGTCGTAAAGTCGCCCTAACGATACGCCACAGATTACTAAGTGTAGCCTGTTAATCATATTTTAACGATTGTGAAATAGGGACTATAAAACACCTAATGTTTTGAGAAATGATTTCAGTTAACTGATTGGTCGATTTTAAAATAGCTGTATTCTGATTGGTTGATACGAATTACAAAGTTTTTTTAAAAGATTTAAATTAGTTAAAGAGAAACACGTAGGTACCTAAAAGAACCTATCGTTCCGTTTGACAGTCGATGTGTATTGTGATTGGTGGATTTAATTTAGTGAAGTATTCTGATTGGTCAAATTAAAATGTTTTGGAATTGTAAATAATTCTTTTTTCCATTCCGTCAATTTAAAAACAAAGTAAACCATAGACACATATTTTGTCATTTTCTTGTTTCCCGCTCGTTTGTTGTTCTTTACTTCGTTCGTTCGTTTGTAAGTTTTTTCGCTTAATTTTGCATTTCATTTGAAACCTAGTCGTAGAAAAAGTATTGTATGCAACGGTGTATAACTAAGTCAAAAAACACTCGTGGCGCTTTCCTTTACGATGTTCGCCTTCGGCTCACATCGTAACTCACGCCACTCATATATTTTGACCTCTCTTATACAACTATTGCATAAACTACTATTTTTGCATTTTTTGTAATGTCATAAATGCCTAATTTTCAGTTTTATTGAATCCCGATTGTGCTAATACTGTTGCATACCTACCTGTAATTGGTACACAAATGGAACTATTTCTTTTATACATATAGTTATCTTTTGTACCTAATTGTATTTGTTTGTGCAACTGTTGATGTGTTTAATTTAATAATTAAATAAAATAAACAAGTCAAGTCTGTAACGATGTTGCATCAGCTCTTGGACGATGATGCTACTCGTATACACGACTAAATTATAAGTTCAAGCAATAACAAGCAATCCCTCTCCCTCTTGCCTCTAATAAATTTAAAATTATATATTTTTCACAAAGTTTGCCCTCTTGACCACTCATGGAGATTATAGTCCAATGTTTCTTATTATTGTTTTATGAAAAGAAACCTTATTGACTGTTTTTGTGTTAGATCATATTTGACAAAGTTATGAAAGTTTTAAAATACTATGGTCATTGGTCTTTGTTTGTATAAGTAAATATTTGAGAGTGAAACGTGAAATACTTACAAAAATATTAAATATACCTACTTTTTCACATAAACATAAAGTAGGTACAGCAAAATCTACGAGTATTAACTTTCGCCTCTTGCTTGGTAGCGTTAGCGTTCGATACTGACTTGCATCAAAATGTTTCGAACATATGGAACTAGTACGCGTAGGCACCCAATTTGCTTGTCTGCTGCATGAGGCGGTCCATATTTTTTTCAATTCCGGGTCTTTTGGAAAACTGTAAAATATACACTTAGTATAAATTGTATTCAGTAGGTAATTTCCAGGTCCTTAGTAAATCTTCCTTATTGTCGATTATTATTTATTTAATCGAGACTATCCTCATCACTATAACCGAGTCTCGGGGGGAGTACACCAACGTCATCATTTTGATGAAAAGAATTATTTAGCTTATTAGTACCTATTATCGACTTTATGTCAAAAACTGTTAAGTCATTTCTTACAAAGCATTAAAACAGAGTCTCGTGAGGAGTAGGTACGTACTAATCCAAGTAACAATTGGAATCGATTGCATATAATCGTTAAATTTGACGGGCGATGAAAATATTTTTATAAAAAATATTATTTTATTATAAAATTACTTACAAATGAAATGTTGTACCATCTTTTTCGAAGCTTGAAGTCGTTGATCGTTTTTTACACGAACTTACAGCACATGCAGGCATTTTTCCAATGAGTGTTCTCTGGCTAGCGGCGCTTTTGTGAATGACCATAAATCGATTTTGAAATAGGTTTTGTATAACTTTTTGCACATTGTGCAGGTTTTTCGACAGAGGGGTAATGTACTGAATGGCGGCGGCTCCAGGTAATATATGCTCTAAGCTTTGTTATACTGTGCCTACACTGAGCATGGTCCGACATGCTCTTGCCGGGCTATTCCCAGTTGTCCACAACCCTTTGTCCATACAGTGGACACCCTCGAAATTATGTAAACATTTCACTCTTTAATTTGACTCAACTGTGTTCGTTTTTAGTTAGGTAGTTATTATTAATGTACTTTAGTAGATATTAAACTAAAGTGGACGAAAGGAGTTTGAACAACTGGGAATAGCCCCTCTTGCCCAGTTTTTCTAGGTGGTTTGGCCATCCGGGCCTGTGCAAAGTAGGTAACGAAACCTAACCCTACCACATTTTCTTAACGGAATGAAACGACACATTGGGTGAGTGGTCTTGTCGGGAAAAATTGTCTTTGGAATTTGGTCGAACTAGGGAGTGAACGTATGGGCCAGTAGTCGTTTTGGGAATGCATACCTATTTTTCGGGAAAGTGTGTAAATTGAAAGTAGACTAAAACTTCATTCGTGATAATGATATCTTTACTTTTTAAAACCTCGTATCTCATATTTCGTGACGTACGCTTTTAAACTTAAACGTAAAGAGAATTAAGTTCAAACTCGTATGTTTCGAAATATCAGATACGATTTTTTTCTAAAGTAGTAACGATATGTACCTATAGTCTATACTTTTAGGTATTTAAAATAATGTAAACAATCCAAACCACGTCACATTGTTAAACAGCCAATCAAAACTGTTTTTATTGCACTTTGACGTATCAGTGTTCTGCTTCTATTGGCTGACGATATATCACGTGGTAGTAATGTTTACATTTTTTTAAATAGGTAGGGTGCGTTGTCGAACAGTGAACCAACCAGATACTTTGAACCACCGCCATATTGGGAGAACTGCGACGTTGCCACTTTGACCGAACTTGTTAATACTTGCCCCGCGGGCACCCTTCCCCTCTCCCGTAGTGAGCCGGCGGCCACGGCTAAAGACTGACGTGTGAGTGCGGTTTGTTTGTTGCACCGAAAGAAAACGGAGTATTCTCACGTAAGTGTCTCGATTTTTGTATATTTTGTTATTAACTATAAGGACAAAAGCTGTACATTATCGAAATTGCTGTAGTTTTAGTCGTTTTATGAGCATAATGCGTTGTGGCAATTCAATATACAACCTATATATTTTTTATATTGTAAGTTGAATAGTGTGTGTGTGTATTAAACAGTGAACCAGGTCCGCATAGTACTTACTGATCCGGTTCACTGTGTACCTTAGGTTCACTGTGTACCTAATACTCATGTATGTACGCAAAAACATACATGATTTTAGGCATAACCGCGACGTTCATAACTTAAATACTAGAAATAGGGATAAGCTCGCTCTTCCAGGTCACCGTCTCCGTAAAGTAAGCACTTCGTTTGTGGGGAACTGTATACGTTTTTACAACAAGATACCTTCTGATATCGTCAATATGCCGTTCAATAAATTTAAGTCCCACATCAAGCGCTGCTTGTTGGGTAGGGCATATTACACTGTAAATGACTTCATTGGTGACCAAGATGTCTTTAAATAGTGTCAGGTATATTTACTCGTAGAATTTTTCTAGGTACCTTGATAAGCATAGCCTTTAAGCAAACTGTGTATTCAAGCAATCAATGTTATGTTTACTATTTGTATTTTATCTTTTCTAGTTCTTGTGTGTACAAGACGCTTTTAATTAAGAACACACTGTGATGTTTCTCGCCGGACAGCTGCTTCACACAATATTACTTTTATGTTGTCCGGCAGCATGAGCATGTCACGCTCGCTCAAAGGTCTTTGCTTACGGCGGCGTCGTTGATCGGGTCGCCACTTTCCCGAACATATGGTTGAGAGAGGCGATGGCTGAGATACGCGTCATACTCGTGAACGGGTGCTGTTTGTGGGGTCCGGTCTGTTCACGTTTGCAAGGACTTTTTGTTAAATAAATTATTCTAGTTATGGCTTTTGACGTAGAGACCTCGTCGTGTTGTTCTCATAGTGTTTTATTGTTTGTTTGTTTTTATTTAAGGTTTATTGACCTTACAATTGTAATGATTTTATTTTTGGTAGTTTTAAGAAATTATTATTTATTACTTTATTACCTAATGTAACTTACTTTACTTAATGTAACTTAGTTTCGCGCTTCTTCTCCGCAATGATGGTCTCGTCCGAAGCGCTGGTAGATTCACCCTATATTACCTGGAGCCTGTTTACATCTCCGAAATTGTATTATTTATTTTAATCTGACATTTTGATGTATTTAATTATTATTACTACTGGGACCTGTACATCCCTATGACATTTAAATTATGTAGCTTAAGTTTAGTATTGTAATAAGTGATTTATTTTTAAAAAACGGCTTACTGTTGAGTTTCTTGCGGCGCTTCTTCTCAACAGTGGTCTCTTTGGAAGCGCTGGTAGACTCAGACTTGTAAAAGTGCCTACAGGGCCTACTTACAGAATAAATGATTTGATTTGATTTGATTTTGACCTACCTTAGATTCACTGTGTACCTTAGAACCAAACTAAAACTTTTTATTTTAACAGTTATTGTTTTTGACATGTGGAATAGTTTATATGATAGGTACTTAAAGAAGTTCTGGCTTGACTCTATCTCCTAAATATCAATTATCCTCTAGATACGTAAAATGTAGTTTATGTTTGTATATTTAACTATTAATATGTATATTTCTATATCTATTTATGTAGGTATTTGAATGTAGTTTTATTTTAAATTTAATTATATAAGTTTTATTGGTCTTCTTCTTGTACACTTGTTTACTCGTTGCACAACCGTTCAGTCATCTCAATCTCTCAAGGGTTAGCTGGAAGAGATCCCTTAAAGGGATAAGTTCGCCTTTGTACATATTTCTATATTAATTGTATTGTTATGGTTTTTCTTTTGTACAATAAAGTGTTTACATACATACATACATACATACTTTAAAGTTTTTTTTATTAGAAGAAACATTTGTTTCGCTTGTATTTTTTAAAATAAAAGTTGATTTTCAAAAATTGCGTGTTTTCTTTCACAAAGCATTTTTTACTGGAAATGAAATAATAATTGAATGTTGAAATATAGTTCAACAGTGAACCATATTTCAACAAGATTCAAGGTTCAGCGTTAACTACCCATAGTATACATTGAGCCAATTTTCATTAAAAAAAAAACACCTTCTTTATGGGTTTGGATTCGTTCCTTTGGTTTTCTGTAGCCTGTAACTGAGAAACCCTATAAAATTACCTAAATTATGACACCAAAACGATTTATTTTTTCTCTTTTTTAGCTTTATTTTGTACCAAATTATATAGTACACAGTGAGCCAAATATATATTTTTTTGAAACTCCTTTATGAGTCTTGGATTGTTCCTCTGGCTTTATGTAAAGTGTAACTGAGAAATCCTATGAAATTACCTAAACGATGACGCCAAAACGAAATTCTTAGCTTTATTTTCTAGCAAGTTATATGACTTAGAAAAAAAGGTGGTTCACTGTTCAAAGCACATTAAATTATGGTTCACTGTCGAAATATAAGTGGTTCAGTGTAAACTATCCATAGTACACAGTGAGCAAAATTTCATTTTTTTTTAAAACCTCCTTTTCGAGTCTTAGTTTGTTCATCTGGCTTTCTGTAATATAAAGCTTAGAAACCTTATTAAATTACCTAAACGATAACACTAAAATGAAATTCTTAGCTTTTTTTTCTATCAAGTTATATGACTTAGAAAAAAGGGTGGTTCACTGTTCGACAACGTACCCTACCCAAAAGTATAGACTATAGTGAGGCCCTACTTTGAAAATCGAAGTTTGAAGTAACGTTAGCACCATCCCTTTCTCGATTTAGTTTCGAATGACGAGTGACGGGGATGGAGCTAACTTAACTTCCATTTTATACTAAGGGCCTCTGATGTAGATTTTGTAGAATTTGCAAATAGAATATAGATTCGTAATACACAACATAATGCACAAATTTACACAAAGTTTTTATTTGGAGTCCAGTCGGCCTTGAAACATTTCATAACTATCGATATCGATTCAAAAGATATTCCGTAACTTGCGACAGTCTTTTGT
Source organism: Acleris laterana (assembly GCA_963966035.1). Lineage (NCBI taxonomy): Eukaryota > Metazoa > Arthropoda > Insecta > Lepidoptera > Tortricidae > Acleris > Acleris laterana. The sequence continues at coordinate 50,993,705 of OZ014438.1, read as the reverse complement.
ATTGCTACAAAAAATCCGAGCCCTGGTTATTTTGGGTTACTCTCGAAATTCCCTTTTCGCCAAAGGACCATTTCAGCTAGATGACATAACAGTAAAATACAGTCAGCAGAGTCAATTCAGCTGAATAACATGAAAGTAGAATACCCAGTCAGCAAAGGGTCAATTTAGCAGGACGGCTCAGAATTAAAATGAGCAAGTAGCCAAACGTTTGGAAATATAAATGGTCCGTATAATTAAAATACCTAATTAGCCGAAAGTAAAATTAGTCAATTGACATCAACACAGAACCACTTAGTAGCAAAACGTCTGGAAATTAAAGTAGTCCGTAAAACTAGAATACTTAATTCGTAGAAGTAAAATTAGTTGATTGGCATGACCACAGAGAGAGTTAGAAGCAATAACTAATTCGTCGAAAGTAAAATTAATTGATTTAAATTATCAAGTGTCATATCAACACGCAATTGATCAAGACGTTTTGCTACCGGGCCATTTGGTGATCATGTCTATTTTATTTTGTAATTAAGACCTTTTGAGATACAAACGTTTCGACCGGGCCATTTAGCGTTTATGTCTATTGAGTAATAACGACATTCTAAGTTTCGCGGCTAGAGTATTTTAAATTGTAAAATTCTAAGATCCAGACGTTTTGCTAAAGATACATTTAGCGTTCATGTCTATATAGCAACAAAGACATTACACAATCCAGACTTTTGAGCTATATTGTCATTTGGCGAAAAGGGAACTTTGAGAGTAACCCCTTATTATCTAAATAATCAAAATCTATTACACTTATTTGCTCTAATATTGAGATACATACTGAACAAAAAAAAGGCGAGTGAAAGTAGCATGAGCCCGGTTGACTCTGTTAGAAATTCGATTTTAGACTTTTTTACTGGCTATGTCTATATCTTTACGACCAATTCGCGCTGTGTAAGTTTTCTTATGTCTGTATTTATAGGTCAGGTTTCATAATATTATACGTAACCGTAACCTACCTAAGTGGTTTATTAAATTTAATAAATGATGTCATAGATTTAGAAATTAGAAATTATAGAATATTCAATGATAGGTAGTTATTGAAGTGAATTATAGAGCAAATGAATGATTATAGCATGTTATATTAGATCATATGAAATTATATACCTAATGTGAGTTTACTACCTAAAAGGGCCTGTTGTTTGATCAGTAGTTAAACTAACTAATTGTTAAAATTTGAAAGAGGAACCGAAATTTTGAAAGTATCTCAAGGAAATGTGTCAAATTTTAAATTCATTTTTCGAATTTTAACAATTAGTTAGTTTAACTACTGATCAAACAACACGGCCTAAGAGATGACTTTCGGCCAACTTAGGTATAACTATCGCTACGATTACTTTAACTAGACGAACTACACACATTGCAGCATTTCTAATATTTTGTAATACAGTCTGGAATAGTATGAACCCCCATCCAGCGTAAAGATAATTTTATTACAACAGACTTATGAAACTTTAATGGACAATTGTATAATGAAACTGACGTCATTTTACAATGTCACTGATGGATGACAAAGGTCAATAATGAATCCACAATACATGCATTGCAATTCTGGCTTTAAAGTAATTACTATTGGTATTAATACGTAAGAGTGGGATACGAAGTCCTTGCTCCCTCTAAGGTGTAAATGCGTCCCTTACGCTAGCCTATGATGTGCTATCGGGTGAAGGCGCCATATGATTTTATCAACCCCTTGTGAACAACTTGCTTTGCAGACCAAGATCGAAAAAATGCAGAGTCCTTAATTCCAGTAATTGTACTGTAAAGTGCTACCCCAAAAATAAATTATAAAAACTACTAAGTACTTTCGCATGGGCATAACTATGACAACAACATCATTAACATCATTTAATATTATTTTCTGATACAGTAACTTTAAATTTACTATGCAACTGTAAAATGCACTTCTTACTATTCACAAAATAAGTACTTTTTACATTAACACTTGATGGTACACATAGCCCCGATTCCACCAGAATAGTAAAGGTTTTTCATGTGGAAATGCACATAGGTTCAAAGATCCCATGAAAATAGGTGGTGCTTTACTAACATATCTCTTACACCTTCTTTAAGTGGTTGATTGTGTGTGTCCTTTTTTACTGGTAGTTCCCAATCTGGATTTAAGCTAAACCCAAATTGTGATAGTATTCGTAGTTCACACTTAATTTGAACCCAGCCAGGGGAATTTATAAAAGACCATGGATGGTACCATTTCTGAACAATGTCTACACACGAACAAAGGACTTCAAGCCACAAGTGTAATGCTTCTTCATTTAACCCCATACAAATCAGGGTGCGCAATTTTACATCCATTTGTGCATGAGCATTGTCATGTGATAAATTGATAGCTTGCACACATCTATACAGTAATTCTTCTGGTGTCAATACTTTTCCATCTTCATCTAAACGATAAGTTTTACATAATACTAATCTACTGTAAACAGAATTAAAATCTTTTTCAACTTCACGTGATGAAGCTTCTTCAATGAATAACCAAGGATGGCAGGGCCCGTCAAGAAAGCTTGGCCTCTTTATACCATGTAATAGGACTCTTTTAAATGCAGGAGCTAAAACTCCCCTCACCAAGTGGGCAGCTTTTTCAGTCACTGAATCATCTCCAGCTCTACTGTACTTAACTCCTTTTTCATCTAATAACTTGACAAATCTAGCTGGGAACCATCCTCGTAGACCATTCAGTTCTCCGATCCAACAATGCTCATCCCTTGAGCTTATAACTTCAATAACATCATTTTTTCTAAAGCCCAACTCATCCCCATCTCTTCTCTCAAAATCTAATAATGCTTTAGCCCTTCGCCTTTTACTTCTAGATACATTAACATATCGCTCACGGTCTGCAGCATGACTTTGCATAGTGTAATCAGCAGTTAGTTGGATTTCAGATGCTAGTTGTGGTTCGAGGGCAAGGAAATGGCGAGAAACTTGTAATATTGCTTCCCTAAGGTCAACTAATATTTCTGTTTGCTTTACATTCTTAGAAACTGCATCCTCATTATTGCTGTCATCTCCAAATAGAATAGTTTGAATTACAGATTTATTCTTCTTTAACTGACGTCTATGCAGCTGCTGCTTAGGTAAATTAGGGACTTCGCTGGGGTTACCCACTAGCGCTCCCTGATCAGCCATCAAATATGCAAGATGTCTTCTTCTATGAGTTTCTATTAATGCTGGGCTTAAAGTGTCACCACAAACTTCATCTACAGTTTTTATAAGAATATCTACATCACTAATTTCACCAGGTATATCAGATAAGGCATTAAAAATTTGTGCAGAGTTTGATATTTCTGTAAAGCGATTTTCTTTTATTTTTAACATGGCTAAAGTAACTTTAAAAAGTACAATTGAACCATCTAGGAAAAAAAGATCCCAAATTCTTAGTAAAATTTTCATATGAACAACATTAGCATACAGTGTCAAAAACCAATGCATTGTTATTAGTGAGAGCTCAATGTCATGGGCATTTAAGACTTGGTCAATTCCAGGCAAGTATGTGGAGATGAGGCTCCTCAAAACCTTTTGATCTGCTTGTATGCCAATTAATGTCGACGAATAATATGAAGCTGGCAGCAAATCTTCCACAGTAGTACACATAATCCAAAATGCATCTTCTTCTTCCATTAGCAGCAGAAGTGAAGCAGCAATCATCCCTGTCCCCTGACAGTACCCAATATCAGGATAAAGCCAGGCTAGTGCTCGCAAGATTCTACGTAATCTTGGTACCCCTGTACTAGTTGGGTGTGAAAAGCATACATTATTTGGAAGTATTTGTACCAAGTCTTTTTCAATTTGTTTACTAGTGACAAGCCCATCATCACTAGATGCTCTTACAATTTCATGATATGTAATTTCAGTTGAATTTCTCTTTTTATTGGCACCACATAAGTTCATCCAGACCTGTGGACGAAGAGAGTGGGGGACTCCATTTTTCACCATTCCCTGTAATTTATGCGTCTTTTCTAGTTTGCCTTCAACTTCTGCAAAACTGATTTCTTTGCTATAAAACTCCCACTGAAGATAATGTTCATCATCTACAAATTTATTTGAAACCATTTTGTTTGAACTAAACTCCGATTCTTCTTCTTCATCAACACAGAAACCAAATTCATCAAATCTGTAGTTGGGGAGTCCATGGCCGTGGCCTTCTGCTTCTGGTTGTGCTAACTTAGCCATTATATCTTGCGGCACCATGCTGGGTGTGAGCGCAGAAAATGGTCCGCCAGGAATCGGAAACAATTCATCAGCAACATTTAAGCCACGCATCGTATCGATCACATCATCAGGGTCATCATCTGATAGAGCTAAACTGATTTCTCTTTCGTGATCTTCTCGACCAACGTAACCGTCATGGTCACGCGAACTAAACAGTGATTTAGCTAGGTCCATCTTGAAATATTAATTGTGATTGCTCACAATTTCTCACATTTAGGAAACAAGTTGTTTTCACGGTTACCTACGCTAATACGCTTTCTCTTCATTAATTAATATATTCGAGAGACGACAGCCTTTTTTTTTTATGGCCTGGTTGCATGGACCTTTAAGCCACGTCTTTATTGGGTAAGTAATATTAAATTTACAGAGGTTTTTAATTTCATTTTCTGAAATAGATTTCACTGTGTTTTTTATGAATTTGTTAAGAGGTTCATAGGTATTAATGTCTTTCAATAATTGACAAGATTTCATATTTTCAAGACTTTAATTTTATTCGTTTTATAGATACTGTTTGGAAGGTGAAAGACACTAATAGTTTTAAATTTTGTCTAGAATGAATAATTATTTTATTATTAATTTATTAAGATGTACTTATTCTAAAAGGGCGTAACTTCATTTCTACGACACAATGGACATTATTACGTTAGTCCAATCTGTATATAAAAAAGTCAACCGATAATTCTCTAACGGCCACTTGCACGAAAAATTTAACCCTGGGTTAAGACCCTAACTCGGGTTAGTAAACGGCAGATTCATACAACAAATGTCATTTTAACTCGAGTTAGTGCCTTAACCCAGGGTTAAATTCTGCGTGCAAGTGGCCCTAACTCGAGTTAGTGCCTTAACCCAGGGTTAAATTCTGCGTGCAAGTGGCCCTAACTAGAGTTAAAATGACAGTTTTCGTATGAATCTGACGTCTACTAACTCGAGTTAGTGCCTTAACCCAGGGGTTAAATTCTGCGTGCAAATGGCCCTTAAGTAGGTAGGTATCTCTCCATCTGCAAATAGTGTCAATGTCAAATTTGAAGTATGACAGCTTTTTTTCTCGTGAAAAAGGCAATGGTATTATATCTATTCAGGCATAGTATTGGTAAAACTCGATATTTTTAGTAACTTACTTGTAATTTTGTAAATAAAGAAAAATAAATCTAAATAAATATTTTGCCGTGTTCAGGAGGTAAAACCCTTTCGATTCGTATAGTAATTTGCAGGTGTCACCAAAATGAAATGTTGTCAATTGTTGAAACGACGGCGGGCGGGAAGGAAAATCAACGTAATTTTGTAACACTTCATTGAGATCTCTTGCAAGAAGCAAGAAGGAAACTGAGTCCCTATCTCTTATTAAGGGGGTGATATACGGTTGAGCTTTAAAATCGCGAACTTACTCGGCTCGCATCGGTCACAGGTTAAAGGGGTGATAGACGGGCGAGTAGGTACGTGTACTTATATGACTCGGCGAGGTTAGTCGCTCGTGTATCATCAAAAGTACGCGTACTTAAAAAACCGACGAGTAAGTTCGTCGGCCTCGGCGATCCAACTCGTTAGAATTTTGCTCGTAGCCCGTCATGGCTCGTACGTCTGTCACCAACGCAAGCCGCGAGCCACGATCTTTCGGCAGTCTGTGGGTGAGGTGTTCGACATAAGGTTTTTTTTTTTTTTTTTAATTTATTTAGAACACATACAGTCATATTTGAATGCAATATAGAAGTACTTTGTACTAAACAATATAAGTACGAAAAGACCTGGAGGTTCATTACTGAATACACATAATAATTAAAAATAAAATGCGCTTGATTAAACTAACAATAGAAATGAGGTGAAGAATCACTAAAGATGACAATATAAAATAGGTACTGGTAAACAAAATATAGTTATATAGGATACTAAAACAATTTACATTTTAATAACCTTTTAAGGCTAGTAAGAGGAACATGAAATGGATCAATGTCAATTATAGATGCTTATTATAATATTTAGGAACTCGTCTGAAAAGGGTATGTCGGGAGTAATTTGTGCGGGCAAAGCGCACATGAAATAGAGGTCTAGGACGTAAAGGGTGGTGCGGTACACTGAAAGTAACTTTTTCCAAAAGATTTGGACACTGAATAACACTTTTAAAAAGCTTAAACATGAACATAACGTCTAAATAAATACGGCGATTACTAAGGGAAGGAATATTAAAATGCTTTGCAGCTGTTGCGGAGTTTTCGAAATACATACTTACCTGTTCTGTAACCAAGCGATTTTATGAAAATATTTTGAATTCTCTCTAAACGGTCAACGTGGACTTGATACTGCGGCGTCCATATAACAGAACCAAATTCAAGGACACTTCTAACAAAAGATGTAAATAGCAACTTATACGTTTCAGGTCGCTTGAAAGGCTGACCTACCCGAACCAGCATTCCTAATTTTTTATAAGCAAGCTTACAAATATTATCTACATGAGTATTAAAGTTTAATTGTGAGTCCAAGGTGACGCCTAAATCCCTAATTGAAGAAACACGTTCTAAATTATTACTTGATATGGTATAGTTAAAAATAATTGGATCATGTTTACGAGTGAAACTAATAACAAAACATTTATCTGTATTAAGGAAAAGATGGTTATTAGAACAGTACTGGTAGAATTTGTCTAAGTCTTGTTGTAATCCAAAATATTTATTCAGTAAATAGGCCACATGAGGGCTCTTTTACATGTCTGCTTGCGAAGCTATAGATTTATAAATTTTTGTGTCATCTGCGTAAATGAGGTGCTCTGAGGATCGGAAACAAGTTGCCATGTCGTTAACATACAAAATAAAAAGCAGCGGGCCAAGGTGTGACCCTTGTGGTACCCCAGACGGAACGGGAAGAAAACAGGAAGTATAACCCTTCAGAGCAACAGCCTGACTTCGGTTGGTCAGATACGATTTTATCCATCTGCGGAGGTCACCGTGTATACCGAGTTTAAGAAGTTTCATAATTAAGATACTGTGGTTAATTTTATCAAAACATTTCGAAAAATCGGTATACACGGCATGCACCTATTGGGATTGTTCATTTTTTTTTAAAGTCTTAATTCGAAATCCATTTCGAGGTATTGGATTAACAAACAATTTTAGCCTTTTACTTCGTTAAAATAATAAATAATTCCCGATATTTCATCAAAAATACGTATGACCTTAGTTTGACCTTCCTGATTGGCTGCATCAGTTAATGCTTTAAGCAACATGTCTTAAAAAAGAAAAACGGCGTTGGCTCTGTGGTATTTATCTACAACTGTCAAGTGTCAAATTTGATTTGATCTCAACTCAACCGTTGCTTTGTTTACTTACGAATCTTACGATATTATGAAGAAAATGGAAAGTTATATGAAATGTTTTATTCCTACGTGTAAAAACGATTCAAAAAATAGTTCCAAGACAATAGTACGCATCCGGGAAGAATTACGAGAAAAATGGTGCCGCGAAGTAAACGTGGAATACTTCAAGGTCTATACACAATATTGTTGCGAAGACCATTTCGATGTAAGTGTAAAAAAATAAATATTAAACAAATATGTTTATATTCTAGTTCGTTTTTACTGTAGAGATTAAAACATAGAAATGCATGCCTACCTGGGTTGTTCATTATGGTATTATATTATATTATGGAATTAGAATAACAATTTGCTAAAGTACATGCCGATGCCCTTGTAAACAATACCTGCCTGACCCCAAGGTCGGATATTAATGCATGCTTGAGAAAATTGGATTTCCATAGTGGCGAGTACCACAAAAATGCACATACTGGTGGCATGTATAATGGAAATGATGATGCGTGCTCTTAGCCATCCTATGAAACGTAAATTATATAAATATTAAATGTTTTATTTTATGTTATGTTTGCAGCCAAAGCAAGATTTAATTAACTACTACTTTAAATCAGAAAACAAGGAGCCATGATTTAAAGCTACAGCTAAACTTCGGAATATAGCTGTTAATTTACCAGAACGGGTACAGTTTATCAAAATTCTTTTAATGTTTAAAAGTTTAACTTTTCATGTTTGATAAATATATTTATTGTTTCATAAAACCAATATTTCAGGATTCTAGTGGATCACAAGCAGATGTTTTAGAATTAGCTAATTTGCTAGTTCACTCTAAACAAGAATTACCAACAAAAAAAAGGAAATATGAAGAAATTAATATGCCCAGTATGTCAGGTGTGATTTCATCGAAACCCTTCAAGGTACTAAAACATTGTTATTGGAATAGTATAGTTACACTAAGAACATTTTTAGTGTATTAAAAAATATCTTGAGTTGCTCTTTCATGGTCGAGTTATACTAGCTCGGTACTGCACTCGCAATTGGATCTTTTGTAATCTCATGAATGATGATTGTATGTGCTGAAACGGATCAGACTACTTTCTTATTAGGTCATTTATAAATTATATTTAACTAACAGATTATTTTATCTATAAACAGATAAAATCTGACTCTGATTTCTCGTAGGAAACGCATCAACATTAACAATTTGTAGCTAAGAGTATGTATCATTAGAGGTATTTATTCCTGCGTGTTTACCACATTGATGATGAACTATTTGTTAAGTGCTAGGCATTTTGCAGATAGACGGATGGACTCTTGATTTTATCTTATTTTACACATGGGCCATTTTGGATCTTTCGTGCAAACTGCAATCACCCACTTACACACTCAGCTGTTTGAATGTGCAGGCTTCCTCACGATGTCTTTTTCTTCACCGTAAGAGCATTGGGTAATGTACTTAAGTTAAAAAAACTCACTGGTACATGAAGAAAAGAACACATTTGTAATGCAAGTTTGCAGCTTGCCTACACAGTGATACTTATCTTTTGTTATTGGCATTAAGGAAGCAATCACACAGGCCACCTCATGGTATGTGTTTTTTGTGGATCATGCATGAACGTCAAGAGACTTCATATATGTTGTTATGTTTGAGGACTAAGATAAAATGTTTCTGGCCCTTATGCCAACACCCCAACATAACATTTACACATTTTTTTTATGGATTTCCAGGTACATGTTGCAGTTCAGACTACTGTAATCATTGTGGACAAGGTCACTAACACAAGATTTATGTCTCGAAAATGTAGTGGTGCAGCTACAGTATACAGTCTTCACAAGAAAGTTCTTCAACGCCTGTGACAGATTCCCCTTCCTTGTTTAGTTTTACTTCAGAATCAGAACACACTGATACACTAGTAAAAAAAGAATTTTATGCAAGAAAAATAAATTTAGTTTTTTTTTACAAGAAACCCAAAATGTATTTAGGGTTACCTAAGCAATACCTTCGGTTGATTGAATTCATAGTAGAAAGATCTTCTCCAAAAATAGATCATTTGTGTGCTATAGTAACTTTACTTAAAATAAAAAGAAATGATACTATTGAATGAATAAGCGATGAGCTTGAGATATCCCGCACAAAACTGTCATCAATGATTCTTATCGGTATTGAAGCCCTAGCTAATTTCTTTATAAATTTAATTTTGTCTCCACCATCACAATTAATAAAAAGTAACCTCCCTTTAACATTTAAAATCAGATACTCAAATGTGCATATGATTATAGATTGCTTTGAAGTACAGATTGCCAAACCATCGAATCCATTACGCCAGGCTCAAACTTGGTCTCAATATAAAAGCTGTAATACGGTAAAATACCTCATTGGCTGGCAGATAGGGGCTTTAAAGAAGTTGAATCCTTATTAAGCTCTTGTGGAATGAAACTTCTTAGGCCTCCTAGCGTGTACTCTGGAGTTAAGCAAACATCAGCTGAAGCTTTGCAAAGTAAAATAATAGCTAGTTTAAGAGTACATGTTGAACGGGTGATCAGACGTGTCAGGGAATATTTAATTTTAAAACCACAGTCTGTAGTTCATTACAAGTATGTGCCATATTTAGACGAAATTGTTATTGTTGCTTGTGGATTAATAAACTTACAAGGAGAAATAATAAAGAATGATTGAAAATAAAACTTGTTTTTTTTTAAGTTAGAGCACTTTAATAATTTAGGAAATATATATGTTTCCCAGAACTTTTCTCCCCTGCAGATAACATTCCGAATGTATTCACGGTCAATACTCTCCCATACAAAAGTAATTTTATTTGTTATTTCAAACTGTGGGTCTGCGACACAGAACAATCCTTTCTTCTTCCCGCATGCAAGCATTTGGCACTGAATTTGTGTTTTGAATTTATTTTGAATTTGATTATCATTCAAATATGTCTTTATTGCTTTTTCAGAAGCTGGGCATTTTATCTCAATAACAATATCATCTGTTATCCCATCAGGAGATGCTCCCAGTATGCCATTAATCAGTACAAATCCTGATTTCCTTATATTAATATTAAACTTCTCTTCCACTACTTGCAGTACTGTTTTTTCTAACATTTTACCACGCTTTATGTGATTTGTTTCGGGTACTTTATAGCCACCGAATATTTGTTGGACTAAGGAACCATCTGTTTGACAGTGAGCAGCTTCATAAAGTTTGGATGCTGTCAACCTTCCTTGCCTTATACTATGCCAATATTTACAATTGCTTTGGCCTTTAGTCTTTTCATTGATACTCTTTATGACTTTATCGTCTACAATTTTAACTAAAAATTGTTTAAAATTTGCATGACCATGTACCACATTTGTTTTGACAAATGAAAGTGTCAAGTCAAAGATATTCATGCTCATCTCCTTAACCATCTCGGTGTTAAAATTAACTATTAGGGAATTCTTTATCTGTTTTTGTTTGCATTCCTCATAGAATGCTGACAAAATTGTAAGGTCTTTATTTGCCAGTTTTATTTATTTCACTTTATTTTATTTTATTCACAACAACACACTTAAAAAGAAAAAAAGAAAACACAATGAAAAAAAAAAAGTTGTTGTGAAACAGTCCCAACTCAGCATGTGCCAGCTTTTAAGCCAGCGCTGGTCTTCCGTTTTTAGCCTTTGGGAATATGTCTTTGCTCTTGACATTTTCTGTGCGAGCAGTGGACAGTGTTGGTTTATTCCAATAGCATTGTGTTGTAGTTGATGATGGTTCAGAACTCTTCTTTATCAGCCAAAATAGAAGCTACAATGAGTGCTTACAACCACCTGAACAGAAAATATGTAATAATGTAGGTACATCAACCACAAAACATACAAGTATAATAATAATTAAAATGTATTTATCCTACTAATATTATAAATGCGAAAGTTTGTAAGGATGGATGGATGGATGTTTGTTTGTTACTCTTTCATGCTGCAAAGGCTGGACAGATTTGGATGAAATTTGGAATGGAGATAGCTTATACCCTGGATTAACATATACACATACTTTTCATCCCGGAAAAATTCTGAATTCCTGAGGGAGTAAAGTCAATCGAAAACATGGGATGGCCGAATACCTAATTCTCCGCGGATGAAGTCACGGACAGAAGCTACACATACATATTTTGAGAAAAATGTTATAAATAGGGTTTAGTTTCTTTGCATTTTAGCCTGTTCGTCTTTACCACAACTCCATACTAATGTTGACAGAATTGCTGACAAACATACTTACATTAATCAAATATTTGCTAATATTTATAAGTTCAGTTTATTAACACATTCACTGCCTCCGATGCATATATGCGTTCTCTGGACTTTCCTCCAGTGCCTTGAATGCATATGTGCGTTCTCAATGTATGTAAGCTTCATATAAAACAAAAGATGTGGCACCTGGCGAAAGTTCGAAAAATAAGGTGGCAGTGAATGCGTTAATACAGTAATACAATAATAGTGTTTTTGTGAAATATTTATTTAGTTTGGCACTCCATTGTCAAAAGTGGTGGGACAGGTGGCTTAAAAGCTACACTATTTATTTAAGTTTCTAAATAACTACCTGCAGCGGCTGCACAGTCTTCACAAGTGGAGTCTATAATAAAAACATTGACTTCATCAATTTTACAAACAACAGTGTATGGTTTGCTATTGATTCTGTGTTCAGGGACTACTCTGGCCTTTACTGTGCACTCTGAACCATTTCTACAAATTTGCACTACCCCACAACAGTATTTATATATGAATCGCGAGATGACCTGAAATCACAATATTTATTATTAGTATGTCTTAGATCAAGGCCGAGAATAGAACATAAAACCTGCAGAGTATGGTTATTGAATATGCAACTTGTACTTGGTAACTGGATTATCTCAGTAAAATTCAAATATAAAAAATCAAAACGTGACTATAGGTACTTACATAAGTATTTTCGCTCCCCTTATTTCAGCTAAGTTATGGTTCGGATTTGACGCGATATACTCTATTAACGTAATGTTGTCCAGTTTAGGTAGGTTTCTAGAATCGGCTTTAACAAAATTGTCGCTCATATTTACTGTTATTGTTTATTAAACTTAAGTATTTTCCACTCGCTACAGTTCTAAATAAAATCTAGCTTAACAATACAATGTGACATCTGTGTGACATTGACAAATGACCACATACCACATCCTTTGACAATTTTGACATTATAGCGTATTTTTTAAAATACTTAGGAACTCTGGAAATTCGTTTAATTCGGCCGTCATTTATAATTTACGAAAAGTCGTATCTGATATTTTAAATAAATCATAAAAAATAATCTAAGCCATGAAATGAACATTTGTTGAAATTAGATCCTTAAAATACTCTATATTTCCTTAAAAAAATAAAATAAGGGGTGGTTAAAAAAAATGAACAATCCCAATTCTATTGATGACAAAATCAGTAAAGGTGAGGAGATTCGTATCAACACTCCGACCCCGACAGAAACCATGTTGATTTGGCGATATATGCTGGTGAATAGAAGCAACAATCTTATTACAGACTATCTTCTCAAATACCTTACCAAAAATGTTAAGCTTGCTAATAGTGAAAATGCACTCGAGAACAAAAATATATGTCTCGCGGCATTTCTCGATGTGGAGGGAGCATTTGATAGAACTACGTTTGAAGCCATAAGCACATCGGCTGCTAGGCATGGCATTGAACCAACCATATGTAAATGGATAGGCAACATGCTAAACAGTAGGCTAATAAAGTCAAGTCTTTTGGGTGACGTCCTATACGCCACAACGACAAAAGGATGTCCCCAGGGAGGGGTTCTCTCACCAACTCTATGGAGCCTGGTGGTAAACTCACTCTCCTAGAGGAACTCAACACTGGTCCAATACACACTGTTGGGTATGCAGATGATCTCGTGATACTTATCAACGGGAAATTTCCGGATACAGTATCGGAAATCATGGGAAAAGCTCTGGAAAATTTGGAAAGCTGGTGCATTAGCCGCCAACTATCCATCAATCCCAGCAAAACTGTAGTAATTCCATTTACTAAGAAAAGGGACCTCAAACATATTAAACAGCTAAAACTGTTTGGCGAGGCACTAAAATTGTCAAGTGAGGTGAAATATCTAGGTATAATACTAGATAAAGAGCTTACTTGGAAGAAACACGTAGACAACGCGTTAACAAAAGCGTTGAGAGTGTTTGGAATGTGCAGATCAGCATATGGAAAGACATGGGGCCTTAACCCTAAAGTTCTGAAGTGGATCTATACCATGATGGTAAGACCCATAATCATGTATGGCTGCTTGGCCTGGTGGCCAAGAACAACGCTAAGGACGTGTAAGGACTCTCTAACTAAGGTACAGAGGGTGGCTTGCATGGCTATAACAGGGGCGTTCAGAACAACGCCGAAGGTGGCAATGGAAGTTTTACTAAACCTGCCACCACTGCATATTGCCATTCAGTCTGAGGCGTGCAAGTCGCTACAGAGGTTGAAAGAGACGGGCCTGTGGAGCGACGCATCGCCTAGAACCAGACACACTAAAATGGCACACAATGTTGTTCTAGACAGAATACTGACGATGGGCTGCGATAAAATGCAGCCCAAGTATGTATTCCGGAGGAACTTCAATGTCCACATCCCAACCAGGGATGAATGGAAGGATGGGTTGCACCTCTCAGAGGAAGACAACGCGATATGGTACACTGATGGTTCAAAAATGAGCACCGGTACGGGGGCGGGTATTTACGCCAAAGACTATAGGTAACAGTAGCATAAGTATGGGCAACTATGCAACGGTCTTCCAGGCGGAGTTGTATGCGATAATTGCCTGTACGCAAGAGAATATAGGTAGATCTCCACAGGACACAACTATCTACATTCTAAGTGACAGCCAAGCGGCACTAAAGGCACTGACAGCGCCTAAAGTAGACTCGAAACTAGTCTACAATGGAATCCAAGCCTTAAACAGGCTTGGTAGGCACAACAAAGTGAAACTAATGTGGATTCCAGGACACGAAGGCTATCCCGGAAATGAAGCCGCGGATGAGCTGGCAAGGAAAGGGTCCAAGGACGCATACGTCGGACCAGAACCATTTGTGGCACCCTCACCGGGCACCATAAAAGCAGCCCTGAACGATAACACCCTAGAAAACCACCAGAAGGAGTGGAAAACTACGGTAGGCTTAGGGCATGCAAAGCTCTTCATAGAAAGAGTTGACCAGAGCTGGACCAAAAAACTTTGGAAACTCAGCAGAAGACAACTCGAAAAAAAAAAAAAAAACTCTGATTCGTTATCGGAGTGTTTACAGGGCACTTTGGGGTTAAACATCTCCTAGCAAAATGGGCCTATATGACAATACAGATTGTAGAATGTGCGGCGAGGAGGTGGAAACAATGAAACACTTATTGTGTGAATGTGACGCACTCGCCGGAGTAAGAATGAAAATACTCGGTTGTGGCTACCCAGAACCGAACGATTTCAAGGCTCTGCCATTGCACTCCACTATCCGCTATTTGGAAGGGGTGGAGGCTGCATTGGATTAAGAGCTAAAAGAGGGGTAATGGTAATAGGCTATTTGACAGGTTTTTGAAAACCATCTCAGATTATTTGTTGGTGTTTATTGAGTACTCCAAAAGTGGTAATTTTAAATTCTTTTATGTATTTCGTCTAAAAAAAGGAAATAAAAATTCACTTTTAAAATATGCCACCAAAACGCTTTCTTGGGCAAGATGGCGTCGCGCGTCGCACAGGAATCAGTGACGTCAGTGGTCAATACATAAACAAACTGACATTGGCTAATCATAGCAAAGCCAGAAAAACAAACACGTCAACTGTCATATAGAATATACAGACATCCTATAATCTGTGATATTTACCGACCCTAATTATCAAGTTTTATCGTGGTTTTTTTAATAAAAGATCCATTTTTTTCAAGTAAGAATACCTTAAATCGATTTTAAAACTCATAATTTGTATGAATATACATAATTATTACGTTTTTTTTCACCTTGTCAAATAGCCTATTACACAAAAGATCCCATAGGGTCGAAGTGTATCCGTAAGGACCCCATCCAAAAGATAAGATAAGATAAGAGCATCACCAGTTTTGTAGATAGGCGTTATGAGAGCCTTTTTCCATAAATCGGGGAAATGACCAGAGCACAGTGACTTTTTAAAAATGAGAGTTAGGGGAACTGTCAACTCACGAGCACACGTTTTAATAAAGAGGGGATGAATCAGGTCAGCACCACTACCCTTCTTAATATCCAGTTTCTGTAAAAACTGGAAAACGCAGTCTTCCTTGATATCAATGGAATGTAGATCAAGAAACGTTTCGTTTGAAACAGGCAAACAATCCAGTACAACAGATGGGTCCGAAATGAAAACAGAGTTGAAATAGTCGTTAAATAAATTGCTTATTGTGTGACCATCATTAAATTAGAAGAATTACCAAGATAAGACATTTGATCACAATAGAACTTGCCAACAATGTAAACAAAACATTCAATGAGATATCCATATTCTAGCACTATTTTATTCTTTTAATGGTTTAGGACAATTATGTGGAAAGAATTGATTTAGAATTTATTTACACATGTGCTATGTCTTACGATCACTAAAAAGTATAAAATAAAATAAACTTTTTTATATTTACACATGGATTTAGCAGTATTTGATGATGTAGAATGGAAATTACAGACATTTTGAATACAAGGTTTGTTTACATTGTTGTCAAGTCCTATTGAAACAAACCTTATTTATTTCTAGTTTTATTGTTTATTTCGGTTGAGAAATTCTAGTTAAGACCTAATGCCAGCGCCACACGCTTGGTGTTTGCCGCAAACACTGCAGGACGCAGCTATACATTGGAATGAGATGGAAATACATCGTGCTCACTCTAAGATATAGTTGCGTCCTGCAGTGTTTGCGGCAAACACCAAGCCTGTGACGCCTGCATAAAATAAGTGATTTTTAAACGACTTCAAAAAACGAGGAGGTTCTCAAGTCTTCTGTATTTTTTTTATGGTTGTGAACTGATATTGATGATTATTTTTTTATGTAAAAGCTGGCGCTTCCTGTTTGGGCCCATTTTTATCAAAGTGAAGATCTAATAAGGGAATCTATGAGGAATCGGCGGAACTCTTCAAAATTTATAGGCACGAACTATAAATTTTGAAGAGCTGCGATCTTGGTATTTTCCATTTTAACTCGTGTATTTGCTCTTGGAAAAGACTACTTATTTGGTGAAGTGGAACTGAAGATGACAACAGCTGGCCATCGGAACTCCTAAACGGTATATATTTCAAGTTTGGAGACAATATATTTCGATTAACATAGTTGAGCGACTATGACGAAGCATATTTAGGTTTAAATATATGACTATGACTTGCGGCGAGTTTATTTTTTTAATAATTTCTTATTTTAATTGAGAAGTGGGACTGCATAACAACATAATTATGATCACTAAAAAGTATAAAAATTGTCGCATGTCGCATGAAGAGATTTCCTTTAAGATAGCTAGCATGCTAGCCGTGCTGTTCTGTACAAAAATGCTGAAATGACATCGAACTGTTTTAGCGCTAACCCTTCATTTGCAGCAATACTTACAGAACTCGAATAGTGCTCATTTTTGCAACATGGCTATAAGTCTTATCATAGTCTTATCATATCCCTTTTTTTTGTGTAAATTCAACTGCAACTAAACGTGCTTTGTATTTGTCAACACAACTGTCAGGGTTTCTCTTGATTTTATATTTTCTTTTCCATCGTAGTGCTTTTCTATTCTTAGGTAAGTCCGTCAGTTCCCAAGTGTGATTCTCTAGTAAAGAACTAACTTCATTGTTCATTGCTTCAATCCATTTATCTTTGTCAGACCTGCGCAAGACTTCTTGATATGAAGACGGTTCTTGAACTGATATAGTCTCATTGATAAACTGTTCAAAACTAAACCTGTCTGGAAGTTTAATTTGGATTCGATCACGAAGTTGTCGCTCGCTAGTTACTGGCGCTGGCATGTCCTCGTCTTGTCGCGTCACATCATGGCTTTCAATTTAATCTTCTTCAGAAATCTTCAACGCCTTGATTTGGGTCTGAACGAGGATCCGGATAAACACCCTCATGAACAGATTGAGGAATTAGTTAATGTTAAGGAGACACATCTAGTGTATGCGTTTCCTGTAGCTTTACGAGTATATCTGTTAGGTTTTATATCTTTGTAACGGTTTCTATGGTGTTGTTTATGTTGGTTAAAAGTCAAATATAATAAACATTTTCCCACTGCGTATTTCTTCACTTTAATATGGTAGCAGAGCGCTAAAATTCGATATGACGAGCTCGGTAATAACGGTGTGAAAAACTATGTCTAAAATTAAACTAAATATTCGACCATTTTATGGCAACAATTGGTCAACATGGAGATTTCAAATTGTGTTGCTGCTGAAGACCTAAACCGGCGCACTAGACGCGGTGCAAGGGACCCTCACAAAGCCAAAGCCAAGCCAAAGCCCCGCCAGATGCTATAGCGAAGTATAAAATCGATTACGATGCTCACCAACGAAGCGAGAGTAGGTAAATACTGCATGAGGCTCTACTTTGAAAATCGAAATTCGAAGTTACGTTAGCTCCATCCCTTTCTCTCGATATAGTCTCGAATGACGAGTGACAGGGATGGAGCTAACGTAACTTCGAACTTCGATTTTCAAAGTAGGACCTCAGTACTGGTAGTGCCGAGATACCTACCACAGATCAGCTTGCTGATGTTCTAACCAAACCCGTTTAGAAGCCAAGATTGGTAAAGCTTTGTGAAGAATTTGGTTTAAAGACGAGGGAATGTTAAGGAGACACATCTAGTGTATACGTTTCCTGTAGTTTTATATCTGTTAGGTTTTTATATCTTAGTAACGGATATGGTGTTGTTTACGGTGGTTAAGAGTCAAGTAAAGATATTATACATATACATTTTTTCCACTGCACACTTGTATTAATAAACTAATCTCAATTCTAATGCTCGTCTCGAGATGCGTCAAAAATGACAGTGTTCTATGGTTTGACGTTTACTTTCACGTATCTTGTGACGGGTCTCTCAGTCAAGATGTGTTTATTAATACGGCCCTTAATAAACTCATCTATTAGCGGAGATGCCCGTCATCATACATTATATCAAAGTAAACGTCAAGCAGTTCTAAATTGGCCTGCGCCGGGCGTACGCCGGATGTACAGTGGCGCCCTCATTACTTTTATTATGTTTTCTAATAAACTAAGGTATTTTCTTGAAATTGGACGAAATGTTTTTGTACTACAAATGAAAACAAAACTAAAAGGGAATATCTTATTGTTTAATAACAATTCACCTTCGAGTTATTAACTTAACGGAAAAAATGGCCACCTTTTCCCGTTAAGCTGACTACTCAAAGGATGATTGTTATTAAAGTTTATTACGTATCTCATAAATTTTGTTTTTACTTGCACTACAAAAATATATCGTCTGATTGTAAGGAAATTCTTTAGCTAATTAGAAAACACAATAATATAGTAATGAGGGCGCCACTGGACGCTCGGCGTTTGCTCGGCGCAGTTCTAATACGGCCCATAGTCTCGAGTAACAAGTGAAATGGACGAAACTAACGTAACTTCTATTTTCGATTTTCAAAGTCGGACTTCAGGGCCCTATTTCTCGAAACTAGTATAAATCGGGTTGGTATCAAGTGGTCAAAAACGCAAGTGGGCAACGGCATCAACTCACCTAAAAATCATGTGGGTAAATTTGCAAATAGTCGAATACGTAATCGGTCCATGAAGCAACTCGTCACAAAATTATTTCGTCTACTGTCATATTATCAACTCGTCACATATACATGTGGTCTAAATAGCTGGTCGCGAACAAAGCAAATCGTCATAAATGCATGTGATCTAAATAGCAGGTCACGAACAAAGCAACTCGGTGTGGAGTGTGGTGCAGGATGTGAAATACAGTGTGTCCCTGGATAAAGTGCACAAACGAATAGGGATGAAACTAGACACAATTTTATCGACAAAAAAAATAATAAAAAAAAATTACCACCTTTATTTATTTTTTTATGATTTTTAAAAAAAAGTCATAGTACGCAGAGGACCTCATCGGAACAAATCAAGATATTTTGGCTCCTGTGGGCTCTATTGATTTGAAACAAACGGAATTATAATCACAAAAATTTATTTGTGTCAATGAAAATAGAAAAAAATGAGAAAAAATGACATAAACCCTAAAAATAATGACTTTTCCTATGAATTTTGTGTTTTTTTTTCTCGAATTTTTAGTATTTACTCGATTTACTCAAAATTATGCCCATCTTACCTCATGTTATTTTTACCAGTAATGGTTGGGTATCTCATTGCCTTTTATTTAAAAAAATAACCAAGTGTCTCGCACAATTACAAGATCCTTAATGAGCGGCCAAACAAAGACATTGCGTTTACACTTAATTAGGTAGCCGCTCAGGTTGAAACCCTTAATGGAGGATTAGGATTACATTTTGGGTTTCTTGCACAATTATAAGATTATTAATGAGTGGCCAAACAATGACATAATGATTACGCTTAATTAGGTTGTCGCCCAGGTAGATTATTGTCCTTACTCTTTATTGAATTTTATTTCGGGTGGGGCGGGGAATACATGTTAGGATTAGCATAAATAGTGATAAGATAAGGTTTAGTTCATCGTGTAAACTGACTCTCATCCATCCACAGAACTTTTTGGGTGAATTCAGGATCGTTCCTGATCTGCCGTTGAATCCAAGAAGACAGCACACATCTTGGTACCCTGTCTACGTCGTCGTGTAGATGTTGAACTCGTTGGTAGTGGTATGGGTGAAGACCTTCTTTTTTAAAAATCCGCCAAACCGATGATTTTGAAACTCCATGCTGCAAGGCCAACCGCCGAATACTGGTCGTCGGATCAGCAAATAAACTTCTTAGTATGGCTTCCTCAACAGCTCCATCAATCACTACTCCTGCTTGTTCTCGGCGATCTCGATCCAATCGAAGTCCATTCGACAATCGTCTGTGAAGTTCTTGAAAATTACGAGCAGACGGTACAGGTCTCCTGTTCGGGAATGCTGCCATGTATAATAAACGAGCAGCTCTGGCATTACCTCTCGCCATTCCATAATAAAAGTGGATGTCGGCGAGATCTCTGTGCGTGAACTCACTTAAACGGGGCATTTTATGAAATCCTGATAGTAGAAGTAGTTGTAACTGAGAATAAGTAACGACGAATGATTCGAAGTAACTGATGAACTAAACCTTATTTTATCACTATTTATGCTAATCCTAACATGTATTCCCCGCCCCACCCCAAATAAAATTCAATAAAGAGTAAGTAAGGACAATAATCTACCTGGGCGACAACCTAATTAAGCGTAATCATTATGTCATTGTTTGGCCACTCATTAATAATCTTATAATTGTGCAAGAAACCCAAAATGTAATCCTAATCCTCCATTAAGGGTTTCAACCTGAGCGGCTACCTAATTAAGTGTAAACGCAATGTCTTTGTTTGGCCGCTCATTAAGGATCTTGTAATTGTGCGAGACACTTGGTTATTTTTTTAAATAAAAGGCAATGAGATACACAACCATTACTGGTAAAAATAACATGAGGTAAGATGGGCATAATTTTGAGTAAATCGAGTAAATACTAAAAATTCGAGAAAAAAAAACACAAAGTTCATAGGAAAAGTCATTATTTTTAGGGTTTATGTCATTTTTTCTCATTTTTTTCTATTTTCATTGACACAAATAAACTTTTGTGATTATAATTCCGTTTGTTTCAAATCAATAGAGCCCACAGGAGCCAAAATATCTTGATTTGTTCCGATGAGGTCCTCTGCGTACTATGACTTTTTTTAAAAAATCATAAAAAAATAAATAAAGGTGGTAATTTTTTTTTATTATTTTTTTTGTCGATAAAATTGTGTCTAGTTTCATCCCTATTCGTTTGTGCACTTTATCCAGGGACACACTGTATAATTTTGTAATGTAATGTGTTCATTTCAAATTGCCTTTAGATAAATAAAGGAATACTAACAACCCTGTTTTTTCTTAAGCATAAATAAATAAGTGAAAATAAAAAACATTTCTCTCAACAGTTTATAATTGTTAATATGACTTAACAACGAAACAAAAACATCTTCCATAAAAAACTAAAATAAATATTTTACTCTTACGCGTCGTTACACAATTTTCATAAGCATAGGAGCCTAAAAATGTTAAGATGTTTCAATTTTTCTTTATGTCTTATCCATTAACCTACCGCCAAACAGCAGTGTTCGCATTGTTGTGTTCCGGTTTGGGGATAAGACAGCCGGTGAAATGACTAGCGTAGAGGCATTCCATCGTAGCCTCAGGGTTGGCAACGCATTTACAGTCTTAGGATTGCATTGCAGTCGTGTGATTGCGAATGTCTATGGGTCACAGTTCCCACTTACCATCAGGTGGCCTGTGTGCTCGTTTGTCTACTCGATGCCATAAAAAAAAAAAAAAAAGGGTCAGACATCATTAACAAAAACTCTTGTGCTGAAATTCTCCCCTGTTCCAAATTGTTTAATTGCTCCTTATACCTGGCATTAAATATCTTATCTTTCCTCTTTCTGTTGTTAGAATTGAACAAATTCTTTCTCAATCGATATTCAGAGTGTTAAAGGATTTATAAAATTTGTGACGAGTTTGCTTTATTGGCCAAATACTTTTTAACCTATTTGCGAATTCGTCTAGACGATCTTAAGACAAGTAGCTAAAGAGACCGGTTACATCTCGGACAAACTACTTATTTGTCCGGTTGATTTATGACGAGTTGCTTCATGGACCGATTACGTATTCGACTATTTGCAAATTTACCCACATGATTTTTAGGTGAGTTGATGCCGTTGACCACTTGCGTTTTTGACCACTTGATACTAACCCGTATATCCACCCTAATAGATATACCATAGACCATAGATACACGTACCTTTATAATCTGCAACAGAAACTGTCAAAACCGAAAAATGGCGTTATGGCGCCCCGAACTCTTTGTTTAGATGCGTGAAATGGCGTAAAATCCAGGATTCTGGAGTTGATTATTTTAAAGGGATTTGGTCTCAATTATGTAAGTGGTCATGTTATTATGTTTCACTTATGTTACCAGTGAAATAATTAAACGTGAAATGCCTCGTGGGAGGTCTGATTTCTCACGATGGCGCAATCACTGTGTTTGACGGTGAAATGCTATTCCGTAACGTTTAATTATCGCATGTCTATTGCGTATATTATAATTGAATAGTTTCGTTTTTATAATTATCCCGGTTAGGTTTCTACTTTGCGCTCACACCTGGATTACACACCAAGACTATAAATAAAAACACTTAATGATTTGTATCATGATTATAGGTTAGACTAGAAGTAAACAAAATTATTACCTACGCAATTACTAGTAAACTGAAGTTGGTCGTGACGAGGGTCCACTGAACTTATCGTTATCCTTCATAATTGAATTTGATGATGTTTGCACTAATTTTGTTTATTATGTATCATTCTACCTACTTACAAAATATCATCATAATATAGCCAAGTTATAACAGGTATCTTTCTTACTATCATTAAATGTTGAATAGGTGGATTTACTTTGCTTTGTATGTATTTTTTTTTGTATGGCATCGAGTAGACAAACGAGCACACAGGCCACCTGATGGTAAGTGGAAACTGTGACCCATAGACATTCGCAATCACAAGACTGCAATGCAATCCTAAGACTGCAAATGCGTTGCCAACCCCGTTGCTTTGGATAAGTCTTGATCACTTCTATCTGTTGATTTTCATTATGTAGAATTACAAATTTGAAACTCAAGGTAGATTTTAATACCCATTTAAGTATAGAATGTGTAAAAAAAAATCATGATGAAGCAAATATATTTTATGTATGGTACTGCCAATTTCCAAATTTAACATTCAACAATCAAACTATAACAATGTTCTCTGTACTTATCCTGTTTGGTTTCTTAGTTGTTCTGTCAGTCCTAAGCAAATCACTACATAGTATAAAACAAAGTCGCTTCCCGCTGTCTGTCCCTATGTATGCTTAGATCTTAAAAACTATGCAACGGATTTTGATGCGGTTTTTTTTAGTAGATAGAGTAATTCAAGAGGAAGGTTTTTATGTATAATACATTTTGTTTTATGTACGTGTGTTATAGAAAACTCAAATAAAGCGAAGCGAGGGCGGGTCGCTAGTTATCTCTAAATAAATGACAGTATCCTTGGCAATAGACAAATTAATGTGGTCCTAAAATGTGTAACTAAAGATTTAGTAATTTTCATGTTGCAATTCCTAGTGTTTATTGTGATTACTAGGCTTGGGACTGTTGGATGCTTGCTATGGTTCTAGAATCCATGGAGTTGCCATTATGTTAAAATATTTTTTTTGGAACTCAAAGGGTAAAAGTAAAACATATTAGAAGTCAAGATTTATGCTGTTATATCGATAATAAACATGTTATTATGTTGTGGCACACAACTGACATCTATTTTACAAATAAATAAAAACATGTGAGTAATAAATTGTCACTTTTGGTTAAAGACTGTTTAAGCAATTTCTGATAAACTTAATTTAAAATTAATAGTTATACGACATGCAAAATTGAGTCCTGGTTAGAGCCGTATAAGGAGTTAAAATATGACAAAGAAGTCTTCTATATTTTGTTCTTTATGTGATGTGTATTTCAAAGCAGAAATAAATATTTTTGTTGTTAATGATGTTAAAAATATATCCTATCAATATTACTGTGGTGAAAAAAGCTTGTTGTTAGATTGGATTGAGCCTTACAACAAACTATACCAGAAAGGTTTAGGTACTTAACTAAATGTAAACAAAAAAACCACGTGATTTAGTTCGTCAGCCAATAACAGCAGAGCACTGACATGTCGAAGCTCGACAAAATAGTTGTGATTGGCTGTTTAACAGAGTCACGTGGTTTGGTTTGTTTACATTTAGTTAAGTACCTAAACCTTTCTGGTATCACTACATAGTATAAAACAAAGTCGCTTCCCGCTGTCTGTCCCTATGTATGCTTAGATCTTTAAAACTACGCAACGGATTTTGATACGGTTTTTTTTAGTAGATAGAGTGATTCAAGAGGAAGGTTTTTATGTATAATAAATTTTGTTTTATGTACGTGTGTTATAGAAAACTCAAATAAACCGAAGCGAAGCGAGGGCGGGTCGCTAGTAGCAGTTAAGTTATTGTTACTTGTATTTGTTTTAGTTTATTTTGTTTACTAATATTAGGGTGTTTTAGTATAATTGTATACACACAACTTAATATGAACTTGTTTACTTTGATTTTGACTGAAAAAAAACTTATTTTAACATATGGCGACTCCGTGGATTCTAGAACCACGGCGAGCATCCAAAAGTCCCAACCCTAGTGATTACGGATTGGTTTTAGTATCCTGTGGCATGAATTGGGTAAAAAGTATATGGGTGCAACTAGGTGTGGGGAGCAAAGAGAAATGACGCAGAAAGCTCTGTTCTTTCTTCATTTTTTATTTGTTTTGGTTTACATTCATAAGCGCACCATAAACCTAATTTAGTTTAAGTATGCGTAGGCACTACATGTCAGATTCAAATTTCACAATGACAGATAAGGACAAAGCATGCTTTAACCACAATTTAGGACTTGAGAAACGCATAGAGCTAACCCCATTTGCTTCTGTTTAGTCCACATGTACTCCACCAATACTCGTTCTGAACAATTGTCCTCGTGTGTGATATCCATGGACTTATTTCTTTAATAAGTTCATGTAGTCATAGGGCTTATGGTGATATTTTCATTGGAAGCTGCATTTTATGCCCAGTGATACAAGAGACTAACATGAATGATTTCATCTGAGAAAACAGCAATTTTTATGATTGAGTTGTCAATCAATTTGTATTGACACCTTTAATGAACTGAAGAAATACCAACTAAGTTTTTTTTTTTTGCGTGCTTATGGAAATAACCACTAAGTGTGGTCACATATTTTTTAATTGAAATAAATCTTGATAATATTATCCAGAAAACTTGGGGATGGATATCATCTAATATTGACAGTTCAGTAATACAGAAAGGTACTGCAATGGTCTGAAGCCAGGGATGTATGGCGTGAGACTGGGGATGTATTGCACCATTGTGGCTGTAAAAAAGGCTGCAAAACAGTGGGCATCACGTGTCTGGTGGGTAGCAGAGGTAGAAAAAATAAAATAAATAAATGGTGGTGGTTCAGCACTTCTGTCACCATAAAGTATATCCTCAATTTTTTTTAATTCAAATCTAAAGTCATGCAGCACACTTTTTAATTCAAATTTGTTGAAATCACATGGAATGGCTCAAAATCGAAGGGTATACTTGTTTTTAGTACTTACTGTTTGTGAATTATATTAGGTACTTACATTTTGTTTTGATTTCAAATTAATTTTCTCTTCTTTCATTTCAACCACATCAGACAATAAAGGTAAGTATTTTAGTTTGAATAAGTGGTTGTTTTTTGTACATTTATAGTTAAATAAAGTAAACCAGTTTTCAAAATCATGAAAGTTTTCATCCGTGTGGTTGCCGGGTTAGAATAGTGCCACTCCATATCTTCCCGTGGATGTCGTAAGAGACGGCTAAGGGAATAAAGGCGTATAGTATTGTTAGGCGATGGGCTTGCAACCTGTCACTAATACACTGGTAAACATCTTAGCCTAAGTGTGCAAAATGTGGTTACAGAATTATCAACAAGTTTTTAGAGTTGTTGGTAATTCTGTAGCTGTGCCAACCCCACTCTGGGAATAAAGGCGTGAGTTTATGTATGTATGTTATGAAAGTTGTCTGATTTAGATATTTTTATTTTTTAAACTAGGCTTGGTTGGAATTGTAGATATAAATTCCCTACACATAAAATAGTGAAATTGGTGCACTCGTTCTAATCGCGTGATGCATAACATCACGCGCATCGACGGCTTTCAAAACCACGCGTTTGTTCTCGAATCCGTATGGGTCTACTCAATTTGGCCAAAGTATTTTTGGTCAAATGTATCATTTCCCAAAAAGTTGTTTCCCATCGCAGTTGATTTATTTTTTGTTTATTATTTGTTTATTTTTTAAGTGTGTAACCTAACTTAATATAGGTACCTAGCAAGCGTTTACGTCATACCGGATATAAAACCGAAACAATACAAAATGCTTATTGGGAAATGATACATTTGACCAAAAATACTTTGGCCAAACGACAGGATCCCAATCCGCATGCTTAGTTCAAAAACTACAAGACAAATTGTCAAGGTTTTTTTTTTCTGGATAATATTATCAGGTTTTATTTCAATTAAAAAATATGTGATCGTAGATCGTTAGAACTAAAAAAATATTAGGAAATTTCATATTTATCCCGCGCAATTTTAATTGGAAGACAATGTTTAATATACATTTTACGTCTGATTTCAAAATACGTGTAGACAGATTTTTCATAATGGATAATTTGGAGCAACATGCTGTAAAGACCTGGAGGAAAGTTTCTTCAAAAGTGGTGAATTGGAATTGGAATCCAGATGGAACAAGTGCAAAGATCTCGACGGGGATTACGTAGAGACATAATTTTTTTTAAACAAAAACTTTGGATTTGATTTCATACTTAGGTCGCGATCTTTCCAATCACCCCTCATACTTTAAAATGATGAGGTTACAGCGGTATAATGTCCAAATACGTAAGATTACATCCTAATATTAAAATGCCTGGGTATAAAATTGGACTTGGTTGTATAAAGTCTTTGTTTACAAAATTGCCAAATAAGCGAAATGTTCTAATAGCGAATCGACCACGTAGCAGAACGTACCTAATGATAGCAAAATGACGAAATAAACATTTAACCAAATATTTATGAGGTCTCAGTTGCAAAACGACGACATAATCGAATGACAAGGAAACAGTCGCAGAGAGGTTCATAAAGAAACTTCACACCTCAGTATCTGGCCACTTATTAGTTACAGGCAAAGATAAATGTAAGCAATTCTGTATGTCATTTTAATTGTCAAAATGTGTTTTATGCAGCATTTGTGTAATAACTAATAAAATACTATCAAGAGTAATACGATTGAAATGGACGATCCGATATTCGTTAAAGCCGTAAAGGCGGTCGAGCGTTAGTTGTAAATGGCTATCGCTACAATAAGTGCCACACCAATGTCAGCAGCGGTACACCATCATCATTTGTACAAATATTCAATTAATTATCTGTTATTAGTAATAACTTGGACGTTGTGCGATCACGACGTTTTGCTACCTAGACACTTTTAATCCAAGACGTTGTACTATCTAGACAAAATACAAATAGTGACATTTTACGACCAAGGCATAATTCAATATGGCCCCAAACCTACCTAGTCATTGTAGAAAAATGTCTTTTTGCTATAAATGACAATCGTGCAACCAAGACATACCCGATCATTGTTAAAAATAAGTCAGTGTTTACTAAGGTAGTATACAATTACGACGTTTCGCAGACATAGTCATTCTTCAAACTAGTCGTTACTACCCTAACCCTTATTTTTAGGAATATTTTTACGATGATAATATGTGGCATTCTCAGTGGACTATAAGGAGGAATTTAGTTTTCGAGGTATTGGGACTTAAGTAAAATAGATCAAGTTGTGGTTTTTTTCGCAAATACCTCAATAAACAACAATATCCCCGGATATCGATTTTGGAAGCAATCAGTCGAATTATTAAACAGTTCAAGATGGCGGATACTTTAGTTTTATTCTGTCAGCGGATTCGTTGTCTGATATCACACAGATCCCCATATATTGATTTCAGAAGCAATCCCTCCATAAATTAAAAAGTTCAAGATAAGGATAAAGGCTACTTTTTCTTAATCTGTTAACGGAGACTAGCTGAGATCGCTGAAATACAATATACAAAAACTTTTTTAATTTTACAAAAAAATAAAGGTCAACCCTTACGTTCATTTGGAGAGTAAGTATTTATCTCAAAAAGTAAGTCGAGCTTCTTTTCTGCTTTAGCTATTATATACCTATACTGAGATTGAGGTCCTCTAAAATTTGTAGATTTTAACTTTTGAAGCAATTGGTTCATTAACTAAAAACACTTTTTTAAATTCTGATGACTGGTTCGCATTAGAGGTCCATAAAAAGCTCAGATATCGATTTTCATAGCAATTGGCTTAGTAACTAAAAATGTACTTATTGTTTTTGCAATACGCCCCAGATCAGGTAGGTAATTTGTCAATATTATCATATTAATTTGAATCTTTGAAATTTATTTAATTATGTGTATCTATTTTCCCTGAAGTTCCTCATTTTGCTACCAACCGCGCCGCGGCTCGCTGCCAATCGCGCTTTTCACGTTAGGGTTTCATTCGGGTGTCATCGGGTACCTACGCAATTTGAAACAACTATTTATCTATTTCAATAGCCTTCGCTACAGATTGCCGTCTTTGTTGAAATCTGGCAACATAGCAACTGTCAGTAATTGGCGTCGGGTTTTAAGTGCGTTTAGTATGATAGTGTCACTCCATGTCATCCCGTGGATGTCGTAAGAGGCGACTAAGGGAATAAAGGCTTTTATCTACTCTCATACACTCGCGAGCAAAATAATTGCATCACTTTGCATTTTTCCATCTACACTCAATATATTTGTACATCTTTACTCGAATTTAAAAATTATAGTACCAAATGAAAGTTGATAATGTAACGCAATAGAAAATACGTTATTTGAATGTAATATCAAGTCCTAAGCCTGAAATAAGCACTGAATACAGAAAATGGTGAAAAACCGCTTCAAAAAGGGATTAGGAAAACTAAGAATGATAGGCATTGTATTTACTAAAGGTATTTATTACAAAAAAAATAATTATACATCAGTATTTGGTATGCCCTCCCCTAGCCCTCCTCACACAATCTAATCGATTTTTCATTGATTTTATCATGGTTTTCACGTAATCTTGCGGGATGGCTTCCCACTCCTCCTCCTCCTCAAGACTTGCTTCAGCTCCACCACATGAGACGGGGCAGCATTCCGCTGCCGAACCCTTCTTTTCAGGAAGTCCCACATGTGCTCAATGGGGTTTAGGTCCGGGCTCATCGCTGGCCAGTCCATGGTGTCGATGCCCACCTCGCGAAGGTAGGCTGTGGTGGCCCTTGCGGTATGACAAGGGGCATTATCCTGCATCAGGATAAACCCCTCATCAAACATACCCGCGTAAGGGAAGACAAGCTGCTCCAGGATGTCGGTGCTGTACCTGGCAGCGTTCAAACCACCACCACACAACCACGGCCTCCACCAGGCACGAAAACCAGCTCCGTTCGCCTATCGTAGGAAATGCCGCCCCAGAACACGACGGAACCTCCTCCGTAGGCGACTCTTTCGGAGATGCAACATTGAGCAAATCGCTCTCCCGGTCTACTGTACACTCGTCCCCTTCTATCGCAGCCGTTCAGGCACATCCTGCACTCGTCTGAGAAGAGGACTGAGGTCCACTGCTCAATTGTCCAGTTTTGGTGATTTTGAGCAAACTGACGACGTGCTTCTCGGTGCCGAGGCAGCAATTAGGGCCCCGTCGCAGACCTTTTCGGGGTCAGGTTGGCTGTCTTCAGTCTTCTCCTTACTGTCCACTCGCTGACTGCAATTCCTCTTACTTCTTCGAGCTGCTGTTGGACAGCAACAGCTGTCTGGTGACGATCTCGTAGAGTTGTTGTCACGATGAACCGATCGTCCCTCTCCTAAGTGCACCTTTTCCGGCCAGTTCTTGGCCTTGAAGTAAAGGCCCCAGTCTGTCTGAATCTCCGGTAGACTCTACAAACTGTAGACTGAACCAAATTCAGCTCTTCAGCTACTAAACGTTGACTGCGGCCCTCTCGCAGTTGGCGAATGATGACGGCGACTTGAACAGCAGTGGTGTCCATTTTTCCAGGTCTCGCTCGATGGGATAATATGCGGAGATGTGTACCGGTCGACTTTTGATAAGTGACTGATAATCCCCCCCTCCCCCTCTAACCCTGTTTTATAGCCGTCTAAGGGAGCACGACTTGCGCATTCGGTAAGGAGCAATCTGCCACGAACCAGAAAAATTACCGTTATTTGTAAAATACTACATCGATTTCCAAGTTTCTTAACTTTTTAGAAAGCTTAAATTTCAAGAGACTATAAACATTTAAATATTTCAGAAAGATACCGTTTACAAAGATATTGAGTGTACATGGAAAAATACAAAGTGATGCAATTATTTTGCTCGCGAGTGTAACGTAAAGTTCGAATTATAATCTTCAAAAATAATTAATACCGGCATACTTTATAAAAACAATACCGAAAAAAAAAACACCGACATTATTTCTCTAACAAAATAATGTTATAAAGTAATTTTTTTACAATTACGATACAAGTTAATCCAAAAAGTTAATGTCACCATCGAGGTTCCATATAATTTTTTTTTTATAATGGAATGCTCATGCGGTTCGCGTCAATTTTACAGCATTACAAATAGTTTTCATTCCAATTTTTACTTGTCTGTGACAGCGCCCGCTTTAACGCATGCGCGGTGATGTGCTAGGTTTTGGCACCATTCATTGAATACGTTTTGTTGTAATTTATGTGATTAGATAAAGTAGTGTGTGATACTATTAAAAACCTCGCCTGGCGGCTCGGTTCCTAAACACACACTCGTGTTTGAATACCCCTCATTATGCAACAATTTCATAAACTACTATTAGTACTGTTAGGCGATGGGCTTGCAACCTGTCACTAATACGCTGGTAAAACAAGTTTATCTACACACATGATAAGTCCTCTATTATGCGTTCAAAACCCGTAGGAAATGACCAGCATTATTACAACCAATTTTACTATGAGAACTTTCTTGTCTGTGGTAATAGGTAAAACCTGTACTGCAATGTTATAAGTTATAACAGTATAGATTTTGGTCAGGTTATGAGTTTAAATTTAGAACAGCTGTCAAAACTCAAGAGGGTCTCTATTCTAGTATTCATAGATATTAAAACAGTTATCGACTCGAAACGTCAATTCAGTATGTTTTTTTAATATAAACCGCACGACATTTGATCTCGAGTGACTTGAGAACAGGGACTTCATTCGTTTGTCTACAGGGTGACAGGAAATTCGCCGTATTCCTTGAAAGGGGTTATTCTACAGCTCATTTGTAATGATTTAAGTCCAGTTAACCAGGGGTCAAAACTCATTGGTTTTCGAGTTATTCACGTTTTTAGTTTTTTTTTTAAATACCCTCTTCGGTCTAAAACTAGTAATTTTGTAAAAACTTCGTCATTTAGAAATAAAAAAAAGTATTTTTCGAATAGCCAATGAACCACCGATTACGAAAAATAACAAAATATTACAAAAAAATACAAAGTTTTGCAAATAAAAGGATTTGAAGTTAGAAGTTCAAGTCATTATTTTCCAAATTTTGTAACATTTTAAAGCATAATTTAAAAAAAACGTATGACACTTCGCGTACAAATTACAGGAATAATTTGCTTAATTTATAAGCTTTCTAAAAAGGTACAATTTATGACATTTTAATATTAGTTTTATGTAAAATTTTACAATTAACAATAATAGCAGAAATGTTTGCGGTTATAAGCTCCATCGTTTCAACCAAAAAACACGGGAAGCGTTGCAGTAAAATGAATTTAGAACACAGTTCTTTTTTTAAAATTCAGCTATGGGCTTAGTGTCCTATTTTTAAATACATTTTCTTTTTAAAAACCTAAGGTGCGTTCCATTTTTAAATTTAGAGCATCTCAAATCGTTCTCTTTTTTAAATTCAGCTAATGTCTTACGACGTTCTATTTTTAAATAATGATGCTTTTTAAAAACAAAGTGCGTTCTATTTTCAAATTTCGAGCACCTCAAAGATTTTGAGTGACCTACGTAATCAGTTAGTTTCAACTTTCTTTTCAATTCGGACGATATTGATAATTAAGCTTCTTTCTCAAATGGCTGCTTACCAATTCGAAGAATACGCAGATATCGTTTATTGTTACGGACTCTGCGATGGAGACGCCGCTGCAGCTAGAAGAGAATACCAACGTCGTTACCCTAACCGCCGTTTACCTCACGTAAGTGTGTTTGGTTCATCGTACCGTCTTATTCGGGAAAGAGGATCAGTTCAACGCCGCCAAGCTGACGCTGGAAGACCTCGAAATGATCCTGCTGAAGAAGAAGAAATCCTTCAGTGTTTCCAGGCAGACGGCACTACTTCGACGAGAAATGTGGCTAACCAGCTCGGTATGTCGCACTGGAAGGTGTGGTTTACACTGCACTCAGCTCGGCAGTACCCGTATCATTACACTCCAGTACACGATATTGAAGAGGGAGACCCAGCGAGAAGGATAGATTTTTGCAGATTCTTAATTAATGCAGATATCGAAGATCCCGAGTACCTGAAGAGAATTTTGTGGACAGATGAATCCAATTTCGACCGTAACGGGATAACAAACTACCACAATCTGCACTTTTGGGCTCCCAAAGGTCAAAACCCAAAAAAATCAAGAGAAGGAGCTCACCAGCAAAGATTTTCTTTGAACGTGTGGATGGGAATCGTGCACGACAATTTGATCGGACCTTTCTTTCTGCCAGCATAATTGACCGGCATCGCATATGAAAAATTTTTGAGGGATGAGCTACCGACGCTACTTGAAGATGTGCCGCTTGCGACAAGAAGGAACATGATTTACCAACACGATGGCTGCCCCGCTCACTATTACCGGGGCGTACGACAGTGGATGGATCAGAACTACCCAAGAAGATCGATTGGTCGAGGCAGCCCAACCCCTTGGCCAGCCAGAAGCCCGGATTTAACTCCATGTGACTTCTACATCTGGGGTCACATGAAGGCGTTGGTCTACGATAAACCGATACGTAACGTAGAAGAGTTAAGACAAAAAATTGTAGAGGCGGCACAGACAATGAAAGATAGGCTTTCGAGACGAGTAACAATCACCGAAGTACGAAAAAGGCTTCGTGCTTGCATTCGAAACCAGGGCAAACAGTTCGAGCAAAATTTGTGATGTAATTGATTTTAGTTTTTAAGATTAAAGTTTATTTGATAGTGAAACTGTTTTTTTCCTCATTTTATCCTAACCTTGCTTAATCACTTATCAAAGTAGGTATCACTTAAGACTTAAGACAGAAACTGAAGGCAAAAAACCCCACGAATTCGAGACACAAACAAATTAAATTAATTAAACTAATGACCCTTTGTTTGTGTCACCAAAGGCAATCTGCTGTGCCTTCTACATCAAGAAGATAAGTTAAGATAAGAAACAGAAGACAAAGTAAGCCCTCGGAGAATCTAAAACGACACAAACAAACCCATTAGAGTCAAGTACGCTAAGTAAAGTCTTCTAGCTGTTCTGCTATTATTATTATTAATTGTATTTTTTTGTATTAAAATGGCATAAATTGTACTTTTTTAGAAAGCTTATGAATTAAGCAAATTATTCCTGTAATTTGTACGCGAAGTGTCATACTTTTTTTTTAGCTATGCTTTAAAATGTCACAAAATTTGGAAAATAATTGCTAGAACTTCTAACTTCAAATCCTTTTATTTGCAAAAATTTGCATTTTTTTGTAATTTTTTTTTATTTTCCGTAATCAATGGTTCATTGGCTATTCGAAAAATATTTTTTTTTATTTCTAAATGACGAAGTTTTTTCAAAATTACTAGTTTTAGGTCGAAAAGAGGGTATTTAAAAAAAAAACTAAAAACGTGAATAACTCGAAAACCAATGAGTTTTGACCCCTGGTTAACTGGACTTAAATCATTACAAATGAGCTGTAGAATAACCCCTTTCAAGGAATACGGCGAATTTCCTGTCACCCTGTATAATTAAAAAAAACATTTGTCTTCACGGAGGATCGAATTGCCGCCATTATTGATGTCATTTGTTTGTTTGTTTTTTTCTGTTACGAAAGTATTGTGAAAAGTTGTTTGTTTGTTTTTTGTTGTTATTACAACTATTACAATAAATAATATGTTTCTGTATAATGTTCAAATTTATTTTTTATTG
Organism: Acleris laterana; assembly: GCA_963966035.1. Taxonomy (NCBI): domain Eukaryota; kingdom Metazoa; phylum Arthropoda; class Insecta; order Lepidoptera; family Tortricidae; genus Acleris; species Acleris laterana. The sequence goes on along the minus strand of OZ014438.1, from coordinate 50,959,077 downwards.
CATTATTTTAGTATCTATAGTCTATAGATATTTTACAGGTAGCATTAGTAGCATTGCAGGTCATTTCTCTACGGGTACTGAACCCATCTTATGATATTATGTGTGTTCTCTAGAGTACTTATGATACCTATGTGTGACGATAAATTAGTGTATGCAACTGTAAACAATTAGGCTTTAAAAAACTCGTGTGATCCTAAAATGAAACCCGCTGACGCTCTTTTCATAAAACCAGACTCGTGTTTTAAGGCCTCTCATTATGCATCAGGTGCATAAACTGCTATTTTAGAGTTGTAGGTAATGCTGTAGTTCTGCCTACTCCACTCAAGGAACTAAGGCGTGAGTTTATGTATGTGTATGTGTAATATAAGGGGATAAAAAGGTGGAATAGTGAGTGTTTCCCGTTCGTCCGATCGATTGACCGACTAATCGGTCTAACGGGATTTATTTTTCCCTTTTGACCGACGCCCTCTTTTTAAATATTGTACAGTCATGTCGAGTAATAACTATTATTTATTATTTAATCAGCCTGTTGAGTGTCCCACTGCTGGGCAAAGGCCTCCCCCCTTAATTTCCACAAATCCCTATCAGTGGCAACGTCCGGCCAATAACTATAACATTTTTAATTTTATTATTAATTTTAATATGAAGATATTAGTACCTATAGATCTATAGATAAAAATACCTACGAATACGTAAGAATGGAAGTAAGTAGAAGGTATAGTGGCTATTACTAATCAACTTGAAAGTGATGATCGCACACCCACATTTTACTCCTCTTCAGGATGACAAACCCAGATAATAAATAAAAAATAAAAATGCAGCTACACAGACTGCAATTGACACAACTTTAATTTTAGAAACTGGTGATTTACAGGCAAAACATTTTTCTTTAAATAAAGAACAAAAAAAATAATGATCTATTTCTTCGTGTTTACTGCAATGCCGTAACAAAAATCATAGAAGAGGTTAAGGATATAATATGTAACAAGTAAATTGTAGATGTATATAGATATTCCATTAAACGGCTACGACGCTAACTGTAGTACATAGGTAATGAGTTTTTCTTTTATTTTAGCAGTTTGAAGTTAATTTCGTTTTAGTTATAAGATTCAATAAAGTACTTTTCAAAATGACTACATGTTTTTATTATGATCGGACAAATGGGACAACGATTTCCCATAGGTCCGATTAGTCGGACGATCGGGAAAAAAAGTATCATTGGACTGATTGATCCTTAAATTCTGTCTGATCCTTAAAAAAATTGTTTGTTTTGTTGCAGATCATAAATAATCTGGGCACCCACATTGGGCACTGGCATTGCAAGCGAGATCCTTATCAGGGTAGAAAGGATATGGAAAGCCTCTACACAAAGTGAGAAGATAATTTCAGAAGTTTTGTGTTCAGTTAGAGGTACTTTTGGTTTGTCGATAACCTTATTCCTAAAATCTTTTTCAGATGCAATATCTTTCTAATTGTCTTGGAAGATGACTGACACAGAAGTTATCAAAACTGCACAAATGGACAATATGGATGACACAAATAACATTGGCGACATATCGTCTAGCAGTAAAGAATCTGATGTTGAAAATGTTGATGCAATAAAAAAATACATTGAAGAACAGGAGATACTTATAAGGAACTCTTCACCAGTTAATGGTTTCGAACCAGCTGAAAAAATGGAAAACCCAATTAGAGTCACAAAAAATGATTGTATTCTGCTGCAGCAGCAACTTGCATTCTCAGAGGACTCTCAAATAGATTTAAAAAATCTTCAGTTGCAAAAGTCAACACTGATTTTGTCGCCAAGTAGTATTAAATCTGTAAAAAAAGATTTTGAGGAGTCAGTAATTAGTGAGGAAGATGGCAAGTCACACTCTGAAACCACTTTTATAAGCAGCTTTGTAACTGAACTAGAGCATAAAGATAATATTGCCAATCAAGCAGACACAATTTTATCACTACAGAAGCAAAGTATTACCAGCTCTCATATAGATATCGAATATCTGCATCAGTCATGTGATAGGTTACAAGCAAATACACACAGTACTGAATTATTTAACAAAAAACATATAGTAAATGAAGAAGAGGAAAAATTTAAAGATAAAAATAGCTGTGAAACAATTAATGATGACTCCAAGTTAAAATTAGACATTAAATACTCTGATTTGCACTATTTAACAGCAAATCAAGTACTTAATAAATTAGGTAGTCCAGGAAGCAAAGACAGAACCACTTTATTTGAGACTCCTGAAGTGTCTAATCTTGAAACAAAAAAGTCTGAAGATATTGAAGGATCTAAGTTACTGCAACAGTTACTGACTTCTACAGATGCATTTGATAATGAAATGAGGAAGACAGATGAATTTAAATGTAAAAGCATTTTAAACAAGGAACAGTCAGAAGAAACATTGGCTATAGCTACAAGTGTATTGGATATGATACTGACTGGTACGGAAGCTGCTCTAAACAAGAAAAAAGTCGGTAGTGTTTTATCTAAACAATGTACAAGTCCAGAAAAAGGTAAATTTCATAAATGCTTACACTCTACGGGGTATAAGGGAGCTGGCCTATTGTCTGACGCACTTGCAATCGCAATCGACTTAAAGTGGAAGTAGTAGTTTACGTGACGGTTGCGTACAATACTTTATCTATACTAATATTGCAAACCCTCTATGATGGGTTCAGGAACTGTGGGTTATGGTTTGCATGCATGTCAATCAGAAATACCACTTATACAATAAAACACAAATAAAAATAAAGGCAAAAATGGAACTTCAGCCGATTTTTCAGCAGTCGCGCCTGTCTCATAAACTTTACAATCTAATTAAATATCCATTTCATTCCTCAAAGTTACAAAGTATGAACGAGAATAATCATTTTAAAATTTTTAAAATTTCAATTTGCGTTCCGATTCTCGCAACAGCCTCATATCAAACAAGGTGCGAGATTGAAATGAATTTCTTCCATCATACCTACAGGTAAAAAATATTACTATTTGACGTAATGCTAGTTCTAATCTGACAGTATCTGAACGTTATAGAGGTTTTGCGATATAGGTGTAGATAAAAATGTTTTAATTTTGTATGTAGACAAGCCCTCGATTTTCCAAATGAAAACTATTGCAATTGCGAGTGCGTAAGGCAGCCCCTCAGGTCGTGTGACAAATTAAAACGGGAGGTAGTTGGAGGTAATTGCAATACATTTGACTTAGTAGCCATTATTGTAAAACTGTATTTTTTTTTAATATCATTATCCCCAACTACCTCTTTATTTCACTAGTTTTAAAAAAAATGCCGACTTTGGTATAAAAAAAGCTTTGGTATCGAGGAGTTCAAATTCTTTAATAGTACGTTTTGATGTAAGTGCGAAAAGATATTTTAAATAGTTAACCACGTGTATGAAACGATGTTTTTAATACATTTGCCAAAACATGTCAATGAAGCAAAAATAAAACAGTAAACGAACGCCACAGACTGCTCTGGCCGTCAACTGAAAGTAGTGCCACTGACGCCACGACGGTTGGAGCCGTCACAAGTTCAAGATCAAATGAGACTTGGTTTCGTATCAATAGGTATAATTTGCATAGCATAACATGTTTGGTGTGTGAGTGACACATTATGTATTCGACGTAAGGCGTTCAGGTAGTTAGTAAGGTTATGGAGCTCTCACACTTGCTGTTATTAATGTTATACAGGGTGTCTCTGACCTTGGGGCTTTAAATTAGAGTTGCCACGAATAGTGGTTATAGCGAATAGTCGAATACCGATTAATCGCCATTCACTTTGGCGAATAGTCGAATAACTTGACATAAAAAAAAACATTAAACACATTAAAAATATTTCTAATTTCTTCTAAGGTTGTGAGCAAAAGAAAACAATAAAGTTAAAGAAATCTGTTTCATGTTATACATACCTACATATATGTAGTAAATTTAATTTTCAGTTTTTAAATGCTGGCAAATGGCAACCCTTTTCTTGTACATAGTTTACGGGGAATACCCCGTTTTGTTTTTAAATATTAATTAAAAAGCCTAACTAATTTAATTTCATGAATATGATAGGCACAGGCACATATTACAGATAATAATTGATATTGTGTATTGTTTTATTAGGGAAAATAATTAAAAAAATGATTATTTTTAACTCATTAGTTTTTTGTTCGATATAAGTTTATTTTAGACGACTATTCGCCGAATGCCGAATAATACTAGCTATTATTCGGTATTCGACGAATATAAAAAAAATTACGAGTAATGCCGAATACCGAATAATAGCGAGTATTCGTGGCAACTCTACTTTAAATGCATAACGATCGATTCTTCTCACTAAACTGAACTACTTTTGTTCTGCAACATTAAACAATAACCAAATCTTTTTTTTTAACGTTGGGAAAATGCTTTTGCGTATTCCACCCAGTTAATAATCTTTTTTTTTTTTACGTCGGGCTAACGATTTTTCGCATACAACCAGGTTCAGGGGGACCTAGGATGGTTATGTGGGACTCACCAACCGAAAATGGCCGGAATACCCACTAAAAACCCAGCGGTAAACCATCTGCGTCATTAGTAGAGGTGCCACGCGATCACGAACAAGCGCATTCGGCTGTGGCACCTCGACGCCAACGACTCCGGGAGGGTGCCTTGGTTTACTAAGGCACCCTCAGACTTCCGGTGCGCCCTGGTGGACGATGGGGTCCCCTGACCCCTTCGGCCGGCGCAACCCAGTTAATAACCTAACCTGACATAACCTAACCTAAGTTCAGATAACTAATTGATGGTAAAGTCTAATTGTAAAATCAGTTTATTAAACAATGGCCATAAAATCACTATCTCATGGTACGGGGGCGACATCTCCTCGGTACGAGGGCTAAAAGATAATGGATAATTGGATCGCATACATTGAAAATTACATTTACCTTGTATGAAAAAAATAAAATTTATGTTGGACATATTTTTAACAACTTACAGAACATAAGAAGTTCAGTTTCAGGAGTAGAAACGATCCATGCATTTAAAGCCCCAAGGTCTCAGAGGCGCCCTGTATAACGTCATAAAACATTTTATCACAAACTTTAACAAAAGTTATCCATCGTTATCATGTTATACAGGGTGTTATGTAATGAGTGGAAAATCATTGAACTACGGATAAAGCGCACTTAGGACGTCATGAAAAAGCTAAAATAGGTTTTGTAAAAGTCGCACGGTTTTCGAGATATTTGGCAATTTGTTTTTTTTGAAAATTGACACTTTTGGTCGAGTTTTTGGTCATAGTAGTGTACAAAGATGTTTTTTTTGTTTAATATTGTTAAATACGACGAACTAACGTTAATTTAACGATAATTTGTGACCCATTTCAACAAAAATATGCTTGAAGTCGTCAATGTCATTAGAGATGCCAATTAATTGGTAACTAACAAAAAACTCAACCTGATTGTTATAGAATGTCACATTGACTTTGGACCTAAGGTGGTACCTTTAAGTTCTCGACTGTGCCTAGACCGTATCACACTCGCAAGACACACGACATGTGAGTGACGTATAAAAACAAAGATGAAAAAACAAGGTACTGGCTAGACCGCGGATTTTTGTGGCAATGACGTCGCGATAGGTTAGTTTGGGGCGTAAATGGAAGGGCAATTAAAACAATTTGTTAATATACCTTTATTAACTGAATATTTTTTATTAACTAGGTATTCACGACAAAAAATATTATTATTACCGCAAGTCATTTAGAACAACTTTTCATCTGTTACGGAGGGTCAGTTAACGAAAGAACAACGTCGATAATTTAATAAATTGACAATTGACTTACAGGTAATTTATATCGTGGATGCCTGATAATACAATTTTAATTCATTAGAACACCATTAGACTAGGTAGCCGTAGTAATTAACACCGTTCCATTTACTCTCCAAATTACCCTATTGTGACGTCATTGCCACAAAGATCCGGGGTCTAGAATGGCTTACATATTATGCGACCAATTCAAATTTAATTATGCTCAGTCCGTATTGTTACGGGAAGAGGGCATTTTTCACATAACTTTATTGTTCATAATATCATAATCATTTTGTTTTTACACAATTATTATTCGTAACTTTTACTATATCTAGCTGGAACCGTGAACCGTATACGTGTAGATTAAAAGTGGTTGTCAATCCTTTATTCAGAAAAAAATATTACTATTATTTTATTTTCGTTATTACTATACAGGGTGTTCGGCACATGGACCGTCAATTTTTTTTGGGATATTGTTGGGGTTATTTGTTATCTTTTCGCCCTTGGACTTAGGGTCATAAGGGTCACGGTTTTGGAGATATGATTTGTTAAATGTTTTTTTTCAAATTTTCCGAAATTCCTTCTTTAAACGTTCGTAACTTTTTTATTAATGCGTGTTACAGAAAAATATGTTGTATTTAAAACTTGTTAATACATGCTAGTTCAAATACTAATAGTCTTTATTCTAATTGATAGTCTCAAAGGGACGTACGAGGTTTTTTATTTCACAAATTTACTGTTTGTGTGAAAAAAATCCAACTTCAAAATTCAATTATTAAAAACCTAAATACAATTTTGGGGTTTATTTTGTTTTAAAAAGTTCTCTAGCTAATTACCTTTCTAACGATGTGCTACACATTAATAAAAAGTAAACGGGAATATCCACATTTTCAAAGAAAACTTAGAGAGCACCTAGATAACTCGTTACCTAACTGGTGGATAGGCAGAAGCGGCCCGATTCCTTGGCCCGCAAGATATCCAGACCTAGCGCCTTATTTGTTAAATAAAACTTCGCTTCAGTACTTGTAAAGTATTGAAATGAAGTTTTATTTAAAAAATACTTGAGAAATTGCGTAGGCACTTCCGTTACATAAACTAGTTCTTTTGCCCGTCCCCAGACAAAAGTCTAAGGGCGTTAGGTCTAGAGATCTTGCGGGCCAAGATATCGGGCCACTTCTGCCTATCCACGAGTTAGGAAACGAGTTATCTAGGTGCTCTCGAACTTTTTTTTGAAAATACGGATATTCTCGTTTACTTTTTATTAATGTGTAGCACATCGTTAGAAAGGTAATTAGTTAGAGAAGTTTTTATAATAAAATGAACCCCAAAATTGTATTTAGGTTTTTAATAATTGAATTTTGAAGTTGGTTTTTTTTTCACACAAATAGTAAATTTGTGAAATGAAAAACCTCGTACGTCCCTTTGAGACTATCAATTAGAATAAAGACTATTAGTATTTGAACTAGCATGTATTAACAAGTTTTAAATACAACATATTTTTCTGTAACACGCGTTAATAAAAAAGTTACGAACGTTTAAAGGAGGAATTTCGGAAAATTTGAGAAAAAACATTTAACAAATCATATCTCCAAAACCGTGACCCTTATGACCCTAAGTCCAAGGGCGAAAAGATAACAAATAACCCCAACAATATCCCAAAAAAAATTGACGGTCCATGTGCCGAACACCCTGTATAAGACTAGCATTAAGACTGCGCCGAGCGTACGCCGGATGTACAGTGGCGCCCTCATTACTTTTATTGTGTTTTATAGTAAACTAAAGTATTTTCTTGAAATTGGACGGTAAGTTTTTATACTACAAATGAAAACACAACTTACAGGAACTTAACGGGATAAAGTGGCCACCTTTTTCCGTTAAGCTGACTACTCAAAGGGTAATGGTTATTAAAGTTAGTTACGTACTCCATAAATTATGTTTTTACTTGCACTACAAAAACGTATCGTCTGATTTCAAGGAAATTCTTCAGTTAATTAGAAAATCCCAATAATAGTAATGAGGGCGCCACTGGACGCTCGGCGTTTGCTCGGTGCAGTCTTAAATACCTTAACGGGACTCAATTCCATCTTATGAAGCATGACATATTATGGTGAGATTTGGAATTTCTGCAAAATGTATGCAAAATCGTTAACTCGATTTAGGGAGACATGAAGATTGGCAATTGTATAAGTAGAACTTCAGTTTTTTGCATCATAATTTATATCGGAATTAAAGAAGTAAGTTTTTTTAATATGACATGCAAATTTAGACAATCCGCGACCGCTTTTACAAAAACGGTAGCCGTTATCGTTGAGCGTGTTTTTAACCCTGCTTAACCAGCCCTTCAGCTTCAGGCTTGTACAGCAACCCGTTGCAATAATATAGCATAAATAGTATATATTTTTAAACTACAACAATTTGAGGTTTGAGGTTTAATGTACAGGTTTACAAAAATGTTTTAGAAGGTAGCTTCTTTTAAAATTTTAATAAATCTCAGAGACAGAACTTATGGGCCGACTAAGTACTTAAGCTGCGTCGATTTTATTAAGCATTCTAGATGTTTGGTGATCTTGACTGCTACGTACTATATGTCGCAGACTGTACAACAAATAATAAATGTATTTGCTCTTAAATCAAATTATAAGTCTTTATTGTTTTTGGATGTTTAAATGTATAATGTGACCATCATTTTCTTCGCAAAATTTTCTCTTTAATTACTTTTTATTTTTCTTTCATTGACAAATTTTCACAAATGTATTAAACAACGTCGTTTGGTACACGTGCGGAACTGTCAGTTATCCCAAGTCTGGTTTCTCGAAGCTCGGGCCACGACACGTCGGGACTCGTGTAAAAATACGTACTTTCCGCACTTGCATCAAAATCTACATATATATATATATATATATATATATATATATATTATAAAATCTACATAGGTATATTTTTATCAAAATTCGGCCATGTTTTTTTCTATTCTTTCCGTGTGTGTTAAATCTGTGCCTTTTAGCTCTGAGACTCATAGTTTTTGAGATAAAGGGTCTGTGACATACAGACAGTTGGACATAAACCTACTTTCCTATAAAATACTTGAATCCCTTGTATATTCCGTATTGTATTATGTTATATTAATAGTTCTTCCATCGAAGGTATTCTGTCCATAGTAATGTAATGAAGTTTCATATTTTGAAAGTTTAAAACGGGTATCAGTTGAAAACTGTCTGTTTCAGTGAACAACTGTGTTTCTTTAGCTATCGGATCTAAGGTGGAAGCAAAAGACTTTTCAGAACTGTGGTACCCAGCAAAAATAATAGAACTGGACTGTGAGGAAATGGAGGTTTTAGTGCAATATGATGACCAACCTAAAAAGTAAGTTAATTTTTCTATTTTTACAGTGCTGATAGCCAATTTAAAAACCTGACATCTAAAACGGATTCAGTTGTAAAACGACATCTTGTACGGAGACTCAAATTATATATAGGTATGAGGTCAAACACATCGTAAACATCTTAGCCTGTTGTGCAAAATGTGGCTATAGGATTAACAAAAAGTTGTAGAGTTGTTGGTAATTCTGCAACTCTACTTGCCCAACTCTGGGATGAAGGCGTGACGGTAATATGGATGTATGTAGGTATGAGGTCAAGTTCGGGTCGCGCCCACATCCGTTTAGGACTGGTAGACTGGAACCCTTGTGTACATAAGTACTAGTAAAATTCCCGATGGCGACGTGTTTTGCCACGCGTCACGTCTCGTCTCCCAATATTCAAAAGGCAAACAGCGGAGCAGGAGTGCCAGTTCGCAACGTTGAATGTTTGCAGAGGTGTGTATCCACACCTCTTGATTACGGAAATTTATGAGTTGATGGATGAAAGAATAATCGATGTACTAGGTGTGAGTGAAATGAAGAAGAAAGGATGTACAATAACCGCTCATGACAAATACTATGGGTACTGGTCCAAGAGTAGCCGATTCTGAGAGAGGTAGTCGGAATGGTAGAAATTATGTCAGAACGAATGAAGTTATGCATGAAAGGGTTTGAATGTGTTATCTTTTGGATTAGACTGAAACTTGGCTTGACCAGGTTTTTTGTCCTCTGTGTTTATGCTCCGGATATATCTAAGCCGCAGAAAGTTAGAGAGGAGTTCTGGGATAATGTGAGGGCACAACTTAATAAATGTGGTGAGAATGAGAGGATAATATTAGGTTAGGTGATTTTAATGTCGTGATGGATATGAAAAGATTTTAGGAAAGTCCGGAGATGAGAGGCTGAATGAGAATGGTGAAAGTTTGTTAAGTATATGTTTGGAGAAAATAATTGCGATGACTAACAAAATGTTTAGTCATAAACGCATTCATATGCAGATTGCAGAGGCAATCAGAGAGAAGCAGGATAGATTTTGTTATAGTTGATAATCATCTGAGACTGAAAGTAAAAGATACGAGGGTATATCGAAATGTGGACAAACTTTAAAAATGTTGTGATTGGAACCGCGTCTGATATATGTGGTATCACTAAAAGGAGGAATCGTTAAAAGGCCAGGAATTAGTGGTGGGATGATGAAGTGAAGGAAGTGGTGACGCAAAAGAAGAAAGTATGGAATAGTCTGTTAGCTGTTAGAGCTAACAGAAGAGTTCAAGGTGATGTATCGAAAGAACAATGAAAGAAAAGTATGTTTTGTTATAATAAAAGTTAAAGATGTAGTTAACCGGAAGAAAGAATACCGAAACGGCAAGTACGATCGGGAATTCTCCTCAAACTTTCGAGCCAATGTAAAGTTATTCTGCCATTTAGTCAGAACAGCTCGAGGCATAGCAGAAGATTTGAATATAGGTGTGATAAGGGATTCAAATGGGGATCTTGTTAGAGATGATGTGGAAATGTTGAATCAGTGGAAGGGATATTTTGAGAGTTTGTATGAGCAGAGTGGAAATAATGGAAGTAGGTTTGTTGGCGAAGAAATATTTTGTGGCGGTAGTATTAGTATGGAAGAGATAATGGATGCGATAAAGAGCATGAAAGTGGGTAAAGCTTTTGGGTATGATAGGATATCTGCTGAACTAACAAAAAAACAAATTTGTCTATATCGTTCATATTTTGTAACTGAGTGATTAACACTGCAAAATACAGCAATGAACCACCAATATGAAAAAAAGAAGAAGAGGTATTAAAGGAGCACTGAACACTGCGAAATACCGCGCTGGACCGCCAATATTAAAAAAAGAAGAGGAATTAAAGGAATATTTAATTAGATTGTGCAATTTATGCGACGCAACTGCAAAAAATTGGCTAAAGTTCGATTCTTGTCTGTATTAAGATTTGTGTTTTATTGTAATACTAGCTTCTGCCCGTGACTTCGTACGCGTAGATTTCGATAATCGTTATTCCCTCGGGAACTTTTAAATTTTCCGGGATAAAAAGCAGCCTATATGTTAATCCAGTGTATAAACTATCTCCATTCCAAAGGGTATAGCCGGGTAAGCATGGCGAAACTGCCCTTAGCGAAAAAAATAATTTCCTTTTACTGGGTTATTAACCTTTACATTTGTAGTGCTTTCACCAAAATTTAAGCATCAAATCCTTCAGGTTTAAAAAAAAACCGCATAAAAAGAAATAACATTTTTATTTTATTTTAGCCAAAGTACTAATCCGATTTCTTTGTAATTAATTTGGATATGTTGTATATACAATTAAGGTCGCTTTCTAAAAAAAAAAAATTTTATAATCTCTTGAAAAAAATAGAAAAACATCGAGTTAACAATTTTCAAAAAAATAAAAAAAATACGTGCGAAATTGCGACAGTTACCTAATTTACATATTTTATGTAGAATTTAATAATGTTTAACATATAATTTTTTTAATAACTAAAATCGGGATTAACAGTGTGAAAAACTTGAATTTGTAACATCCCATACATTCTTTTCAAACAAAATAACTTCTACGTATTACACTATGAAATTACATTTCCAACGCATTTTGAATTTGGAACGCGACTTATTTTACTGAGTGCATACTCATGCGAACCTTAAAATCCGTGGCTGTATGCGGCTAGGGCTTACGGCATTCAGACAATTAAAAAAAAAAAAAAAAAAGGCGGGAATGGTACAATGGCACGAATTTTATACTGACCGTTAACGATTGCGAGATGTCTGTTCCTTCATTTTTAAGTGCTCTGATTTTATACGACAAATATTATTTTGGTAAACGAACTAAAATTACGCCGTCTGTGTTATTGCTACAATTTGAATCGCTGTTACAACTGCGTAATAATACAAATATCGACGGTTCTGTGACTCAACCTCGTATATAGAATATATCCAGTATCAACTGACACTCACTAAGTACACGAGTGCATGTGTCAGTTTATACTGGACAAAATTCAATATACATGTCACAGAACCGTCGATATATGTATGGGATATGAAAAAATGCGTACTCCGTAGCCGTATATATAGCCACAAAAGCAATTTATAGTGCAAAATGACACATTTTAAATTCAAATTCGTTAAGATAGCGTTCAAAATATACTTCATTCATTTATTGTCAACTTGGTTTTGCTTGTATGAAGATAAAGTGTTATGGGATGTCACAAATTCGATTTTTCAAACCGTTAATCCCGATTTTAGCTTTTGAAAAAAATATATGTTAAACATCATTAAATTCTACATAAAATATGTAAATTTGGAAATTGTCGCAATCTCGCGCGTATTTTTTTTATTTTTTTAAAAATTATTAACTCGTTTTTTTTTTGTTTTTTTCAAGAGATAAATCATTAATTTTTTTTTTAGAGAGTGATCTTAATTGTATATACAACATATCCAAATTACAAAGAAATCGGATTAGTACTTTGGCTAAAATAAAATAAAAATGTTATTTCTTTTTATGCGGTTTTTTTTTAAACCTGAAGGATTAGAGGCTTAAATTTTGGTGAAAGCACTACATATGTAAAGGTTAATAACCCAGTAAAAGGAAATTATTTTTTTCGCTAAGGGCAGTTTCGCCATGCTTACCCGGCTATACCCTTTCACCCAAATCCGTCCAGCCGTTGCAGCGTGAAGGAATAACAAACATACACACTCAGACACTCACAAACTTTCGCCTTTATAATATTAGTGTGATAAGTGGTATTTCTGATTGACATTCAAATCATAACGCACAGTTCCTGAACCCGTCATAGAAGATTTGCAATAGGGGTATAGTGCGTATTTGGCGGTAACCTATCATTTTATCGACAGTCAATTGGCAAATTTTCATTTCACATCCAACGATCGGCAAAATTATGATATTGCATATCAACGTTATGCAACTACAGGTTTAACAAATGATTCATAATCTTAATGATTTATTTGACATATTTTTATTTTACAACGCTTAAATTCTCAAATATATATTATTAATAAGAGATATGATTCACAATTTTTTATTTCATAACGCATCATTTGTGAAAAAACTAGGTAAGCAATTACATTTTTCCAAAGTGGAGCACAAAAAAAAAACAAAATAGGCTGAGATATGGGGGCTCAAATAGGTTAGGTTAGTTTGTATATACGCCCGAAGGGCGAACCGCCCAGAAATAGGGCCCCGCGTAGAGGGTATCTGTCGATTCAAATTCAAAACTTAGGTAGATGGTATGTATGTTACTATAATATGTAATAACATAATGTAAAGTAAACCGTTTGCTTAACGATGAGTTTTCAAATGCGATGTTATCAACCAAAACGTTTTTAAAGTTATTTGCTATATGATTAGTTGTTAAACGGCGTATTTTAATCTGATACATTTGTGAAACAATATATTTGTGAAATAAATTGTATATGGGTGTGAAATGAACATTTGTGAAACAATTTTATTTATTTATTTATTTATTTATGATTTATTGGAGATCCAACAGCTTACAAAACAAGATAGAAATTAAATTACGTAACAAAAAGCCAATTAAACTAATTTATTTAATTAAATTAATTTTTCGGTAAACATTAGTGAACCGTAATTGGCATTACGCAACCAACCGTCACGTAAACTACTATATTTTGTCAATCAAGTTTTTAGAGTTGTTGGTAATTCTGCAGCTCTGCCTACCCCACTCTGGGAATGAAAGCGTGAAGGTATGTATTCTTTATTGAAGTTTCCAGTAAAGAGATACTTACTCGTAGTTATGACATCGTGTTCGCTTGGACATATTGATTTGTCATTTTGCTTAAGTGTCCCTGTGTTATTATGATATTTTTTTTCTGACTAATTAAATCGTTCATTGAATACGAAACGGACACATTCCAAAATGAGTCAGTGTTGCATTTTAAAATTAGAATCTATTCGTATAAGGTTTTTAATGCAAGAGCAAATTATTTTGGAATGTGTCCGTTTTGCATTGAATGAGCGAAATGTTCAGTTGAAACGATACTCTGGTATAAACTGTTATATCTGGGGCGTCATGCTAGAACATGTTTTGAAACGTTGATTTTGATCACTTACTTTTGACGTTGTCAACGGTTATTTTTCGGTGTATTAGTTCTAATTTTATTATTTAATGTGGTTATTTATATATAACACATTAGACTATTTAATAACGTACATTAATTTGCTCACTCGACATATTTTTTTTTAGGCATAATGAATGGATAAGCATAAACAGTCCAAGATTAAGATCTATCACTAATTCTGAACCAAAAGCGATGTTACCCGCTAATGCGATCCCAACCGCTGCTAGAGAATGTGTTCCTGAACGTAAAGCAGAAGAAAAACAAAAATTGTCATTTGCTGTGGGCGAAAGATGCTTGGCACGCTGGAGAGACAATCGTAGATTTATTGCAACTGTCCAGACAAACATGGGAAATGGTACTCATCATTTTGATATATTATATAAAAAGTAACCTGTTGAATCGCACACGCCCTGTTGACTTGACGTACAGGGACGTCATAACAATGACCGCTTCCCCACTCCTTCCGCAGAAGTGGGAGTGCTGTGCATATGTTAAAGAAAATAAAATAAAAATATAATATAGGTATGGTGTATGTAACATCTATCGAGGACCAAACGATGCCGGTCAATAGAGGGCACCAAGAACTATCGATTTCACCCCCTTGTAAGATCAGCGATTTTCTGATGTTCGAAAGGTATTAAATTTTTTGTAAAATTTTAACAACTGCAATTCACACCGTAAGTCCACAGCTGTGATTTTTTCTATGCAGGTAGTCCGATAGTTGGACCCTTAAATGTCCAATTAACGTTGCGGTCAAAATTATCACTAATTTTTAGTAAAATAAATAATTTATTAAATAACAGACTTCAAAAAAATGAGGTTTTCAATTTGTAAGAGGTTTTTTCCAATGTCGCTGTCTTTATACAATACTGCTACAACTAAAAAAATTATGACGTTGTAAAGAAAACTTTAAATAGAAAGTGTTCTGAATTTAAATTGCAACAGCGACTCATTTTGAGATGCCGCACTCTTGTATAAAGGCAACGATGTATGTTTTCCAATTAGAATTTGTAAAAATATTTTTTGTTCGAAATTGTTAACATTCTAGTTGGTCCCATTGTCAACATGTCAGGATCTGACGATGGGTTCTTGGAGAAATCGAGGGAAATCCTCAAATATTATACGCACACCTATAACGATTTAGGTGTTTTTAATAGTAACTCGTGCATTTGCTCTTGGAAAGCACCATTTTGTGAAGTGGAACTAATAACGAAGACCACAAATCGACACCGGAACTCCTCAACGGTACCTATTTCGAGGGTGGTGATAAGATATCTCGATTAAAATAGTTGAGCGACTATGAGGAAGCAAATTGAAATGGTTTAATTATATGAACTACTAGAGGACACCCGCGACTTCGTGCCCGTAGCATAAGTTTCCCCCTATTCCCCTATTTGAACCCCTTAGAGGAATTTACCAAAAAACATTTCTTATAGTGGGAGATCTTAGGTCCCGATTTCTAAGGGAACCTTGCATTTTTGAGACAAAGCAAATCCCTTGGACCAGGTGTTCCTGGGGGTGATTTGAGCTGATTTAGGCCGGGTGCCCAGTGGTACCCCCCCGCAGGTGGGCAGGGGAGGGGGGGAAAAGTGCATCCGGCGCACCTCACTCTAAATTTAATATCTCCATACATCTAGCAAGTATATCAAGTTTGGTGTCTTTTTCTTATAATTCGAGGACGAGGAATTCATTTCTGGAACAAAAATTTTACCCACCCATACAAAAACAAAGAGAAATTCAAAAATGAAAAAAAATCTTTACATATTTTTTTCCGACAATTTTATTTTTTCTTAAAACTATATTGATTTGCGTCACAAAAAAAATACTAGTAAATAGCCCAGTTATCTTACTATATAAAAAAAAATGACTTGTCATACATTACTTGTCTGAAAACTGTGTTAAAAAAAAATATTTTGTGTCTCGCGGCGGACCACGCCCAAATAGGTACACGCTGTCAGATTTAGTAATAAGGGACGCATTCAATTTTAAACTTTGTTCTACATACACAAGTAGGTAATAAAATAAATACGTCCTGTAATTATAAAAGAAAGGGTAAATAAATTAAAAATTACATTATAACTGAATATGGGATTATCCTATGCTATAGGTAAAACTTTTACTTTACAAGCAATCAGAATGGGTCAGTCAATGGACAAATTGGAAACGATAAGTTACTGGGTATTATTATGTTGTTAGAAACCAAGGCCTTTATTGTAAAAAAAACCGGTCGCGTGCTAATCGGACTCGCGCACCGAGGGTTCCGTACTGCCGCACATTACGTATTATTATATTCCAATTTCGAATCGAATCCACGCGACCCAACTCACAATTGACTATATTTTAGTATTGGTGGTTTTTCTTCAGGGTTTGTCATATAATCATACCCAATTTGGCGCTTGTATATGTTTTACTGTTCTTACGAAACAGCAAAAATTTTAAAAACCTTGAAATGGAACGTGTCGTGTATGAGTGGGTACCTCTTTATTATTTTACTAATTTTTTTTTTGTTCTAAATCTTCCTTAATACATTCATAGTATTATGGTCCCGTTGGTCTCCATTCGGAAAAGTAATCCTTAAAAGGCAAAATCTTCATTTAGGGATTTAAATAATAATACGAGGTCCAGTCCGAAAATTTTTAGTTAAACAAAAATTAAAGAAATATAATAAAACTTTATTTTAAACTTTTCAAAGTATTGCCCTGCTACATCTATGCACTTATGCATTCGACTAGACCAACTTTCAAAACAGGAAAAAAACCGTTCTCGCGGAATGTCAAAAAAGTCCCCTGAATTCGTCCACTGCTTCATCCGCCGTCGAAAATTTTCGTCCACGTAATGATTTTTTTACCGTGGGGAATAAAAAAAATAACATGGAGCCAGGTCAGGGCTATAGGGAGGGTGTGGTAGCAGTTGCACTCCCGATTTGTTAAAAAAATCCATGGTACTGGCAATCGACACGGCCAAGCCAATGGTAACCGTTTTCCGATCTTCTAGTGGAATTACGGTTACAGGCCCACTTCTTCGAAAAAAAACAGCAACCATTTTTTTGTTGACGCTTCGTCCGCGAACTACTTTAGTGGGTAAATCATCTTCTTCAAAGACCCATACTGTCGATTGTTGTTTTGTAAATGGGTCTTAGCTGTATATCCAAGATTCGTCAGATGTCACAATGTAGGTCACTTGTTGTGATATGCCTCCTTCGAATTTATTTAGCATAAATTTGCACCAATCGACACGTCTATCTTTTTGCTCCGGTGTGAATGTGGTATCTATCGAGACGAAACCTTCCGAACTTTAAGGTGATCATGCAAAATGGTTGAAACTGCCTGGGATCCAACCTTCAGTTCAATCTGAATCTCTCGCTTGGTAATATTTCGAGATTTCTTGATTAGCCACTGCATCCTGAAAACGTTTTCTGTAGTGACTGCCGTTGGCGGTCGCCCCGGTCTAGGATAATCTTTGACGTCGCTCCGCCCATGCTTAAATTCACGGAACCAGTAACTGACAGTGGCAAGAGATGGAGATAACGCCCTAAAAGCACTGGTTAACTTTTCATGAGAATCCTTGTAAGTTAGCCCTCGTTTATAATCGTAATATATCATAGCACGAAATTCTTCCCGCGATACCTCCATCGTTGCGAATAAAAAGTAACAGACATATTTTTCTTCTAATTTGTAAAAAAATAACTGTATGTTACTGGTCAGTGACATTACACAAAAGACTTTGTAATGAAATTTGCCTTTAAGCTGCAATAAAATGAAATCAATAGGATTAATAATACGCCGTTGACTAACTTTTTTTGGACCGGCCCTCGTACGTTAGTAACTAACCGGGAAACAAACCCAGAGGATTACCTTTTTTGTATAATTTCTCTTAATTTTGTTCATTTTGGAAACAGCTGCTCCAATGTTACTCATTGCTTACCACTTTACGCATCAAATACAGCAATAAAACGATGTAGGTATAGTTACTTATTCCGGAAAAGTACTTGGTTCGATTCCCTTTCCCATACCAAGGCGAAACCTTTAATTGCAGTAAGTATTACGTCCTATCCAAAATCAAGGCTTCGGTTCCTTAAAACATTATCTTACTTTTAGTTTCCGAACTCCCCGTACTGTGACATTTCAATTTATCACCCTGTATACTTATGCAATATGGCCGAGAGGGGGCTGCCTACGAAAAGTTGTCTCAACATGGTGTGGCTGACCGTATCGTGGGCCGCCTCGCGATACAATTTTTTTTTAACACAATTATTAAAAAAAAATGTACCTACGTCAAGTTTATTTTTTTATATAGTAGGATATTTTTTTCTTAGGAGAATCACCATAATTTTAAGTAAGGAGAGGATTTTTGAAAAAGAAGTGAAGTATTTTTTGTGTGGGATGGGTGAATTGCAAAAATATTGTACATAGTTAAGGGCTCAATTAAAAAAACCTTAACAATCCTTAACTTTTTCCTTTGTGTAACGAAGATTAGTCATATAATCATATGGATAACTTTCGTTACACAAAGGAAAAACAATGGAAGAAAGTTAACGTTGCCTCAATTAAGCACTTAGCTATGTACAATATTTTTGCAATTCACCCGGATAGTAAAAGTTTAGTTTCAGAAATGAATTCCTCGTCCTCGAATTATAAGAAAAAGACACCCAACTTGACATATAGGTGCTAGGTGTATGCAGATATGAAGCTTAGAGAGAGCTGCGCCGGATGCACTCCCCCCCCCCCCCCCCCTTCCCTGACCACCTGCGTGGGGGTACCACTGGGCACCCGGTCTAAATCAGCTCAGATCACCCCCAGGAACACATGGTCCAAGGGATTTGCTTTGTCTCAATAATGCAAGGTTCCCTTAGAAATATATTATACTAAATCTGACAGCGTGTGTGTACCTATTTGGGCGTGGTCCGCCGCGCGGCACAAAATATTTTTTTTAACAAAGTTTTCAGACATTTAATGTATGACAAGTATTTTTTTTTATATAGTAAGATAACTGGGCTATTTACTAGTATTTTTTTTGTGACGCAAATCACCATAGTTTTAAGAAAAAATTAAATTTTCGGAAAAAAATATGTAAAGATTTTTTTTTATTTTTGAATTTCTCATTTTTTTTGTATGGGTGGGTAAAAATTTTGTTCCAGAAATGAATTCCTCGTCCTCGAATTATAAGAAAAAGACACCAAACTTGATATACTTGCTAGATGTATGGAGATATTAAATTTAGAGTGAGGTGCGCCGGATGCACTTTTCCCCCCCCCTCCCCTGCCCACCTGCGGGGGGGTACCACTGGGCACCCGGCCTAAATCAGCTCAGATCACCCCCAGGAACACCTGGTCCAAGGGATTTGCTTTGTCTCAAAAATGCAAGGTGCGGGACCTAAGATCTCCCACTATTAGTGCTCACTTACATCATGAAAGGACCCCTGTACCAAATTTCAACTTTCTAGGTACAGCAGTTTCGGCTGTGTGTTGGTATAGGTCTCCCAGAATCTCATGAAAAAAGGAAAATTTAGGGCTTGCAACTCCAGGGTAATAAGATTTAAAGGTATTGATACTTGATTTACCACCCCTCCAATAAAAGAAAGATGTAGCGGACTCAGTCTTCGTCGAATAATTTTTGTTTTTGGAAATTATTCAATTTTCCAGGATAAAATTTAAATATCACATTGGGCAATTAAGGTTACGCCGAGCGTACGCCGGATGTACAGAGGCGCCCTCATTACTATTATTGTGTTTTCTAATAAACTAAAGTATGTTCTTGAAATTGGTCGGTAGGTTTTTGTTCTTCAAATGAAAACACAACTTATAGGGTATATCACATAGTTTAATAACAATTCACCTTCGAGTTATCAACTTAACGGAAAAAAGTGGGGTGGTGGTGGCAATTGTTTTTAAAGTTGGTTACGTATCCCATAAGTTGTATTTTTACTTGCGCTACAAAAACGTATCGTCTGATTGCAATGAATTTCTTTAGTTAATTAGAAAACACAATAATAGTAATGAGGGCGCCACTGGACCATCGACGTTTGCTCGGTGCAGTCTTAACTACCGTGAAGATGGAAAAAAGCGTAGAGGGACGGAACAAACCAATATGTATAATATTAATTAATAACGGTTAGTTGCCTACCTAACCCTTAAAACTAACTTTAGACTAGCATTTCTTATAGTTTACGAGTAAGTATTAAGGTTAAATTAAAACAATCATGTGCATTATGTATGTTTATTAGGATTTAGTTGAAAATGACTTCATAATACGCATTGACGTATCGTTGCTTAGCTAACAATACCGCACCAAATTAATGTATACAATTTTGAATGTTCTATCATCGTAAATTAGCTCTTAATTCATGTTCAATCGTTTTCTTTCTTTTTTTCATTATCATAGTAACATCATGAAATAATCCTGGAATTAAACGGCACCTCATTATTAAGGTTTCTAAATGGACTTTTACGTTTCAGAAACAAAAGCCAAGTGGATTTACAATAAATAACGTTCCTGCAAATGTACAAAGGTACTTAAAGTATCAATATTATTTGGCTTCATTTACTAGTCCATTACAAATACGACCCTAAACCAAATGTTGTGTTTGATTTACATCTTTTTGCTCACAATATTTACAGTATACGTGATTAACGATATTTTTCCCCTGGGATCGAAGGGGTTTAAGGGCATTTTCCTGATAACTAACGCTATATTTCAGTAAAAACTACAAACAACAAACTGACAAGCTGTGAAATATTTTACTTTTAAAGTTTTTCATGAGATTCTGGTAGACATAAGTCAGTGAGTCAGGTTTGCCTTTTATATATCTGGGGTCACAGAGAAAAAGGGTTTAAGTCGACTTAACTCGTAATAAAAATGGTATATACATAAACGGAGTATACTAGACTTAAACCCTTTTTCACTGTGACCCCAGATATACAAGGTGTTACAAAAATACCCGTAAAGCCGAAAGGGGGTTAAATGGTGCCTCATAATAAGTCCATTTACAATATTTGAGAATCGTACTATTACCGTATGACTTACCGGCAAAATAAATAAAACCATTATTGTTTTCATTGATGTGCAAACCCTATTTCAGTAAAATTAAAGAGTAAACTACGCAGAATGTTTATGTACATTTTTACCTAATTCGTGAAACCATCAAGAGACATACTAACAAAATGTACAGAATTCGATTAGATAAATATTACAAGTCGAGTTTTGGAAGATTCTAAAAGACCTAACCTAACGAAGAAACCTAAACTAACACTTACTTTTTCTTAATGAACGTCAAATTTACAGGAGCGGCTCAAAGTGAGCTTCGCCTTGTTCAATGCACAACCTCGCTCGGGATAAGGCTTTGAAACCATTAAAGTTGACAATTATTAAATTGGTAGGTAGGCCACTCTGTTAAAATAATCTATGCTAACTCCGGTTCCCTGACATGACAGCTTACTAGGGTTGACAATATTTTTGGCTTTGATGATTTATTATATTTTTTACGGGGTATTTTGTAACACGTTGTATAGATGACTTTCCCGCGGCGTTGCTTGTGGCGAGTTTCTTATTAACCCTTTGAACGCCAAGAACCACTAAAGTGGTCGTGTACTGTCGTGCCTACGACGCCATCGACCCATATAGTGGTCACAGATACAGTGCAAATTAGACCAGAGTATTTCTGACGTAAGGTTGACATTAGCTGTGGTTTTCAGCTGCCATTGGCGTGTGAGGACGACGTTTGTACCAATTCAAAGGCGTTCAAAGGTTTAACATGGGTTTAAAGTCTATTTTTTTATTCCGTAGACTAAAATAACAGCTACAAATGTCAAAATAAAAATAATGTGCCCAGCTTTTAAGAAACAGTGCTGTTCTTTGTTTCGGTTCGTTGTGTAATTACTAATAACCGATATAATAAAAACTAATACATGTAGGTACCTACGTTAAAATATATATTTTTAGGCACTTACCAAAAATTTATAACAAATAAAATCTACATTTTATTCAACTAAAAGTAACCATTGCTTACTTAGTGCCAACATAAAAAAAAATTACACTGACGTGACGCCAACGCATCACCATTTGTTTATCGTATTCGTTTTCCTCGTATAGTGATCGGATGTGATCAGTGCGTTTTCTTTTCTCGTGTTTTTATTGCTGTTGACTTTATTTGTTACACTTGTAGAGTTGAGTAAAAATAATAAAGCGAGTGCTTTGGTGTATTTTCAGCTTTTTATGATAAGTGTTCAGTTACGAATCGAATAAAAATTACCTTTTAATATTTGAATTATGTTGTACTTGTTACAAAAAATCTAAATATCTACAAAAGGGTGGCATTTTTACCTAAAGTATTGTATCATTTTGGAACTTCACGGATTATCGACACTTTTATATCAATAATCATAAGTACCATCCCATATTTTTGTCGGTAAATACCGGTTGCATCACATCACTATTTACGAGTTGTAAAAAACAGGCAACACATAAAATGTCATTTTAGTCTACGGAATAAAAAAAGACTTAAGAAGAATGTTCATGACTTGTTTCTCGTCCTAAAAACTGGTAATTTTGGCCGCAACGCCCGCTACGTTAATTGGGTATTCAATCCCAACTATTGGACTAAATACAGAACAAAAATCATAGCTAAGCTCTCAACTGTTTACATTTTAATAGCAAACAAAAATTGTAATAATTTTCGAACAGTAAAAAATTGCTGAACATACATGGGGTAAAATCAATGGATCTCAGTGTCTTCTATCGAGGAGCATCATTTGACCCTCGACCCTGTATGTTTTAACGATAAGAACCACTACAAACCTTTCCTAACTATACGAGGGCTGCCTTTTAAGTTCTGTCGTTTGCAAGCCTTCCGTGATTGCATAAAAAAGAACTAGTGTCATCTTAAAATATTTGAAATTAGAATTCGAAAACAAAAGAATGACTCGAAATCGGCCCAACCGTTTTAGTACAGCGCTCGTTCAAAGTTGACAAGTCAGTTGTGAAAATGGAAATTTCGAAGGAAAATTTACGTGCGATATTTTTTTACAACTTCAAAAGGGGCTTAACGCGACTTCAGTGCTTCGAAGAGTTGACTACGGTTTTCAATGATAAAGCACCATGCCTCCGGACTGTGGAACGCTGGTATTTAGAATTTCAACGTTGTTGCTCTAGTCTTGGTGATAGACATCGTGAAGGTCGACCAAAAACAGCCGTAACCCAGGAGAACATTGATGCTGTACGGCAACTGATCGTCGAAGATCGCCATGCGACATACCGTGAGATAGAAGCTTCCTTAAGTATTTCAGGGACCAGTGTTCACAGTATTTTGCATGATCACTTAGGCGTAAAAAAGTTGATCTCTCGCTGGATACCACATTTACTCAGTGAAGACCAAAAAACGGCTCGCGTTCGATGGTGTCGCAAAACTCTGCGGCAATTCAACCGAGGAAACTCGAAACATGTTTACGACATTATCAGTGGTGACGAATCTTGGATATATGCCTACGAACCCGATTCTAAACAGCAGTCGACTGTTTGGGTGTTCCAAGATGAGCCAAAACCGACCAAAGTAATACGCTCACGGAGCATTTCGAAAAAAATAGTCGCCACGTTTGTGGCGAAAAGTGGCCACGTGGCCAACATCGTGCTCGAGGATCGTAAAACGGTTAATGCTGACTGGTATACCACTGTCTGTTTACCAGAAGTCATCGGCGAGTTTCGAAAAAATAACCCAAGACGTCGTATAAGACTGCATCACGATAATGCGAGCTCGCACACCGCCCGGCAAACAATTGCGTTTTTAAAAGAGCAAAACGTCGAAATTCTGGAACACCCGCCGCACAGTCCAGACTTAAGCCCTAACGATTTTTTTACTTTTCCAAAAATCAAGCAACGACTTCGTGGTCAACGGTACCAGACGCCTGAAGAAGCCGTTGAGGCATACAAAACGGCCATTTTGGAGACCCCGACTTCGGACTGGAATAAGTGTTTCGAAAACTGGTTCGATCGAATGAAAAAGTGTATTACATATCACGGTGATTACTTTGAAAAACAATAAATACCATTTAACACTTAAATTGTCTTTAGTTTTTCCAAACGACACAACTTAAAAGGCAGCCCTCGTATTGTAGGTTGGTTAGGTACAGCCAAAAATGTGGTCTATCACCCTACGGTTGAAGTTCATTTGCACGTCATGATACAACTATAATCGCGCCGTTCTAAGAGGCCCGATTTGACGGCTGTCATCGTAGTACAAAATATGTGTTTGAGGTTATGTTTTGTTCTGCACTGACAGTTGTCAAATCGGGCCTCTTAAAACGGCTCGACTATAGTTCGATTTTCCCTTGCAATAATATTATGACGATGACAAGTGTCAACCCTAGCGATAATTAGATCTCACAGGTCAAAAATTGCAGACCTCTTTCTTGGCCGACCGTACAGTACATATCTCTTACATACTACAGGTACAAGAAACGAAGAAATAGGTAAGCCTGTATCGAGCGGGCTAGCCAAAAGATTTGACAGAATTTACTGGTCGTTTATTGAGAGTTATTATTAGACAAAACTTGGAATAAACATTTTTTTTTATCTTTTTTTAACAGGTAGTTACGAAGTTATGTTTGATGATGGATTTCAATGGAAATGCACATTATCCAGGCTGTACAAGTTAAAAGAAGTGAATAACCATGAATATCCGAATTTTAACACAAAAGTGAGTCAGTTACCTGCACAGGGTCAGGTGCCGAGCACCCTGGCAGCCGCCGCGCCGGTAGCCAACGGCCTGGCTCGCGTGCCCTTGTACCACACGCACCTGTTTGACCCAACCCGTGATTATTTAGGTTCTAAAAGTGAACGTCGGGAAATGAAGCGGAAGTTAAATATCAAAGAAATATTTAACATTGGTCAAAAACGTAAAAAAACATCTATAGTCGACAGAGCAACTAAGAGAACGCCTGTTTTCCCGAACTGTGCTGAGAAAGTCAAGCTTGAGGATAAATCTAGGTCTCGCACACCTGAAGCGACCACCTCACCTGTCGAACCGCCTATGAAACCTTTTACTGATTTAGACATAAAATGTTCTGTTAAGAAAAAACTGGTTGTCCGAAAGAAACCTTTTGTGAGAAAGAAAATCAAGTTGAAAGTTAAAACAAAAAAAGATGTACCTTTTTTAAATGATGTCAAGAATGAATTACCAGGTAAAGTTAATTACTAGTTCTTTTTTTAAATTTGTGAGTCATAAAACGTTTTTATCACTTTTACCAAATTTTTCGAAAGTGATCTTTCTTTTACTATGAAGTGAACCTTATTGAATTCATTTATTTCTTGCCTCGTTCAAGTACATTGGAAATGTAAGTCATTCGTGATAATAAATGAAATAACAATAGCCAGGACATAATTCAAAAGAATATTTTATCTACACGGATATCATAACGCACCTTTGCGACAAAACTGTGACAACTTCTTTTGTCGCAACTTTGAAGATAGCACAGTTTTGTCGCAAAGGTGCGATAAGTCCTCTATTATGCGTTCAAAACCCGTAGGAAATGACCAGCATTAATACAATCAATTTTACCATGAGAACTTTCTTGTCTGTGGTAATAGGTAAAATCTGTACTGTAATGTTATAATTATAACTTATAAGTTATAACAGTATAGATTTTGGTAAAGTTATGAGTTTAAATTTGGAACAGCTGTCAAAATTCAAGAGGGTCTCTATTCTAGTATTCATAGATATTAAAACAGTTATCGACTCGAAACGTCAATTCAGTATGTTTTTTTAATGTAAACCACTTGACATTTGATCTCGAGTGACTTGAGAACAGGGACTTCATCCGTTTGTCTATAATTTTTAAAAAACATTTGGGGGATCGAATTGCCGCCATTATTGGTGTCATTTGTTTGTTGGTTTTTTTGCTGTTCCGAAAGTAGGATTGTGATTTGTAAGTAATTACAACTATTACAATAAATAATATGTTTCTGTATCTGTTCAAATTAATTTTATATTTCATTATTAAATATATATAGTCTATAGAAAAGATAGTTTACAGGTAGAACTAGTAGCATTACAGGTAATTTCTCTACGGGTTCTGAACCCATCTTAGAGTACTTATGATATGTGTGAAGATAAAGTAATGTATGCAAATGTACATAATTAGGCCTTAAAACACGAGTGTGGTTTTATGAAACGAGTGTCAACGAGTTTCATAATAGGATCACACGAGTCTCATTATGCATCACTTGCATAAACTACTATTTTAAAATAATGGGTTTTATTATTATCAGACCCCGTTATCTACGTAGCAAATTGGTGGCAGACGGTCGTTAGTGACGTCACAATGATTTTCAAATTAATGATTGCACCCCAATAGTAATCAAGTTTACGATAAACTAAGAAGAGTTTGATTTAAAACCCCAGGTACAACAAATGAGTAAGTTGTTCGAAAGTGAAGAAATTGAAATTTAACGAACTATGAATACAAATACATTGCTAAGTTAAAAAAAATATGCTTTTTTGCCACTTCCGTCGGTAGAAGTGGAGAGATCGTTTTCTTGCCTAAAGTGGATTTGTTTTAGTAGCAGACGTAGTCAAACTTCTATTAATTAGAACAAATTTTAATTATTATTTTGAATGTCTTCAATTAATTACAGTAAAAAATACACTTAAACCATTTTGTAAAATTACTAATACTTATCTGCCACAACTTTCGTACATAGACAACGGGGTCTGATTATTATTCATTAAGCTGTATTGCACATTATATAAATGATTTGTAAATTATGCTTAGATGCAGTAGCAGCTATAATAGGCACAGTCTGTAAACCTGAACCGTTAGATGACGAGTTGAACACGGAACCCGCCGCTGGAGAAACGAAGGATTCTAATGCAAACGATATTAAACTCGATGAACAAATTCCCGATGAATTGCCGAAGTCTGTGGATTCTACCCAAATACTGGAACCCGTGGATACTGTAAGCATACGTAAAACTCTTTTTCGTAGTTTTGTTGCATATTCTTATTAGTCGCTCTTAGTGTCCCTTGGGTAATATAAAATGTACCTGCATCTCGGTAGTATACGCTTCGCATGCATAGACTCGTCGCCCGAGAGTCCCGAGACTATGCGACATGAAGGGAGAGTAACTTAACCCTTTATACACTACCATGTTTGTAATGCATTGGGAAACACGTCTACGGCAAAAAATAAACGAAATCATTAAGAAAAACATGTGGTTATTATATGCACTCAGCCTGTTAGTGCACTTGAGTTTTCAGATGATCTGTTTCCAATACACCTATTCATTGACATTGACATAACAAACATAAGGTGCTCTGTACAGAATAGCGTTTAATTGACTACATACTGTAAATTGAACATTATTGTGTATCTTGTAGTGGGTAGGATTAATATAGGAATATCACTGACAAAATTATAATCTGTGGCCCGTTTCACAATACAATTTACAAGCGGAAGTCTCTTTCTATCAAGCAGTTAGAAAGAGACTTTCGCTTGTAAATAATTGTGTTCCGTCCGACACTTTCAATAGACAATAAATTAAACTTGGTTCTCATTAGATATAGCTTATATTTTCCATTTTCCAATACATGTTTTCAATATATCGATAACCCGATTGTTCATTTCTCTTTCCCGCCTACTCTAACTTTTAAAAAAATCAATGTTACCAACTTGCAATTAAGTAAGAGAATGCTTCTGTCAATTCACAATATAAAATTGTAATGATGATAATTTCTGTAGAAAGAAGGAATAGTACCACGATAATAAGATTAATTAAAATATCGAGATAACAATTGTAACTTATTGCTTCGTTAAAAGGGCCTCATATAAAGCCTGTACCGAAAAGTTTTTATACATACTATATTTATGATATTAATGAAACTATAATGAACAGCAAAGATATTTTATTTTAGTTATATTATGAAAAGTGTCTATTTACAAAAAATATACAAATTTTATATTTTAAGAGTTTTGCGGCTGAACAAACGGATTTTTCTCCTCAAGCCTGCCATTAAGTTTTGCACAGTGGTTTCGGTGACTTTGTTGGCATGTTTTTTCCATTTTTTTTTTAAATCTGCCTCTGATGTTGCTGGTGAACCGTTCTTACGCAATTCTGCTTTGACTAATGCCCAATACCGCTCGATGGGTCGTAGCTGGGGGCAGTTCGGGGGGTTCATATCTTTGGACACACATTGCACGTTATTTGAAGCCAGACACTCTTGTGTGGCACGGGCATAATGTGCAGTAGCCAGATCGGGCCAAAACAGCACATTCCCTTCATGCTGCCTTATAAATGGTAAAATAAAACCTTTTATACATTTCTGGACATAAATATCTGCATTTATGGTACCTTTCACGATAAATGACCCAGTGCGTTTTCCGCAGGAACATATTGCTTGCCATATCAAATATTTTTCTCCAAACTTCTCCATAAAAATATATTTATTTTGATCGTTTATATTAGCCCTTGATTCGGTTGTAAAGAATTGATCACCTGGCAAAGTCGAAAAATCTTTTTTTACATACGTCTCATCGTCCATGAGAACGCATGCTCCGTTCATACTGCAAAGCAGCTTGTACAATTTTCTTGACCTTGTAACGGAACTATTGAATTGTTTTATCGACTGTTTTGGGGCTTTTACTTTTTTATAGGACTTTAAATTTTGACGTACTTTCGCTCTCTGGACCATAGATGTACTAGTTTTAATTTTTTTTGCCACGTCCCGCACCGATAAACTACAATTTTTCTTATAAGCAGTCACTATTTTCTTTTCTAAAGCTTTACTTGATGGACCTGTCGGGCGTCCACTTCGAGCTTTGTCTTGAATTCTGTATTCATTCAAGTATCGCTTAACTATATTTCGCACCGTTGTACGACTTACTTTCACCATTTTCCCGACCGCCGCAAAAGTTGAATCAGGATTTTCCAGATACGTTCGCAAAACATTTTCTCTCAGAGTTATTTTATCGTCTTGCATTTTTGATTAAAACAATACCCAGCCTAAATTAACAATGTGAATTGATACATCAAAATGACACTTACTGAAAATTATAATCAGAAAAAAAAAACATTTACCAGACAGTATTTTACTAATATGCAAACTTTGTAAAAAAACTTTTCGGTACGGGCCTTATTTAATAAAAAATCAACTTAATAAAATATACGGATAAAATATAATAAAAAAACTGCTTTAAGTAAATAAAAAAAAGTTGCCACTTCTGCTGGTAGCAGTACAATTATTATTATTTGGACTTTTGGAAATTAAAAAAAAAAAAGGTGCTTCTGCTGGTAGGAGTACAATTATTTTCAGTTAAATTCTGGAATTCTGGTGTATAATTCGCCACTACATATTCTACAAAACAAATCTCATAAATATGGTTCATTTGATAAATGTCCGAAACTCTGCCGGTGACCATATTCCTCACAAGTCTCTATTGGCATCATACCTTCGTCTCGCAAACATATTGTTTCGTGGGGTATTGTCTCAAAAAATAAATCTAGCCATATCGTTGTCGGTAGAGCCAAGCGGTAAAACATAATTTGGATATTTTGGAGCTGTAAAAAAATAACAAATTAATCAGAGAATTTTTATAAATTCAACATACCTACGGACATTTCAGTTAATCCATGGCATAAGTACATCTGTTCTTACATTTTCCAATACAGAATTTCTATAATTTTGTAAATGTTGCTGTATGTTTGATTCCATGGCGTGTAACACCTTTGATAAGGTAATTCTGTATAATGAATGTCTTAGGACTTTTGGAAAATATATTTCGTAAAATTTGGGAATAATCAATTTTATTGAAAATATAATTTACTGTGACGTTTACGAGTCTGTATTCAAATAAATACCTTTATCAATAAGCCAGTACTTTGTAAGATGGACAGCATTTAGGTTTTAATCATGTCCCTTGATGAAACAATTCGAAGCATGGATAAATACAAACTGGAACACCACAATATTGACATATATAACTTGTCCGTTTCGGTATTGTTCTTGTACTGCAAAATTTACACCTTTTTGATGTTGTAGGAAACGGCATATGCAGTCCCACATTTGCTAAACGAATTTCGCCAGAAATTCCGAAATTTCCTCCTTTTTTATTACGTGGAAAACATGGTATCTTCCTTTTGCGGCCATTGAAACCATTTATTAAGGCTAGACCAAGTCGTAAACGAAACTCGCGATGGCCAAACCTCCGACGGACAAAACTCCAACAAAATTGGATGGGGTAGATTCCCAAAAAGGTCTAACCATTTGAGAAAATGAACTTAATCCCGACATTAAGATTCCTAATTGTTTGCTACTTGAAACGCAATTAACAGCACCATATTTGCCGAACCATCGAAAGATCTTACGAACCACCTTTTTATGTTAAAATACTTTTTGGTAAATAGTGCAGTCATTGAAGCATTATTGGTCCGAATTTTTTTACTGTGAACCGAATTGCATACAATTTTGGAATTAGGTTTATCTTACCCTTAACTTCAAAAGTGAAAATGATTTGAACTCCGCAACCACCCTGGGGGTGGTTGCCACCACTTCTCGGGGGTGTTTGTTTTTTTCTTCAAAATAACCTCAGATATCGATAGAAGGCCTAATTTTAAGCAAAAAATCATCTATAAGGTTTTTCGAAAAATCCAATACTTTTCAAGTTATTGGCAATTGAAAATTCGCAATTTTTTCACGTTTTTCATCGGTTTTTTGCAAATATCTCCAAAAATATACGTTTTATCGAAAATTTTATCAGAAACAAAATTGTAGCAGGTAAAAAAATTAACAATTTGGTTTTTTATAAAGTATTCTAAGTGCAATATTAAGCTAGATATTAAAGATCAAAGCCGTTTTTATATTGTCTGAAATTTAATCGATGTGGTCAATGCCATCTAGCGGCGAGCAGATGCATTTTATGCATTCTAATAAAAAAGGGTTTTGTAGTGCTTGAAATAAGCTTTAAAATGAGCACTATTAAAAGTCTTTTGCACGTAAAATAAGTGAGCTGTATTGCAAATAAGAGGAGCATCTAATGTTTATCCTTAAAAATCAATAGGTTTCATAACTGCCATTTCCACAAAAATTAAAATTAATCGTATTCCGCCTAGAATTAACTTTATTATGAAGAGTTTGATTGATTGTATCAGTTTGGCTGCTTCAGGACACATATTTTTCAAATAAGTCACGATTAAAAAAAATCAAAAAATTTGAAATTCTTAAAACACCCGCCTTTTTTTCATAATATCTCAAAAATGACGACAGATACGTATAAAAGTGTAGGAATAAAAAATTTAGGTATTTTTCTGACAAACAAATTGGTTTTTTTGTTTTTTCAGTTAAACAAAAAATGACGGAGATATGATTGTTTAAAGAGCGCGTGGCAGCGCAATCACAGCCTCTCTTAAGCCCTTTAACCCTTCACCGTTTTAGAAAAAGGTTTTTTACTATGTATTGCAATGAAGGATGTTGTAGCTCTCTTAATTACCTTTAGAATGGTTTTTTATAAATTGTGATAGCATGAAAATTGAAGGAGTTATGGTCCAAAAACTTATGTTACTAACTTATATACGTAAAATGGTAGCAGTAATCATATATATTTACTGTTTTAATTTAGGGGTAGTTTTAAGGAAAGAAAAGCTTAAGAATATGATAATCATTTTCGAGAGTGTGGAATAATATTTAAATACTTTTCATTTTATAAAAAAAAAAATATCAATTTTTTATCAAGGGGTACTTTTCAAGGGTTGAAAGGGGGTTAACAATTTGATAATTATTATAGAGAATATAAAATATTACTTACTCTATACTTAAATCTTTTTATGTCATACCAAAGTATTTTTTTGTGATTTTTTCAACTTAGGGGTTGTTTGCAAGGGTTGTAAGATTTTCAAGGGGTTGAAAATGATTTTAATATGAGGTAATTGTGTTAGAAAACACTTTACAATTTCACCACTTACTATTATGACATGTTTTCTAGCGATAAAATGGCTCAATGTAATTTTTTCCATTAAGGGGTTGTTTACACCCCTTAAAAATAATAGGCGGAGTTCAGATCATTTTCACTTTTGAAGTTAAGGGTAAGATGAGCTTAATTCCAAAATTTCATGCAAATCGGTTCACAGTAAAAAAATTCGGAGGTAAGACCGTATTTTTCGCTTCAATGACTGCACTAGGCTTCGTGTCATCCATGTGACATCGACTTGATATGACGTTAGAAAGTTATTTATAAATTTTACATTAATCCTTTTTACCAAGGTTTAAGACTCATACTAGGCAAATATTGTGCTGTTAATTGCGTTTCAAGTAGCAAACAATTAGGAATCTTAATGTCTTGGGATTAAGTTCATTTTCTCAAATGGTTAGACCTTTTTGGGAATCTACCCCATCCAATTTTGTTGGGATATTGTCCCTTAGATACGGCTGAAATTTTCACCATTTAAATCTTT
The DNA here is from genome assembly GCA_963966035.1 of Acleris laterana. Classification (NCBI taxonomy): domain Eukaryota; kingdom Metazoa; phylum Arthropoda; class Insecta; order Lepidoptera; family Tortricidae; genus Acleris; species Acleris laterana. Next base: position 50,926,397 of record OZ014438.1, on the reverse strand, counting down.
TTGTTTAACTAATGAGTGGTCCGGAAAAATAGTAGCAGCACATAATATGGAATTTATTTTTATTTTGTGCTAATTTCTAAGCAGTGCATTTTTAATAGTAATCTGTAGATACTATTAAATAAAATAAACAATAAGAATGGTAAAAATTAAAGAGGGATTTCAAGTTTTCGCCTTTTACGTTAAATCTCACCTAAAACTTTTTGAGCAGTGTCTTTTGAGAGAATTTACGAGGTGTTTGTCTTAAACATAGTTTTTTTTTAAGTTTGATGGGCTAGTTAATACCTTATTGAGTTGTCTTTTGATCATTATTTAATATTTTTGATTTGACTTTAGTTTGAGGTAGTTACATGGATTTTCAAAAATGGTGTATTTGCCATTTATACGGAAATTTGTCTCCCATAGAAAAACCCCTGTCAGAGGTTAGATTGGAGAAACTTCCTTACTACCCAACGTGAAATCCAGTTTATTGGTATAACTTATTCGTATAATAATATTCTTAAAAGCATAAAACAAGTTCTGAAAATGGAAATTCAATTGTGGTATTGTAGAAAACGGCAAGCGAAGATTGTCAAATTGTGTTGTGCAAAAAGTTATAAAGTACATTGCAATAAATATTGAGAAAACTTTTGAATCTCATATATTTCAAAATGATCGTATTTTTATTTAATAGTATGATATCTACAGATTACTATTACAAATGCACTGCTTAGAAATTAGTACAAAATAAAAATAAATTCTATATTATGTGCTGCTATATTATGTATTGCCCCTATGGAAAGTTATTATTCCACAACGGGGAAATCACGACCCTCAGCAATGAGGAAAACGACGCGAGGAGGAGGAGGATGTGCTGCTACTTTTTTTCCGGACCACTCCTTATGCAGTAACATCTCCTTGAATTTTCATCCAAGCAGATACGAGGGTGCATTGAAAAGTTCTGAGCCTAAGGTTGTATATAATAAAAAAAAAACAAATAAATACTGGCAGGTAAAAGTGCCATATTTAGTCGCCATTATGCACTATCTTTTGTTTTTTTCTTGTCACAATTTTGCATTTTATGCTGGAACTGCTACATAAGGTCACTGATTTTTCAAGTAATGGATAAAATTGAGCACCGTTCTGTCATAAAATATTTGCAAAAGAAGGGGTTAACACCAAAACAAATATTTGAAGATATGAACAAAACATTAGGGCAATCTGCTCCATCGTATGCTACCATAAAAAGATGGGTAGCTGATTTCAAACGTGGCCGGGAGACTGTTCAAGACGAGCCTAGGAGTGGGCGGCCGTTGACGGCTACTACGGATGAAAATGTCAATAAAATATTAGATGCGATAATGAAGGATAGGCGATTGAAGATTGTGGAGATAGCGGAAGCAATGGGTATTTCTTATGAGCGGGCACAGAACATCATCACCGATGTTCTTGGATTTTCTAAGGTGTCAGCCAGGTGGGTGCCCAGACTGCTTTCAGTCGAGAACAAACGAGCACGTGTTACAATTTCCCAAGATTGTTTGGACATGTTTCAACGTGACCCCGAAGATTTTCTCAATCGTTTTATAACTATGGACGAGACATGGGTCCACCACAGTACACCAGAATCGAAAGAACAATCCAGGCAATGGAAAAGACCAGGTTCACCACCACCCAAAAAAGCCAAGGTCATTTTGTCATCTAATAAGGTAATGGCCTCGGTTTTCTGGGATTGCAGGGGGGTTATCATGATAGACTATCTCGAAAAGGGCAAAACAATAAATTCAGAGTACTATTGTGCTCTTTTACGTCGTCTGCGAGAGGAAATTAAAATAAAGAGACCTGGAATGCTGTCGAAAAAAGTATTGTTTCACCAAGACAACGCTCGCGTTCACACTTCGGCGAAATCAAGGGCACAAATACATGATTGTGGATTTGAAGTGCTGCCGCATCCCCCTTACTCGCCGGATCTAGCTCCTTCCGATTATCATCTCTTCCCAAACCTCAAAAAACACTTGGGAGGACAAAGATTTTCGACTAATATGGAGGTACAAGAAGCAGTAGACTCATATTTTAACGACCTCAGAGATTTTTTTTTTTTTGATGGGATAATGAAGTTGGAGGCGAGGTGGACTAAGTGCATTGACCTTCATGGAGACTATGTCGATAAATAAAATTGTTATAAAAAGTGAGCCAGTTAGTTTTTTTTACCAGGCTCAGAACTTTTCAATCCACCCTCGTAGTTAAAACATACTGTTACAGCACATTTTTTTAACATTTTCGCGTGTTAGTCTTTTTTGTGAATCCAATGCAATACATTTTTATGGGCTCGTTGTTCGGTTAGATCTATCAGCAGGCGACTGTACATTGAACGTACATAATGTACGTATGCTCTTTATGGCTGTACGTGTATGAGGGAACGAAATAATGGGCATTGACTGTGGCGCCGCTGGGGAGCAGCCGTAAAGAGCATACGTACATTATGTACGTTCAACGTACATCATTTCACCATATAATTAATTGATTTTCATTATGGTGGCGTCGCGGTAGAGCAGCATACAATAATTTGAAAGTTTTTACGCCTATCTCATGAAAGCGTAGAGGTATTAAATTGAAATCCACATCAAGGTTTGTACGGAACCCTCGGTGCGCGAGTCCGACTAGCACTTGGCCGGTTTTTATTTCGGTTACTGTTACTTGAATTTTTATAAATCAAACCTAACTAACCTAGCATTATCTACACGTTAACTAACGGTTTACGGTTCCAGCGCTAGTCAAAAAGCCCTTGAAAATTATATTAATATCTGACATAAATAACTTCAAACCTTAACTCAATTTATATTTAGTTGATTATCGAAACCACTCAATACATAAGATCTTTTCATTCCAAAAAGTGGGTGTTTTGGAGCGGATTTGTCAGTCGTTTTTGTTTGAAGTTAGCCTTTCATGCTTATTATATTTCGATGGCCCCAACATTTTCTATGTTTGACTGTATGTACAGATTTAGTTAATCATCAATCGAACTCGTACTTGTCTGAAGAAAAAACCAATTTATCTCGCATTCTTGGTTAGCTTCAGTACCGATCGATATACTAACTTAGAAGTTAGATAAATACAATGTTGTTTGATTTTATTCACTACTTACATGCAGTCATCTTCGCTCTTACATCTTTTCTGTAACCGGTTTGTATGAGTCCTTTTAGTGTAAAGTGTGTTTGTTTTAATGTAGGTAATAAAAGAAGAAAACCAAGTTGAAAAATTTGAAGTACATAACCATGTTAAACATGAAGAAGTAATAGATAAAATAAAAGAAGTTATAACTAAGTTAGAAGACGGTATTAATAAAGTGGAACAGAATGAATTAAAATCGCCAGAATCCATAGAACCGGCGGTGAATGATGCTCAGTCGGTAGTAAAATCTATTCGCTTCGTTAGCAAAGAAAAACTAAAAAAGTCTTCTAAAGCGAAAAAGGGTAAAAAATTAAGATTAATGCAGGAAAAAAAGGTGAAGAAGCAAGTGGAGAAAGTGAAATGTCAATTGGAGGAAATGAAGAAACAGGTAGAGGCGATGCGCCAGCAGATCATGTTGAAGACAGAGGAGCTGGAGAGCTCGCGGCAGGGCGAGGGCTGCCTGCTGCCGGGCGAGTGGGCGTGCCGCTGGGTGGACGGACAGCCCGCGGGCACCGTTAGCGAGGTGGAGTGCGACGCGCGCGTCGACGCACCCGCCAAGCCGCCGCTGCCGCGCCGCAGCGTTCAGGTACCGCTTACGCCGTCTTCAGAGGGTTGGCTTGATCTACTCGATTCTTTCTTAAGAGCTATTACGCACTGTCGACTTGTCGCCGGCGACTGTGACTTTTCCATAGTTTATATAGGTGTTAATGCACTTGGTCGCCGGTTGCCCGCCTATGTTATGGTCACCGAGAGATCTAGTCTGCAGCGACCAGTCGACAGTGTAGTAGCTCTATAATGATTCACCAGTACGCTCGCTTCAACAAGCATTTTAGTACTGTTGTCTTAATTCACGAAACCATACTCGATCGTACTCGTTTTTTTAATGCGTATAGATATGCGCTCTTGTGTGCGTTACTACTGGTAGCATGAGAAGATTGTCGTTAATGAGCAAAATAATAGAAGTTACATATAAGATTTTATTAGAACCGATTTTTTTCGTTTAAGTTTGCTAAAGTTGTCATCTGTTTTTGTACGATATAAAAATCTCTTATTGTGCTCCGAATGGCATCAGCTGTAAGTCCATGAATGTCTACTTTATTTTCTCTCCTTCTTCGGTTTTTCATGTGCCAAGTATTTTGCAGATGTGCTTCCGACATCTTTTTTTTTATACCATTTCTTACTTTAATGCTTTGTACTGTTCTTTCACTACCTTTGCAACTCCAATACGATGAATCAAAATTTGATTCTCGCTAAAGTTCCTTGAATTCATGTTCATTTTGAGAAAATTATAAACACTTAGTCATTTGACGACCCTAAAAAAATACCTAATAGAATCACGTTTAAAATGTTAATATTGAACTGAAACTTGATACAATAATTCATTAGGTACTAGGGAATGCAATTTAACCGGTTATTGGCCGTTTATGTTTGAAAATGACCGGTTAAAATCGGTTATAATCGGTTATTTGCATTCCCTATTAATTACACACAGCAAAAATGAATAACGAAACATTGATATGTCTTACCTGATTGCGAATAACTTTTCTTATTTTTCCTACTCCTATACTTTTATCTGTCTTTTATATAGTCACGAACACTAATATAAGAACATACATAATAGGTATGTCCGTAGAATAATCCAGAGAAAAGTCTATCTAGTCTATGCCCCAAAACAGTACTTGTGCGTTTTTGAGCCAAAACGATACGCCTAGCTGCCAAAGCTTAGCGTTGCACGATTTAGTTTAAAGTTTTTTTTAAAGATATAAATTAGTTAAAGAGTAGCACGTACATAAAAGAACCTAACGTTCCGATTGACAGTCGATGTGTATTGTGATTGGTGGATTTACTTTAGTGAAGTATTTTGATTGGTGAGTTTAAAATGTTTTGAAAATTGAAATCATTCTATTTTCCATTCCGTCAATTTAAAAACAAAGTAAACGTTCTTTCGTACGTTTTTAGCTTAATTTTGCATTTCATTTGAAACCTTGTCGTAGAAAAAGTATTGTATGCAACGGTGTATAACTAAGTCAAAAAACACTTCCTTTACTATGTTAACACACGCCACTCGTCTTTTTTGACCTCACTTATTCAACTATTGCATAGTCTACTATTACATACTGTTGGTACTCGACAATTATTTCTAGCGTGAACTAATTAGTACTACCTTCTATAATGATGAGGGAAAGGTGGCAGGCGTAAACAGTATCTTCATTACTATTATTTTATTTCATTATTCTTCATAGTTGAAAGGATGCGCTCGGCCCGCAGGCCTAGGAGCGACTCCAGCCATTATATAAAACAAAGCAGTCACTGTTCCATCGAACAGTTTGTTTTTAAATTTAAACAATTAAACAGAAACAGCTTAAAAAGGTAAAGTGTAATTAGGTCTATTTACACGTTACGACCTTATTTCACTTCATCCCTCGTGGCTCTGGGAACGGATGAAACCTAACAGGACATAGCAACTACCGATAGCCTGCTGTGCGATTAATGTGTCGATGTGAATGCAGACAACACTAACATAGTGGACTTCCGCCCTAAAAAGCCTCGCAAAAGAGGGGCGGTGAATGTAATGAAAAATGGACTGCCTACCTGACCCTACAAAACAATTTAACAATCCATGCATTGACGATGCTGGGTTGCCTTACCAAAGTAATATTCACAAGACTCAGTTTCACTATTACTTAAAGAATCTGAGTGCTACCACTTACGGAAGTTGAGCCTTGGTGCGGACCTATGACTCATCCGTCAGTGATTTGACATCTGTCAAGTCACCCTCGGACTCAGTAACTCCTAATACAAATTTTCTAATGGACCTGTGTCCTAAGGATAACATACAATAAAGTTCCCTCACTTCCTCAAATTCCAATGAGAGAGAAATGACAGGATTTCCTTACTGGATGCTTCCTGACTTCAAAATTTAATTTATTAAACAGTTAATTAATTACTCTTAAAGATCAGATTCCAACACAACCATTTTCAACCACATTAAAAATGCTTGCGCGCTCCACCACTTTTTAAGACTACCGCAAAGTAAGCGGTCATTATTTCGATAATATTGACCTCACACTAATCTAAAATATCACCCCCATTTATTCCGACGCACACCCCTAAGGTCATGGCAGATAATTCCCTCGAGTATGCGTATGTAAGGAAACCATCCCCACATACCTTAAGGCTAAGACTGCGCCGAGCAAACGCCGAGCGTCCAGTGGCTCCCTCCTTACTATTATTGTGTTTTCTAATTAACTAAAGAATTTCCTTGGAATCAGACGAAATGTTTTTGTAGTGCAAGTAAACACAATTTATGGGATACGTAACAAACTTTAATAACAATTACCCTTTGAGTAGTCAGCTTAACGGGAAAAGGTGGCCACTTTTTTCCGTTAAGTTAATAACTCGAAGGTGAATTGTTATTAAACTATGTGATATACCCTATAAGTTATGTTTTCATTTGTAGTACAAAAACACTTCGTCCAATTTCAAGAAAATACTTTAGTTTATTAGAAAACACAACTAAAGTAATGAGGGCGTCACTGTACATCTGGCGTCCGCTCGGCGCAGTCTTAAAACCCCACAACTAGAAGATTAAACACACGTACGTTATGTCATCAGTGTCATCACTATCAACGATATTACGATGTTAGAAAAATTTGAGCACCGACCCGTAATAAAGTTCTTAACAAAACAAGGAAAAAGTCAAAAAACTATAAAAGAAGAAATGGATACAGTTTATTGCGAGTCTACTCCTTCGTTATCGATGATTCAAAACTGGTCTAGTGAGTTTAAACGAGGAAGGACAAGCATTGAAGATGACCCTCGACCGGGCCGGCCTGTTTATGCCACTTCTCAAGAAAATGTCGAAAAAGTGGAAAACATTATATTGGAGGATGGTCGGGTCAAAGTAAAATCGATTGCTGAGAGAACCAACCTTTCTGTAGGTACCATACACACTATCATTCATGATCAACTGAACATGTCAAAAGTTAGTGCGAGATGGGTGCCGCGAATGTTGACGCCACATCAGAAACAAACGCGAGTTGCATGCTGTTCAGAGTTTATAGAGCTGTGTGGGGAAAATCCAGATAAGATTATTAAAAGTTTGTTACCGGAGATGAAACCTGGGTTCATCACTATGACCCAGAGAGTAAGCAAGAATCAATGCAGTGGCATGTTCGAGGTACAGCCCATCCCAAAAAGTTCAAGGTCGTCCCTTCAGCTGGCAAGGTCATGGCTATAATATTTTGGGATTATAAAGGCATATGGTTCATTGACTACAAATGGTGTTAATATAACGGGAGCGTACTATTCTAATATTTTACAACAGCTGCGGGAAGCAATAAAAGAAAAAAGGAGAGGAAAACTGGTCAAAGGTGTTCTGCTTCTCCACGACAACGCCCCCGTCCACAGTGCTCAAATCGCCACAGCTACTGCTAGTGACTGGGTTTAAAACTATCAGTCACCCACCATATAGCCCAGATCTGGCTCCGAGCGACTAATTCTTATTTCCCAATCTTAAAAAAGATCTACGCGGAAAGCGGTATAGTGACGATGAAGCGTTGTTGAAGGTGGCGGTGAATCAACATTTTGACAGCCAGAATGAAAATTATTTTTATGACTGGTTAAGAAAAATAATCGACCGATCTACCAAATGCATCGAAATAAGAGTCGAATATATTGAAAAATAAAAATATTATTACATCGAAAACTTTTTTTTTCTTACCGAAATATATTGAACGCCCCTCGTAATATTATAAATAAGCCTTGGAGTTATTCGACCAATTGTTTACTCCATTCGCAAAACATTCAACTATGTTACTCATCTATCTTTCCATCATGTCTGCTTAACCTTTTTTTCATTCCTAAAGCTTTCTATCTTAACGACCAACGACTAAGCATACAAATCATACCCAACAATTCATACAGCTATACGTGAATAAGGCATCGAACCATTGTTATAACTCGAGTTTACTATGAACTCATATGGGCCCGCCTAAACTATACGAATCATTACTAACCCCGAGTAAACCGTTTGCCATCGTGAATGATGAAAGACAATTCATCTTTCCCCTGAATTAAAGACTGTCCACGAAAAATTGTGGTCGACGCTAAAATGAAAAATTACACAAGAAACCAATAAATAAGTACCTCAAGTTTACTGAATATTATATTTAATCAACTTAATAATAATAATAAAACATTTAAAAAAAAACTAAGATTGGTAAAATGCCCTGACTTTCTTTCTGATACCTTCCATTAATCTTTGTACATCAGCTTCGCTCATCTTTTTAGATGTCGTATCCCTCATACGTTTGAATGATTTCTCAGTTTTGGCAGTTCTGCCACTTTTTTTTAGATTTCTTTTCATTATTGCCCAAAATTTCTCCACAGGGCGTAGTTCCGGGCAGTTTGGTGGATTTGCACATTTGGGTACAAAAGAGACATTATTTTCAGCATTCCATTCCAGAACAGATTTAGCATAGTGAGACGTAGCTAAATCAGGCCAAAAAATTACAGATTGCCTGTGGTTTCTTATAAATGGCTATAAACGTTTATTCAGACACTCCTTCATATAAATCACTTGGTTGATTGTCCCAGTAGTTACAATTGATTTGCTTTTTTGACCACATGAGCAAAGTGCTTGCCAAACTAAAAACTTTTTTGCGAACATGTCCAGCTTTTTGGACTTAAACTTTTCATCAACATTCCCTTGTTGATTCGTCACATAAAACTGTAAACCTGGCAATTGCTTAAAGTCCGCTTTGACGTAGGTTTCATCGCCCATCAAAATGCAACCAAACTTTGATAAATAATCGGTATACAATTTTCGGGCTCGGGTTTTACATATTTTTTCTTTTGCAACATCGCGATTGGGAACGGTGGAAGCTTTGTAAGATCGTAAGCCGGCATTCCGTTTAATTTTCTGCATGTATGATCTTGATACACCACATTTTCTGGCCACATCCCGGACTTTCCTCGCCTTAGTTTTATCAACTGGACACGATTACACGATTTTTTTGCGTATATCTAGTTGGGTAGAGGGCATTTCGAATAAATCTATGAATTACCAATTTGCAATAGTCTCAAAAGAAAGCTTACACGGTCTCTATTCTAACTGTCAAGAAGACAGTATATCGTCTTTTGTTAAATTATTCTTCTTTTAAACAAATATGATGACCACATTTTTTCGTGGACAGTCTTTACTATGTAATATTTAAGGTTTTCATTCACTACAGACACCCGATCTACACCTAAATACAGAAATCCCAGTAAGGTCGTTCTTAACGATACCGCCCATAAAATCCATCTTATACATCGTTCCATGATCCAAATAACTCACTTTCCACGACTCTATCTTCAGAAAAAGATGATTACCACGTAAAATTCATGTATACAAACAATATTTGTTTTCTTTATCTATCCAAATATCATAAACCCTCCATGATGCGTTCCAGAACCGCACATTATGACCACCATAAAAATAGACTGTTTTGAAAGAACTAATTTCTTATCCGTACAAATGTTATTATTACTAAATAATAATATCGATTTCGATGATATTATTTCATTCAAATTTCGAACATCTCTGAAAAACAAAGAAATTTGATTTGATCTCTATGCTCATAGAGATCAAGTTAGAAACGAATTGTCAATTGTTAAAATATGGTCGTAAGTCGTAAATAAATTGGTGCAGACTCATAAATCGCGGTTAAGAAATATCTATAACATGAAATATTTTTATATTTAAGGGTAGTATTTAATTCCACAGAAAACAAACAAACGAAATAACTTAAAAAACTTACTTAAAACTACACTAATCTAACAAACCGCTACCAGTGGGCATTGTTGAATGGCAATGCTTAATCTTTGTGCCAAGTACAGGCCAGCATTTTTGTCACGGGTTGCGTCGATCAGGCGCTTTGACATATCTTTAAAAATTTACAAATTTGCATACAAACTTGACAAATTTCGCACGTAAGTAAGATATCGAACGATATGATAGTTGGAGCCGACTCTAGATTGTCTCTGAATTTTAAAAAACTATGACAGCTGCCAGAAATCTTTTCAATCTTTTCATAAAATGAGCGATCAAGATGATATAGATATTTCGGCGAGGCCTCCTGATATCCGTAACAAAGCCACTAAAGTCATGATAAATACTGTTAGTGGCCCTGAACAACGCCGCGATGCCGGTCATAATATGCGGCTCCTGGATGCATCATGGAGGCTTATTATATGTGGGTAGATAAAGTATTGTATGTAACTATACATAATTAATTAGGCATTAAAACACTTGTGTGATGTGACGTTATTATGAAACTCGCCTTCGGCTCGTTTCATATACCCACACTCGTGTTCAATGTCCTTCGTTATGTACAGTCACATAAACTACTATTACATATCATTTCTAATGAGCCTAAAGAGTGACACGCGAAAGTCAAGAAATATCCGACAGTTCACAGCTAAGCTAACGGAAAATTAAAAAGCTGGTTGCGTTCACACTAGAATATTGTAACGCTAGATGCCATTAATAGTACATTGTTGCCTAGGCGCGGAAAGTAAAGGTTTTCCTGACGAGGTTGTTAGCTGGCCGAGCAATAGCGAGGCCTGCTAAAATACGAGTTAGGAAATCCTCGTTTCCGCCGCGGCATACATAATGCTTTTCTCAAACATGTGAGGAAATAACACAAATACATTTTTAAAAAGCAATTAAATTAAATTAATTCACATTTAAAGTTATGTTGGTCATGTTTGGGCAATTTGTAAATAAAAAAACTTTATAGTTTTTCCAGGAGCCAGTTCAGGTTTTAATATAAGCGGTATGGTACCTATTTCGTCGCTTTCGTCGCATGAGCTCATTTTTTCTAGTAAGTATTTCGCACAACAATACTTTCACATTTGGTTTCACATATGCAGAATGAACGAATGTTGCCGACTGTCAATTGTTTTTAAATACTAACCATAGATATTGGAATGCATGTTCAAAAATAAACACACGCACTGTGCTAAAAAAGCGAGCTTACCTTGGCTGTTTGGAATTTTTGTCTTGGTCCTTTTGATTTTGTATGTAATTGACAGCATTTTTAAGAAAAATATAGACATGGACGGAAAGTGTTTTCATATGGTTTTTTTTACTCCTAGGAGTAAAATGAGGCACTTTCCGTCCTTGTTTTTCAATCGGAAAACCGTTCTTTCCGAGCATGTTTGAGAAAATGTTAAATATCGTAATCAACGTCACGTCATAAATGACAATATAAAAACGAAATACGTTCTATTTACGAGGGCCGATCCGAAAGTTTTTAGCTGTGTCGACATTTATTGCAATATATTAATATTGTTGATACATTCATAAAGCAAATTTTATTACGAATAGGTTTGTCAAAAATATTTGTAAAAAAATAAACAGAAGTTGTTTTCTATGAAATTTGAATTTTTGGTGAAAACATCAGGTTTTTGGTATTCAAAACCTGTCTCAAATCTAAAGGGGTCGTCTGATTCTGATGATATTGCCCGTGATGGAATCGTCAGTATTTTTAGTATATTTAAGCAGCTTGTTTGACTGTATTCCCAAATATACTAGGTGACACCTAAGACGTAATACAAAATGTTATTTTCCGAACCTACTCATGATTACGATCAACTATTAATATGGGACCAACTTCGAAAACGTAAACACAAAATCGACGTCTCCTTACAAATTGTGAAACCAGCTGATTGCTTTTAGTATGGGAGATTAATTTTTTTTCTACCGATTTCGATATTAGTCCCATGGTAAAAGTTGATCGTACTCATGAGTGGATCCAGAAAATAAAGTTTTGTATTACGTCTTACGGGTCACCCTGTAGTACTGCACAAAATGCTTTCATTGAAAGTCACTGAATTTTCCTGGACAGACTTAGACATTTCTTCAAGGCTTGTTTATTCCATATTCTAATATCGAATATTGAAGGAAACGTATGGTTCAAAATAGGACTGATATACTACACGTTTTTTTATATTTATATGGGAAAAAATGAAAAGGTTACTATTTTTGAGACCGTATTAATTATAGCAAAAATCTATCCCAGGAATACGTCGCTTGCAGATTTCCCATAGCGTTAACACGTCTAGTGTTAAAAAAACCACAAACGAAGTGATTTACATCTATGATTTTTAGACACAATGTTTATATTGGAATTTGCCTTAAATATCCATCAACAATATAAATATATTTCAATAGATGTCGACACAGCTAAAAACTTTCGGATCGGCCCTCGTATGTCTAAATTAAAAATATATGTTCTTCAGAAATTAGAAATGTTATAAAATAAATTATACGTAATAAAAAAATATTCCTAACAATCCGGGATTATAAAACCTATCACGCCTAATATGAACACGCCCGCCTATGCCTTCATTTCGTTAACCCTTCATAAGAACCAATAAATACAAAAGATCTGACTTTTTAATGGGAATCCTCCGTGGTGGCGTCTCGTTATCGTCATCGCTCCTCTCGGCGCGATTGCGTCGTGGATTACTTCTTGAGCCTGGCCTGGATCCATCTTCGATGAACGCTGCCGAACTCGAAACTTCTGCTGCCCGCATTCCGTCTTGTTGCGATGCGTAGCGGAGCTGGAATATTACTGACCCGTGCCGTGCTAGGGGTCTAATTATAATAAAGTCACTTTAATTCTCCCCCTTTGATGGCCCCATATAAAATAGCGTCGATGTTGACCGTGGTTTGGATTCCAGATTCACTTCCATTTCGTCCATATCGTCGTTTATAATAAAATAGAGCTATAGGCGATGAAATGCAATAAATACGAGTATATGAATGATCATAACATAATGACGTATTATTTTGCATTATATATCTCCTGAAACATCTTGATACATAACTTTCGTCTCCGGGGTGGGTGTTGAAACTGATGAGGCACAGCGTCGACTCATCCTCCTTATTTTTGCGAGCTGTTGCGGGTACGGGAGCCCCGTCGATCCACCTTATAATGATGTGGCAAAGGTGGCAGGCGTAAAACACAGTAAAGGGCAGATCGAAAAGTTCGCGGCCTGGGCAAGAATGTTTTACATTTTTTATTTTTAACGCCGCCATTTTAACTGTCATTATTTGATCGTCAACCTGCGAATTTTCAATCTGCATCTTTACAGAACAAAAAAAGATTCAATTAAATATACCTGATATTGATTTATGGAGAAATTGGAATAACGAGCTCTAATGAAATATTTACATAAAAAGGCTTGGCTCCGAAACAGATTTTCGAAGATATGCAAGGTACATTAGTGGAAACCTGCCCATCATACGAGGGCAAAAAAATGGGCAGCCGAGTTCCAACGTGGACGAGACAGCATCACAGATGACCCACACCCAGGGAGGCCAACGACGTCGACTAAACCACATGATGTGGCAGCAATATGATATGCGATTATGAGAGACCGTCGGTTAAAAGTAAGAGAAATAGCTGACATCGTAGGCATCTATTACGAAAGAGTTCGTAACATAATTGTGAATGAATTAGGTTTTTCCAAGGTGTCAGCGAGATGGGTCCCGAAGCTCCTTTCAGTTGAACAAAAACGCACTCGCCTTACAAATTCACGCGACTGTTTGGACATGGTATGAAGCTGATCCTCAAGACTTTTTTAAACAGATTTTTACCATGGACGAGCCTTGGGTTCACCACAACATGCCAGAGACCAAACAGCAATCAAAGCAGTGGTTATGTGCTGAATCTCCGCCTAAAAAAGGCTAAAGCGGGTTTATCTGCCAATAAAGTCATGGCATCAGTATTCTGGGATGCAAAAGGAGTAATAATGGTTGCCTATCTCCAGAAAGGCGCTCCCATTAACTCGGATTACTATTGTGATCTGTTACGTCGCTTACGCGAGGAATTGAAATCGAAAAGACCTGGAACGTTGACCGATTTTGTTTTATCAGGATAATGCACGTGTTCAAACGTCACTAAAATCAATGGCGGAAATTCAAAAAGGTGGTTTTGAATTATTACCCCACCCGTTATTCACCCGATTTAGCACCATCGGACTTCCACCTCCACCTTTTCCCTAATTAAAAAAAATATTTGGGTGGAATGATATTTTTCGAGCAACGAAGACGTTCAAGCTGCTGTGGATCACTACATTGTGGTGTAATGGCTAAAATCCAGGTGGAAATAGTGTATTGATATCTAAGGGGAATAAGAAAAAATGTGCGTTTGTTTTATTGTTAGGCCGCGAACTTTTCAATCTGCCCTCGTATTTTCATGACTATTATTTTATTTCATTATTCTTCATAGTTGAAAGTATATACATTTGATGCGCTCAGCCCGCAGGCCTAGGAACGACTACAGCCATTATATAAAACAAAGCAGTTTCTGTTCCATCGAACAGTATGTTTTTAAATTTAAACATTTAAAAATAAACTACATAAAAAGGTAAAGTGTAATAAGGTCTATTTACACGTTACGACCTTATTTCACTACACTACTTACCCAACCAGTAAGTAGGAGTTAGTAGACTCCCGGGCTTACTCACTCAGAAACAAGAACGTGCACGTGCATCTACACACACAAATATGGCCCACCCGCTTTCGAGGGATAAACAGTGTTGCCAGATGAAATCTCAAAGAAGCAGTAGAAATTTGAAAAAAAATTAGGTAGATTCAGGAAAAAATCGGTAGACTGTAAAAGTCTATAATTTTCAGTAATTTTATACAATAGTCTTAGAAATATACACCAAAGCTACCAATCTGTTAAGTTAAGCAGTAAGTAGTCCATTTAGTTACAAATGCTTTCAACTTACCACTGTCATTTTTAGAATATATCCTATACCTAAATCACTACAGAATGGCACCATTTAATTTTTGCAAACACTGGAAAATTGGAAATGAACGTTAACTTCTTCAACTTTAAACTTTTGACCGTTGTTTTTGTTCTGACTCGACACAACACAAGACTTGTGAAAAAAACCCTGAGATGTTAGCAGCAACGACTCTTGACCGCCAATTTCGTGACGACTCGACGACGTTGCCGCAGAGTAGGCAATAACCATTAACAGACAGGTTTTGAAAAGACGAAATTTGTTTTTGTACATTTAGTAGCTTTGATTTATTCATTACATTAAAAAAGCAGGTAGATTTCTTGAATTTTGCAGCCCAGAAATGAAAATACTTGTAATGAGTTCATACAAAAAAACCGGCCAAGTTTTTTTTTTTATGGCATAGAGATGACAAACGAGCACACAGGCCAGGCCAGTGCGAAACGAACCTGCGCAGGAAGGGTTCCGTACCATTATCTATACAACATTAGACACTATATTATAACATGATATCATGACCACGTTTATTGTATTGGAGCCCCACTCAAATATTAATTTTATTATGTTTTTAGTATTTGTTGTTATAGCAGCGGCAACAGAAACATATCATCTTTTTTAAAAATTTCAACTGTCTAGCTATAAAGGTTCATGAGATACAGCCTGGTGACAGATAGACAGACGTTGTATTAGTAATAGGGTCCCGTTTTTACCCTTTGGCTACGGAACCCTAAAACAGAACAGGTTCTAGCGAAAACAAAAAACAAAAACTTTTATTTGACGTTTTTCCTTTGTAATTTTGATTCTAAAGGTTTTTTGCGAGAGATTATGAAATGGACCCTTTCAGCGCCAACGACGCCTATTATGGTCACAAGTTTTCATGCCCACATCGCCACTGATGTCTATAGATATTGTTGAGGAATGTCAAAGCAATCTATATGCTAAGAACATGAATAGGAATCTAGGGAGCAAAATTGTATGACAGGTTGGGAGCTCCATATAAACTCGCTTATCGATGCTTGTTCTATTCTACAGTTACTCCAAGTTTCGTTTGTAATTTTTTTTTTTTTAAAGTAATAAAATATTAACGTATCTAACTCTCTTCTTTTTCTTCAAAACGATTTTTAATACTTATCTCATTTTTTTTTCTTTTTAACTGTCCCATCTACTATTGTTAAAATGAACAGAATTTGATCCAAAGGAGATAGGCGATAGTGGGCCTAGCCGTTACAGGAATCTAAGTAAAACAGTAATGAATGAATGATGAATTTGCATTGCATGTCAAAGAATACTAAATTACATTGAGGTCGTCAAACATAAATACTAATAATCAAAGAATACAAAAATAAATAATAATTACAACAACAACAATTACATATGTAATAAATGCTCACTCGTCCAATTTCAATATAATATACAAGAATTAATAAAGTCAACACAATAATAAATTTAATTTCCAGTTCCATGTATTCATCCACGGAGTATAATGGATTATCTAATAAAAAGTTTCTCAGCTGATGTTTAAATGCTTCGTCGGATAGTACATTTTTAAGATTGGCGGGTAGACGCTCATAAATAGTACGTAGGGCAGATGACAAGCGGGTTCTTACCCGCAAGTACCAAAAATGCGTGTTATTCTGTGGCATTAGTAAACAAATGCAACTAAGGGTATATTCACGCGGACAGAATTTAGCTTTGATTTTGTATGTGAATGGTTATCTAGTTGGTATTGTTAACCGAAGGTCCACTGTTTTACTATTGAAAGGAAACTTTTTAAATCTTTAAGGAATATGTCTACCGGGTCATTACATTAACAATTTGTCTGTAAGTATAATAAAAACACCCGTAAAGTTAAATGCCCAACAAACTTGAAAAAAAAGTACATGACCCTGTAGTTAAAATGGCCATGCTTCATATTTCTGTTGAATGGTTTTTATAATTTATTTGATAAATATAGACTATTTTAATTTGAAGAAAGTATTTTCCGTATTTTTGTTTTTAATTAATCCTATCTACATAAAAAAATATTTTCATTTATTGCTGACATGACGTCATCAAACACATAATGAATAATGTAGTCTTCGCCTGCATAAAAATAAATTACAGTAATGTCTATGGTAAAGTCACCGTCAAAGTGTTAACGTCACCGCGGACGGCTAGGCTCATGAAATCACTAACTGAACTTGTTTGAAATGGAAGAAGGTTCGAGTGTTTCGTCCCTTTATGTCCGAATCACAGCAGGGATAACCCGGATTTGTTATTCGTACCAATCCCAGAACGACGGCGAGAGGAATGGTGTCGTGAAGGGAAGCAAAAATACTTCAAGAACTATTTGCAGTTTGTTGTGAAGATCATTTAAATGTATGTACCTGTTTAAAACAAACTCATTACTTTACACAATGGTTTAACAATAAAGTCCCATTGAGTGCTCGTATAAATTGGATTGCATTTATTAATTATAATAAACAAACCATTTACGAAAAGAAACGACACGTCAATATCAAGTTCGTGTTTGATATAGACTAGACAGACGTCAGTCGGTTTTTTTTTAACTAAGGCAAAGGAATTATTATCCATTATTCGTTTGATAACTCACAGAAATGTCATTTGAAGGTCAAAACATTTCAACGAATATCTTAATAATGTAAGACTTTTTTTAGAATCTGATATACAGTAACTGTACCAAAAGCTTGTTTCTCGAAATGGTTTTGAGATTTCCATACATATTTAAAAAGTTAGCAAATTGACCCATATATCCTTAATTGAAAATTATTTAACACTTTTAGGTAGTGGACAACAGGCTTCCGTCAGGATGGACCAAACACATGGTACGCAGGAGTTTGGGACATTCAGCGGGAAAATGGGATGTGGTTTTAGTCAGGTAAGAATATTGGGTCTATTAAAAAAAAGTCATTGCATTTTAGCTTTTAGTCTATGCATAGTATAAATAACTAAGTAAGAAATTTGTGCATTGGTTTACACTCACACAAGCACGCGTTTCCCGTAAAAAAACATGCGCCTTCACTGCGTACAGTTCGATCGTTCAAATAGTTTGCATAGCGCGCACAAAGCACTATCGGCTAATTCAATGGGTGACAATGCACACCTCTTGAACGCACGAATATATTTTCACCTTTTTTTCACCTTGTGGTCAAGGCCGTCATGCCAAAGTATACCCAGAAGAGTAAATCAACTCCGGCTCTGTATTGCCTAGTCACAGACCACTTACCCTATAGACTACGCTTCGGACAATTTTGTCTAGTATCTCATTAAACCAAAATGGCGGGGCGCGGGGGGCGTCAAGTGCACCGTGATTGGCCAGTTTAAAGTCAACGAATAATAACATGTGCGCGTTGTGGTGCGCGCCATTAGGGGTAGTGATGGGACACGCTCGAAGAAAAGATACCAAAGAATATAAGTGTTTTTAATTAAAACCAATAAAAATACGAGAAATAAATTGCACATTACACATTACTATTAATGTACACAGACCTTATTACTATGGCAATAAGGTCTATGTGTACATATTTTTGCAACTTTGTGCGGATATTTATTTTTGACCTTGACTGTACGACATTTGATTTCGAACGACATGAGAATAGAGACTTTAGTAGTTAATGATTTAAAAAAAAAACATTCATATCCGTGACACTGGCACAGCATAACTTTGTTTTGCCGCCATTTTTGTCGTAATTTCTAAACACTTAGAGTACTTATAATATGTGTATAGCTCATATATTTGTGGCGAATTGGATGTTCAGATGTTTTTGACCTTATTTACCGTAAAGAATTCATTGAAATTTATTGCTGCTCAGAAATATTTGAGTAAGTAGTCTGTGTTGTTTCGGCTTTAGCTATTTGAAGTAACGAAAACACACTCCTCCCGCACCGCTCCAATACTGCAGGAACCGCAGTTGAGCGCTAGAGGTATACTTGTTCGCGAGCAACCCTTATTGTGAATCCACCTTTAAACATTATTCTTACTTTATTATAGAATAGAATTCTTTTCCGTGACCATAGTTTTACGGGTATCGAAACTCAAAAAATCAGTACTTCACATCACTTCAGTGGTTAGAGAAAGACGGAATTGGGAAAATCAGTATGCGAAAGACAGAGACAGACCACTGCTGACAGACATCAAAGCGACGCCATTTTTGCAATAAAGGTTTCGCTTTTAAATATTAAATAATTATTATTTTAAGTAATAACAGCTTACTTGTGAAATGAAATTCCATCCTTTTGAAGGCTAGATGTCTTGCTACACTTTCCACACAATTTTACCATACAATACGGCATATTTATTTCACTTTAGTCGCAAAAGTCGAATAGCATAATTACATGTTGCTATGTCAACAAGCGGCCGCGTACTAAAAGACTGTTTGCGGCCATAGCAACCGGTGGGCGTCAGTTGAGCATAAGATTGGCTTACGGGGGCGCCTTTGTATGCGAAGTCTATAGGTTGAGTGGTCTGTGTGCCTAGTCTACGAAGGAACCATAAATGCTATAATTCATGTTTTTGGCTGTAGGGATGACCTTTAGGTATAACAAACTAGTCCCGAACCGAGGGTCGCGAGCTTTCAGCGGAGAGGGTTCAAAGGTGCCATTCATTTTACGAAAATATCTCAAATACGAAGTCTTTGTTCCCTAGCTAAGAAATAATAGGGCATTGCTTATTTTTTTTCCTTTTTTTAATTTATTCAGAAAACAAACAGCCGTTTATAATAAAATTACGTTAAACAAAATTACTTAAATAAGGCCTAAAGTTTCCTATATTACTAAACTAGCGACCCGCCCTCGCTTCGCTTCGGTTTATATGAGTTTTCTGTAACACCAGTACATAAAATAAAAAAAAAATATTCATATAAACCTTCCTCTTGAATCACTCTATCTTTTAAAAAAAACCGCATCAAAATCCGTTGCGTAGTTTTAAAGATCTAAGCATACATAGGGA
This sequence comes from Acleris laterana, assembly GCA_963966035.1. Lineage (NCBI taxonomy): Eukaryota > Metazoa > Arthropoda > Insecta > Lepidoptera > Tortricidae > Acleris > Acleris laterana. Next base: position 50,906,500 of record OZ014438.1, on the reverse strand, counting down.
CAGACAGCGGAAAGCGACTTTGTTTTATACTATGTAGTGATGTACTTTATACATTACAAATGTCAAGCTACGTGTGGTCAGCACACAGATCAAATACTTAAATTGAGAATCAGTTTATGTTACCGACTCCGACCATTATGGAGAATATCAAATTTGTCGGATTTTGTTTTTAAAGGGCGACATACTATGAGCAAATATATCAACTCCATTAAGCGATTTGTGCGAAAGAGTGCACGAGCGCCTAAAAAACGAATTTTGTGCATAAATAGTGCCAGAAGGTGGGATACTAAATAAATAAAAATAAAATAAAAATAAAAATAGTTTATTTCAGATTTCCAAGATCCATAGATGTTAGTGGGTTAGTTACAGAACTTCTTATACAATGTTATCTTACAACTATGTTAGTGTACACATTATTTAAGTGGAGTTTGGTCCAGTGATTCAGAATGTCACTGTCCTTTCTGCCAGCCACCACGGCCAGGAGACTATTGCAGCTATAATAATAATTAAATTAATAATTAAATTAAATATAGGTTTGGAACGTGACGAGGAACTCTGAAAGAAATGTGTTCTAATAATACGAGTATACTCGAGTCAATGTGATATCTTTATAATGGTTTAGAGGACATTTAAATACACATAAAAATATATTAAATTGAATGCATTGAGCCGAGATATTAAGCATTTAAGTTGAAGATTTTTGGTAAGTACCGTACTAAAAGACTAAAAGTACGCTCAGGCATCAATATTTCAAGAGCTCGGCTCCGATTCACTTAAGACCACGCCGAGCATCCAGTGGCACCCTCATCACTATTATTGGCTTTTCTAATTAACTAGAGTATTGTCTTAAAATATTGATATTGGTAACGGTATCAAAATATCACCGTTATTATAATAATAACCAAAGCGTGAAAAAAAAAACATAACGAGCCTTTCCATGATAATAACAGTTCTATAATTATTATTATAGCATTGTTATTACCATGATTACGCGGATGAGCAAGCAATACCAGTGATGGTGCTTGATGGATGACCTACTGACTTTTTTTTTATGTTGTACTACTTATCAAAGACTGTTGTTAGAACAATTTGAATGGTTGAAAAATACGGGTAATGTTCCAATAAATACCATAACAGGAGCTTCAAAAGGTATAATAATTAAGAACAGAACCACAATATTAATTACAGAACGGCAATATGGAGACTCCAGAAATGGCGTTTGGTGAATAAATTGACAATCTATATAATTCTTATACTTTATTGTTGGAAGTATAATAACAAAAAATGTGTCGAAATCTACAAAATATGAATTAAAAAACTTAACAAATAGCTTTATTTTTAATAATCACGAAGAAACGCAAAATAACGAAATGAAAAGCAAGGGTTAAAAGATATTGTTATTAAACCCATTTATTAATGCGACTATATTCGTATATATATTTAAGACGATCGTCACATTAAAGCCCGTATTTAATAAACTAATCTCAATTTTAATGCTCGTCTCGAGATGTGTCAAAAATTACAGTGTTCTATGGGTTGACGTTTACTTTGACGTGTCTTGTGTGCCCGCGCGCAGCCAAGATGAGTTTATTAATACGGGCCTAAGATCTTTCTAACTATATTGTAATAGTTAGACTTTTGTTGACATTTATAATTGACATTTTCCCATTGTTGTTATATCAATTTTAAAAGTTTAGGTATCCTATATACCCGAGATGGTCAAAGGATTCTAACGATACCACACCCATTTAAGTCAGCTCAAGCGTTTAGAAGTTCTGGTGGAATAAAGAATGGTAAGATACATACATGAACCCTGAAAATATTGCACTTTTTTTTTGGGCAGTCGTGTAAAAATAATATAAATTAACTATAACTATATAAATGGGCAGGCGGGTTAAGCTCGCCACGGCTCGCTTGAAAACCGAATCTCCGAACTTAACCTCAGCAACTCTGGGGACCCCGTCAGACCCATAAAGCAAATTTACAATGCGTCCACGACGCCAATACAAAGGTAACAAATGAGATCCAGACACGGTCTCCAACTTTAGGAGGATCACTTAACGCGCTGCTGCAAAATATGCAAATATTCTAGCGACCAGCTATGACAGAAGCTCTGGGTCATCTGCTGGAGCAATTCAAACCGACTTACGTGTAATGATTTTACTTCCCTGAAGGGGTATTCAGGCAGAGCGGCAAGGGGTTGACCAATTAAGAAGTGACCAGGAGTCAATGCCTCTAGGTCATTTGGGTCCGACGAGCAGGGCAGAGAGGGCGCGAGTTGAGGTCGGCCTCAATTTTACATAATACCGTAAGTTCCTCGAACGTTAATATCGTTTCACCGATAACTCGGCAGAGATACGTTTTTTAACTTTTACAACAGCTTCGGGCCATTGCAAAACTTAAAATATCCGTATCACTACACTATTCAAATATTTACAAGCTTCGTTTAAATAACGATCGGTACTTATATAGTTAGTACCATTAACAGAGCGGATCAGAGATGGCATTCCTCGGCGGGATACGTCGCCAGAAACGCTTCCGTGCTGAAGGCACTTACCAGTTCCAAGTGAACTGCTTTGGAGGCCAGACAGACAAACACACACAAATACGCTTTGACAGATCGAGCGTTGCGAAGCTGAGAGGTCTTCACCAAAAAGAGGCCGGCTAAATCCGTGCCCCACACAAGCAAATGGCCGACTCTCCGAGTCTGTCGGATGGCAGATCACCCATCATCGGCTGCGTGGGTGTGGCCTTCAAGCGATAACATGGCATCCATCGGAAAATTATGCTGCGAACAGTGCGCCTGGCAGACAAAATCCAAAATTCACGTTGCAGAATGGCTACAAGGGTATTGCAGCCTGCGTGAGCATTAGCAATGTGTAGATCCGACACAAACAAATTCACCAAAGCTCCTCCTTTAGGGAGCAACAAAGGATGACGAGCCCCATAAGGCAAATTCAAGTTTCGAAGTCGTCCGCCGACCGACTCGAATCAGACCCGACTCGTCCAGAAAGAGATTCAAATGAGCTAGGGGACCCTTAACTGTCGATCCTTTCTTAAGACCTTAATTGTCGATTCGAAGTGTTTCAAGTGTTCAGCTAGCACTGCACGAACCCAAAACATCCAAGCCTCTTGGCGTTCCAAGGGTGACAAAACCGATTTCAAATCCTTCTTAGTTGGGTTCCGCCCGTTGTGTATAAGACGCCGAATCCAACCGGTAACCCCAATCAATTTTGACAGCGAACTGTACCTGTCCAAAAAGGAATTCAAATCATATGCAGGTTGCGTTTCCACAACGCCAACACGTAAACCTGGCAACGCCTCTGGAGAGGAGAACCAATTATGGGGCCAGGACGCCTCAGGATGCGACAACCATACTGGTCCCCACCACAGGGAATGGTTTACAAGTGCAGGAGCCTCGCAGTCTTGCGAAGCGCAGTCAGCGGGGTTTAATTCTCCTGGAACGTGTCTCTAGATCAGCGGGGTCGCGGAGCTCTAGATCTGTGAAATTCGATTCGCAACAAAAACCTCTAAATTATGCACGGAGGTGCGGAGCTAACAAAGAACGATCTCACTATCAGTCCACGCAAAGACATCTGAAATCTCAACGTTACGACCCAAGGTAGCACAAACATGCTTGAGGAGCCTAGTAAGGAGGGCTGCTCCCGACAATTCCAACTTAGGAATAGTTTACCTAGTCCTGATTGGCGCCACCTTACTCTTGGCCATTACCAAATGAAGTCCCACGTGACCGGATTGACTAATAGTCCGCAAAAATACCACGGCCGCGTACCCTTGTTCGGACGCGTGACAAAACCCGTGTAGAGTAGCTCTACACTTGCCGAACGGCAGAAAGAGCAAAGAAATCCGGTTCACGCCCGGAAGTGATGAAACAATTCAATACCATTCTCTAAACAATTCTCGCTGAAGAGGTTCGTCCCAAGTAACTTCCGCAATCCACAGTTTCTGCAAAAAACACTTAGCTACCAAAATGACTCCAAACCATGCTCTGCTACCAAAATGATTCGGATTGATCTAGACTCCAAGCCACCGCTCTGCTTATACCAGCCGCAGGGCCCATGTGAGTAAAACTGGCCAGACGGGGGTCTAGATCAAACTCAACGATAAAACCGTGCTATACCGTCCGAATGACGCAAAGCGGTGACCTGGAGTCTAGATCTTTCCGAAACAGGTTCCTAAGCAGTTTTTTTATTAAATATTTTCGGAAATTTGCATGAATTGTGTACCACTACCATTGTGTATTTATCGTAGTGCTAAAAAATATGAAAAAGATTACAAAGGTGACGCTTAATATATACTTCCAAAATTATTTTCAACGTGATCGGATATACCGTTTTTAGTTATTACCTAAAAACTGTGCTTCTCAAGATAAGAACGCAAGCGCCATGAAGATTCGCTCTTTTGCTGGTGCACTTATTGATTAAAATCGTATTTGAGATAGTTTTTGACGTTTTTGTGTATAGTATGAATCTTCCCAGGTGAATTTTTCGCTTCAAGCCCTAATCTATCAAACAAAGGCAAATGTCTCTATTATCACAAAGCCGCTAGCTACCGAGTAAGCACGTACCACTACAACATTCATATTGAAAAACAAACGGTATCGTCATAGTATTAAGGTTCAAATTGAATGTCACTGATATTCTTGTATTGCGATTGTTTGTTTACATTACGTTTGAATGACGTTCGTCTATTATGACTTTGAAAATAGATCACAGGTAAGTATTAAAAAAACGTCTTTCTGAATCCTAGACGAAGTATACCCATTTTTCTAAGTAGCTCCACCATTTTTGCACAGTAAGTAGGCGAGGTTAACTTTATTTGATAAATTATTTCACTTAGGGCTGATTTTTCAATCTCCAGATAATAGGCAAATTGTAGCACTGTCCTTTTCTTTGTCATAAGAAAGATAGGGAAAGAGCTACAATTTACCTGACAGATAGTGTTAACTGGAGATTGAAAAATCAGCCCTTACTTTAATTACTTTTAATCATGAAATGCGTTAAATTAGATCCTTAAAAAAGGCTATTCTTTCGAATTAAAATGTAAAAGTAAGCAGTAAATTTTTTTGGTGTATCCCAATTATGGTTAAAGTTAAGTTGGAGGCCTTCCTATCGTTAATAGGGAAGATTACATGCGGAGTTAGAACTCTGTTATTATTGTAACAAGTTGTTCCGTTTATGTTGTAGCCCAGAGAACCGTAGGATTCATACGAAGAACGATATGCGCATATTCCTGGAGAATAACCCGGACGAGTCGCGTAAGCCTTACGAGGCGGCGCTCCTGGACTTCGGTATCCACCTGAAGCTGGCACGGCGGCTGGGCTGGGTGGCGAGCTCGGCGGAGGGCGCGCCGCCGCCGCCGCCGCCCTCGCGCGAGCCTCCCGCCTCCTCGCCGCTCGTCAAGCGCGCCAGGCCACCGCGCGCCCATCGCGTCGCGGCGCGCCACCGCCGCCGCCGTGACATCAACGGGATCCCGGCGACACCTGTTACCGTTAGCATATTTAACTTGTAACTAATATTTAACTGGAACCGGTTCAGCGGTTTAAGCGTGAAGAGGTAACAGAAAGACAGACGGACACACTGTCGCATTTATAATATTAGTATGGATTAACGCAACGAGTAAGTCTGGGCTGTTCTCAGTTGTAGACACCTAAATTCGTTTTTTACTGTGGGTGCAGAAAACTGGGAACAGCCGGTAAGTTTGTAACCTTTTTCACCAACGTCATAAGAATTCCGAATCAACTTTGGTTAAAATGGGCATTGGTCTCTTTACCTTTTCTTTTAGGCCCAGTGTAAAGTCAACGTTAATCCACAAAACTAACCTTTTACATAAAAGATGGGTAGTTGAGTCATTGTGCATTGTGTGTTATTTATTAGTGATATTTACTATATTTTACTGTTCCTTTATTAAATAACGACAATATACAGGGTGGTTCCCGATAAACTTTACATATTGAATTTTTTATGCTTCTATTTTGGTAAGTTTTAAACTAACTTTTTCTATGAGTTGAAATAATTTGAAAACGTTTTAAGTTCTAAAATTAAACGAGGAATAACAATCATAAGCAAAAAAAAAGTGATAAAATATCTGCAAAAAATTGAGAAAGTCGTGTTTTTATGAAAACAAAATGACATTTTTGCAGTAATTTTTCACAAAAAAAGTAGTTAAGTACTCAATTGTTTTTTTTTATTGGTCTAATATTGTTATCAATTATTACAAACCTCACTAATGTCAATACTACGCATTTTGTTTTATCCGTTTTGGGCTATTAGATCTAAAGTTACACCGTCACAAGTAAGTGTACTACCCAAACATTATTAAAAAGTTTAAAAATCTGTAAAAAAAAAAGCCAGTAGCTAAAAAAAAAAGTTTATTGAGTACCACCCTGTATAGCACATATTCCCCCGCTAAAAGAGTCTCTGACGTTATGTTCTGTCATACGTAAAGCATGTAATTTGATTTCTTTATACATCTTAAATAATAATTTTACAATCATGTAAAAGGCACACCTAAATGATCTCCGCACCAAGCTACAGTGCAAGAACTTGATGGAGAAATGATATGAAATGATATTAAATATCAATAACGTCATTTGAAGATAAAACGAAGATCGAATCCACTTAACCCTTTGTTCGCAGGAAAAAAATACCAGCCTCTTTATATTTTTATTTTAAGGCCACTAGGCTTCCGAGGGGTTTATACAAATAAAATTGTGTTATAATTTAATTACTAATTTATAGTTTTTTTAATGCAGTTAAATAGATCATTTTTATTATTTTTTGAACACTAAAACATCGATATTATTTTAATTAAACCAAAATACTTTGCAACACCACTATAACGTTCGAGCCTTGTCAGTTCCTACTTATGTTAATAGTATACGTTTTTTCTTCAGAGTTCCGTTACTTCTAATGTGGCTCCACTAGCAGTTGAAGGTGACTGTGTCGACCCAATGACCGAAGAAGCTTCGCTCGACGGTGCTAGCATTAAAGATGGCTTTGGTGAGAATATATTTTAATTTATACGTAAATAATGTATATTAAACTACCATAGCCGTTGTTGCTACAAGAAGTTGGGTCATATTAACGTTTCGTATTATTAGAGACTATTATATGCAAGTACATTATTGAGTGGCTAATAAAACAGCGTATGGGCCCCGTCACTCCGTACAACAGAGTACTTCTCGGCTGTTTTGTTACTTACGTTCCTCTCTACTTTCCTCATTATTGCTATTACCCGCGTACTATGCGCAAAAAGGTGCCCATTCACGCGCGCGTTAACACGTTCGACGCCGGCAGCGTTTCACCGAGTCCTTAAGCTATGCCGGGCGAAATAATCGTAGTCACGTATTTGTGTCACTGGCATAGGAGTACGAATAACATGGTCACAAATACGTGTCAACTGGCATAGTTCATAGATAAATTAGTAAAATGCGTTTTTTTTTATTTTGCGGCGTCAGTCGTCTCTCTGGCATGTAGTGGAATGGTGCTAGTGCTTGAAAAAATACTGCTAAATATTTGAAAACTCACAAAATGGAAGAAAATTGAAGTTAATCCTTTTTTACTCAGTGTTTCTCAAACTTAAGTGCTAATGAACTGAAACTAAATTATTATGTAGGTGACATAGGCCATTGGTAGCGCCCTTTTGACGGTCGGTGACCACTTCTGGATTTGACCACTGCTGGATTTGGTCACTTCTGGATTTGACCACTTCTGGATTTGACCACTTCTTGATTGGATCAAATGTTAAGTGATATCTAACATTATTTTATATATTTATCTTATTTTAAAACTGCGGCATATATCAGACCTCGCTGTGTCTTTAGAAAATTTGAAAGCCTCGTAAGGAAACAGTTCTGCAACTCCGGTTCTGTAGACGGCCGAAGGGAATCCCTACTATTGGACTTTTTTCACTATAAAAAACCACCGACTCTAAACAGTCTGTAAAGAAACCTCTAAAAAGTAAAAAATGATTATTTTTGGCCATTCAAGTGTCGACACGTTGGGGAACCTTTTGACGGTCGGTGACCACTTCTGGATTTGACCACTGCTGGATTTGGCCACTTCTGGATTTGACCACTTCTAGATATGACCACTTCTGGATTTGACCACTTCTGGATTTGACCACTCTTGGATTTGACCACTCTTGGATTAGACCACTTCTGGATTTGACCACTTCTGGATTAGATCAAATGTCAAGTGACGTCAAAAATTTTTTTTGAAAGTAAATTTGAAAGTTTGAGAAAAAGTTGTACGCCGGATGATGTTGAGGATATTCCCCAATTCTCGTCTATAAAAGACACTCTATTCGCGGCCCGAAAAACATACTTGCAATCAAAGAAACTAAATTTCAAGAAAATTTAAGACGTATGTGTTCCATGGGGTTTGGGCGAAGGATTTTTAATTTGTGAAGATGGAGTTACGGATAAAATAATAATTTTTTGTTCGAGAATCGCAAGAAAGATAATTAAAAATGTTGATACGAAAATAAATTATTTTGGTGACGGGACCTTTCGATGTGTGCCTACTGTATTTTTGTACTTCGCTGTCTAATTATTGTACTTGCCATGTTTTTGTCGATTTGTATCTAAACCAGTGTCAGTTTGTGTTTTTTACTTCATTATATTCAGTTCATCATGTTTGTTTTTTTACTGTATTTGTATACTGATAAAATACAGTAGGCACACATCGTCTAATCCAGAAGTGGTCAAATCCAGAAGTGGTCAAATTCAGAAGTGGTCAAATCCAGAAGTGGTCATATCTAGAAGTGGTCAAATCCAGAAGTGGTCAAATCCAGAAGTGGCCAAATCCAGCAGTGGTCAAATCCAGAAGTGGTCAAATCCAGAAGTGGTTAAATCCAGAAGTGGTCAAATACAGAAGTGGCCAAATCCAGCAGTGGTCAAATCCAGAAGTGGTCACCGACCGTCAAAAGGTCATAAAATACTTGATACCGATATTTGTTTTATACCCTGGCAAGTTTATGGATGGTGAAAAAATACACCAAATTAAAAAATAACTGGCACCTCGCAATAAAATTACTAACAAAAAACAGTCTGATTGAATTTGAAAGATTGTACCCTTAAAAATACTAAATATCTAAAATATGCTATTTGGCGTCTTAGTTTCACAGGGTATAACAACGCATTAACTGTTAACTAATTTCCAATAAAGCAATGTAAGTTCTAATGAAAACTTTGAGAACCGCTGAAATGTGTGGAAAAAATGACACAGATTTGTGTCATCGGCACTGTATAAGGGTAACTTTTAATAAATTTCAAAAAGTCTCAGATTTTGGTACCAACGCATAATTCGATTTAATATTTAATTAACATAACAGTACATTCAATCTAAAATTTTTAAATTGGAAATTTATTGAGAAAAAGGCGTAATAATAAAATCACACATATGTGTCACTGGCAATAGGAGTAAGAATTTTTTGATCACAGATATGTGTCACCGGCGCCGAACGTGCTAAGTACATAATTATTTGTCTATCGCATAAAGTCACTAACTTCGTTCCTAAGCGAGGGTTGGCAACTAAATAATGAATTGATTAGTAAGTCTAATTGACATTACAGATATTAAGACGTACGTACGGTACGTGCAAATTTTATAACAGTTGATCGTGTTAGTTTCCATATTATACTTTTGTAAGGCAGAGAAAAATATTTATATTTCGTTTATATTTTGGAGTGAGGACTCCTGCCACTGGAAATTAATGTAAGGCACTTAAACGCATTCGAAATTCGTTATAAAATTACAAGTTAAACATTAATAAAGTGACATTTAAATACCGCGTCAATATACACTAATTTTGAGAAATTACGGTACAAATGATTATTCATATTTATTGAGTATTGATAGGTAAATCCTTCAATATTACAGTCATAGTATTGAGACCCGGCATAACGGCACTTGTTTGTAGGTAGCAAACAAACTCGGAAACAAAATGGACTGTATAAAATAATATGCTATTAGTGCTATTACGCACGGAAACAATATAAACTAAGTATTTTGAGTTGAAATCTAAATGGACTAAGTGGTTCTGAATGAACGATGAATGTTAAAACTTTTGTGACTAGCGTTTGGGAGGGAACTTGTCAGGAGCAAGGGCGTGTGCACTTAAACAACGAGATCCAGCAACAGGACATATTTGATTTGAACTTTTTCTAACCTAAATACATATCATGTCTCATCTCATGTTTATTGCCCTCTCTTTCTCCATTTGCATAAGGCCACACACAAAACTCGACCGGATCCGTACGCTTAAGTTCTTTTTAAAATACTATTTATCTAATTTACATCAAAATCTAAATAACTAACTAATATTTAATTATGCTAGGATTTTTTACAATTCAAAATCGTACTTACGTCTAATTAAACCTATAACTTAATACGCTAAAGATTAGCTACAATAACGTATTATATATTTATACTAGCTTTCCGCCCGCAACTTCGTCTGCGGAGCACAGAATTTCCGTTAAGAATACATATACAACATCATCATATTCATCATCATCATCACATGAGCTTTTTTTTTTAACGGAGCGGTCCAATTAAAGTTGTAACGTTGTCTGTACTACTTTAATTTCTTGGCTCTAACCTTTAAAACAACAAAATCGCCATTCAAAATATTTTCACTGCCCTTATTCACCATTTTTTTTGAACGACCTAGCTTTTTTATATTTAGAATTTAGTCATCTAATTACCAAATTTTCATACAAACCTTTACCTCTCTATTAACCCACTGAGGAATAGATTTTCGATAAACACCAAACTGGTTATTCTCTTTGAGTAATTACACTAATTACTAATTAGTAACCTAAATAATCACTTTTCATATCAGGTATAAATGTGGAAATGCATATTTATGTTAATGCATGTGTATGTGTGTGATTTAAAAACTACCCCTAAGGATGTCATTGTTGAAGTAAAAAACTTGGAAATCTTTGTTCATTTCAAATGAAAAATATAATTTAACCTTCCTTTGCATGGCGATGGAAATTTTCATCATAACATAATACCAACTTTATGTATTTTTTTGTATAGGTACCTATTTTTATACGCGTGTTCAAAATCAAATAGGGTTGCATTCACGACTTCTCATTTTGTTATTCGACTTGCCGACTTTTGACGTCATCACAAATTATCAATAGACATTTTAGCGAACATTGTCTCGTTCCTTAAACTTGTATATGAAAACTCGTCACTAAGGAAAGAAGCATTCCATTATTACTTAAACTGTATTATATAGTTATTGTATCTATGTACATACTTCGTTTTATAATTTTTACTGCTCAAGCACAACCATCTTCTTTTCATTCATTTGTTTAATAATGCAGCAACACAATCCACGTCCATCTTGTACGTTTGCCGTTCGTTCGTGCTACGGGCGATAGTGTAGACGCTTGCACGACCATCGTGCCAAATATAGACGATCAACGAACTTCGCCAATAGTGTACAGGGCCTATTAGGTATTCTTTAGAGGCCACCAATGATAATCGGTATTGTTCCGCTATCTGTACCAAAATAACCATCACACCTACATGTCTGTTTAGTTGAATATATTAAACTTGATCATGGGGCCTAATATGGCTGCGTTTATCGTAAGAAATTGTCAAGATCGTAGCAAGTGGAAAGAAGTGGTCTCTGCCTACCCCTCTGGGAAACAAGCGTGATTCAATGTATGTATGTAGGGTAAAGTCACCAGTAGTCAGCCAGAGACCTGTAGTCTGCCTCTGTCTATACTTTGTTCGAGTGGAAAAAGCATGAAAGATATATTTCCCACTCTTCTCACTTATATAAGGTCGACTACTGGTCCCTGGCTGACCACTGGTGACTTTACCCTATGTATCGCGTGACAAAACGTGGATAAAACATCCGTCACTTTCTGAGACGTACGAGAGATGCTTTACCCTCATTTTGTTACGGGCCATTCCATGTGATTTCAACAAATTTGAATTAAAAAGTGTGCCGCATGACTTATGATTTATGATTTATGATTTGAATAAAAAAAATTGAGTATATATATATATGGCGACAGAAGTGCTGAACCACCACCATTTTTATTTTTCTTTTATTTCCGAGTTTTACCCATTCGAAGTAAATAGTGGGAACAAATTCCTGCTTGTATATAATACGCTTTAACTTTTTTTTAGAAAAGATAACGAAGTAATTGTTGCTGTGGATTTGGTAAGAAATGTGGATATGTGTATGGAAAAAGTTATCTGAATTAAATACAAACAAAATGGTGTCCATTTGAAATGTTCAGGTAACTGGTAATTTTTTGCATTTTTTTTTTGTGCGGACCCTGATTCATGTTAGGAATAGGTAACTTTTTTCAGAAATATAAAGTACTAGTTTTGCTAATTCTGTAAATTAAATATTATTGTTTTAGAAAAATAACTTCTAACAGAAAAATAGTAGTGAAAAATGAGAATTTCAGAAAATGCTTATGTTTTACCCCCAAAAAACCCATGTGGAAGAAAAATTTAAAATTTGAATATTCAGAAAATATAGTCAGAGCTCGGAATAGGTAGTGCCTATTTACCTAAACTTCTCGGGATGACGTAACTAAGAGTGGTTACAACCAGCAAAAATAATCATTTGTTTTTATTGAATGCGTGATTTCCCGGGATTTACTGTATTACTCTAAAGGCTTAATACAATTAACTTTACTTATAAATCTTGTTATATTGCATACTATTTATTTATTTATCTTGAAATAACAATCAGTCGTAAAAAATGTGTGTTTTATTGAATACATTCTATACGATATTATTAAATCAACTAAGAAAATATCAAATTTCAGGCTCCCTTTGATTCCATTTGATATGCATTATATTTTTGAATGACTGATTGCTATTTCAAGATAAATAAATAAATAATATGCAATATGGCAAGATTTATAAGTAAAGTTAAATGTATTAAGCCCTTAGAGTAATACAGTCAATCCCGGAAAATCCCGCATTCAGTAATAAGATATTTTTTTGCTGGTTGTAACCACTCGTAGTTACGTCCTCCCGCGAAGTTTAGGTAAATAGGCACTACCTATTCCGAGCTCTGAATATAGTCCATGTTTTTATTCATTAGATTCAGTTTGAAAAGTTTTGTTATTTTCCATATATTTGGATATATGTTTTTTTTATCTCTTTAATTTTCTCATTGTTTTTAAACAGGGTGACACCTAAGACGTAATACAACATTTTATTTTCTAGATCTACTCATCAGTACGATCAACTTTTACTATGGGACTAATATCGAAATCGGTAGAAAAAAATTTAATCTCCCATACTAAAAGCAATCAGCTGGTTTCACAATTTGTATGGAGACGTCGATTTTGTGTTTACGTTTTCGAAGTTGGTCCCATATTAATAGTTGATTGTAATCATGAGTAGATTCGGGAAATGACGTTTTGTATTACGTCTTAAGTGTCACCTAGTATGTGCAGATTAAAATATTTATGACCTATAACTTTTAAATGTATAACAATTGATGAAAAATCAATAAGGGCATTTTTCGAAATTCTCAATTTCCACTACTATTTTTCTGTTAGAAGTTATTATTCTAAAACGATAATATTTCTTTTACAGAGTGAACAAAACTAGTACTTAATATTTCAGAAAAAAGTTATTTCTAATATTGTTATTTGCGGGTGGTAGGGCCTTGTGCAGGGTCCGTCCGGATCGCTACCACCATCTTATCCATTAACCTACCGCCAAACAGCAGTGTTCGCATTGTTGTGTTCCGGTTTGGGGATAAGACAGCCGGTGAAATGACTAGCATAGAGGCATTCCATCTTAGTCCTCAGGGATGGCAACGCATTTGCAGTCTTAGGATTGCATTGCAGTCTTGTGAATGCGAATGTCTATGGGTCACAGTTTCTACTTTCCATCAGGTGGCCTGTGTGCTCGTTTGTCTTCTCCATGCCATAAAAAATAAAATAAAAAAAAAACACGGTTTGCACAAAAATTACCAGTTACCTGAACATTTCAAATGGACAACATTTTGTTTGTAGTTAATTCAGATAACTTTTTTCATACAGTATGACATCCACATTTCTTATCTAATCAAACACAGCAACAATTTATCGTTATAAAAAAAAGTTAGAGCGTATTATATACAAGCAGAAATTTGACCCCACTATTTACTTCAAATCGGAAAACTCGGAAACAAAAAAAAAATAGTGGTTCAGCTCGTCTGTCACCATGAAGTATATCCCCTTTGTTTCTTTATTCAAATCATAAATCATGCGGCACACTCGATTTGTTGAAATCACATGGAATGGCTCTTACGCGATAAACGCAACCATACTATTTAGTACCGCATGTGTCTTTAACATTGTTTAACGTGACACCTGTTTCGCTTGCTTTGGAACTAACTGAGACGAGAACTCGTCACGAAGCATTGAAATTTATCGCCCTCCTTGAGTGTGGTAGAATTTTTTGATAAACCGGGCATGGTAAATGTAATTTAATTTAATGTAATTAATTATATAACATGTATAGTTGTCCTCTCGCATTTTTGCTGTGCCCTTCCAGGGCGTCACCGCAAACATACCCTTCGCACTGCAGAAACGTGGCAATTGCAGCAGAATGCGAAAAGCATTATTATACTGCACCCTAAGCGCGTTGAAAGAGTGCTTACTAAAGTTAATACAGAGCTGGCAAGTGTAAAAACATTGGCAGTAGGCTTTAAATAAGCTGATCTTTACATCACTCGAACAACGAGCGAAGGGCGAGCATATTACAGCACACCGCGAGAGCCTGGCGCTCCCTCTCCATATCTGCGTCATCTTTCAGGTGTTCGTGTAGCAAATGACCGAAATATTTAAAACTCCTAACAACTCGAATCGGCACTCCATTCAGGCAAACAGTAGGGACAACTCCCGGACCCTTCCTATACTGGACAACCAGCATTTCATTCTTAAGGACGTTATATTTTAAACCGTGAGTAGATGCGTAGCTTTCACAGGTAGCCAGTAATTTCACGAGGCCGTTTAACGAAGGGCTGAGAAGGATCATAATATCGTCCGCGTAGCTCACGTTATTAACACAAACATTACCAACATGGCAATCGGCCCTGGAGCATCTGAGCCCCTCGATAAGATCGTTGATGTAAAAGTTAAAAAGGTCCGGCGATGTTATTCCACCTTGGCGCACGCCACATGCCACATTCTAGCCTATAATCGCTAAACAGTGAGTCAGCCTATTTCACATTGTTGGTGTGGTTCCCGTACCAAAACCTCAACACACGACCTCGTGAGCTACACCTGAATTTAGAAGCTTTCAGTATGGGGCAATGGGCACGTATTTAAATAATGTAAGTACAGCTTACATTTTTTAACCATTTAATAATGTAAGTAAAACCACTGCAATAAAAGTAAAAAATAAAATGTTGTACTACAGCTAACTTAAAGTAAAGTCCTCCATTGCACCCACTTGCGGCATCGTGCCGCGGACACTCGCAGCGTCGCAGCGATATTCCGATGCCCAGTCTTGGAGCAAAAAAGGAGCCTTGCCTGTGGGCGCCAGAGACGCTGATTAATTTAACTGACACTTCTTTTATACATTTCTCTGTGTCAGATGACCACGGACCAAAAGTTTCTATAACAAGTGCAACAACTGCGTAATTTGGCTTTAAAAAAACGTATTTGCGGCACTTGATGGTTTGGGCGTGGTCTGCGGCGTTCCCTGGCTTGCAAACAGAACCTTGGGCATGAGACTGCTAGCGTATCAATGCAAGTGACGTCCCACGCCAAGGGACGACCAAGATGCCACGGTACTAAAGTGCATTCGACGGGTCTCTTTTCATCTGAGGCAGACGGGCCATTGGGCTCAAGCGAAGTCAGGAATTAAATTCTGCTAAAGCCTGACGGATCAAATAGGTTATCGATGCATGTCTGTACACTCGACCAGCATTGGATTGGTAACACCGACTGTGGCATCCTAGGTCGTCGACTGCATTTCCACAACGCCAACAAGGTTGCGGCTCGTAGACTTTAAGACCGTGGCGGAGGCACACTGCTATCCTTAAAGTATTAGGATCTAAAAGAGACCCTCCTCGGGTTCGTGAAGGGAGCAACGGGCCTTCTCGGATGAATTTTGCCTATTTTCCAAAAGTTTGCGACGGCATATTTTGAACGAATATTATATTATATTATATTTTGGCTAGCTTTTCCTCCTGGCAAAGCTTTTCCTCTTTGTATCGGACATGCACGAATGCCAATCCCATCGTACTTTACGGAGAGGGCGGCTTGAGACAGACAGAGGATTGTGAGATGTTCAAAAGTGTGCTAGAAGTTAATTTTGAAATATTGACTTGGAAGTTAGATTTTTTTCACATAGGGTAAATTTCTAGTTACTAGCCACCCCCCAATAACTGGCCACATTATACTAAAATGATTAAATTAAAAATTCTATAATATATCCACACAGTTCAAGTAAACCATCTGATAACAGCAGTTATCTCAAGTATTATTCAAGTTTTATATCCATCGATTACCGTAAGTGTTCATAATAAAATGAGTTTGACTTTGACGAGCAGTCGAACTGGCTAGTTGCTTATTTTTTCTATTAGCGGACATGCATTTCAAATTACGAATTTCTGATATAAATGTTACTAATGACGTTATGTCAGTGTAGTAAATGTGATCACAAAAGGTAAGAGAATAATTATTTCACTATTAATTTACTACTACACTAATTGGTCATACATTTACTAGAAAAGAAGACAGATGCCAAAAAATTGTTATTAAAAATCTTCATCATACTACCCCCACAGAAGAAATCATAAAAGCCATTGAAGATACAGGGAACAAAGTAAGAGGAGAGGTTATAAATATCACTCGAAAGGGCACCAAGGAACCATACAATGTATTTTTCATTAACCTAGAACCAAGTGAGAAGAACAAAGAGGCTAAAAACATTAAATACATCTACCATCAATGTGTTAAAGTTGAAGAACCATGGCGGAGTAAAACAATTGTGCAATGTGTCCGATGTCAACAATATGGTCACACAAAAAACAACTGTATGCGGCCCTACCGGTGTGTGAAATGTGCTGGTCCCCATAACACTAAAGACTGCACCAAGGACAAAAATACCCCAGCAATTTGTGCATTATGTCAAGGATGTCACCCGGCAAATTATAAAGGATGTCATGTGTACCGTGAAATATATGCTCGGAAGACAAATAAACAACAAACAGAAAATGCACTCCGCAGTAAGAAGACTGATAACCTGCCAGAAAAGGCACAAGAGCCACCGCCCCAAGCACATAGTATAAATTCGGAACAAGGAACACATAGTATAAATTTGGAACAAGGCACACAACAATTTAAACATAATAATCAGGAGAATAGACTATACAGTGATGTGCTAAATCAAAGAAAAAGTGAGACAAACTGGAATAGACAGCAATATGAGCCTAAAAACTCAGAAACAAACGACTCGAAGAAGAATGAACCTAGCCTTGGTGAGTGGCAAATCATGCTCACGCAAACAATAAACAAACAAACAAAACAAATAGATATTCTTATTCAACAAATGGGGACACTAATGAGTCTCATTAACACCTTAATCAATAAAAAATAATGGCCCAGTTAAGAATTGGAACATGGAATATAAATGGATTAATACCAAGCAAAAATTACCTTAAAATGCTACTGAGTACAAACAGAATTGATATAATATTAATATCAGAGACCCACCTTAACGACTATAAAGACTTTAGGCTGGAAAATTATAAGGTCTACACCACAAACCATCCAGATGGGACTTCACATGGAGGAGCAGCAGTGCTAATAAAAGACAATATAAAGCACCATATGCATAGCCAATTCAGAGAGAACTACCTGCAAGGGACCACAGTTACTGTTCAAGATAAATCTGGAGACTACAATGTAAGTTCTGTCTATTGTCCTCCAAAACACCTTATAAACGAAACAATGTTTCATAACTACTTCAAAACCCTTGGGCAAAGATACATCTGTGGTGGTGACTGGAACAGCAAACATACACACTGGGGATCAAGACTAGTGACTACTCGGGGACGTGAACTAAAAAAATGTATAGATAGATACAAATTAACCGCACTATCTACTGGTGAACCCACATACTGGCCCACAGATCCAAACAAATGCCCTGACCTGCTAGACTTTTTCATTATAAAGGGATTTCCAGAAACATATTTTGCCATGGAAAGTTGTTTGGACTCTTCTTCGGATCATACTCCAGTAGTGGGGACGTTTAGTTCAACTATAATATACTCGTACCAAGAACAAAACATGACACTGAGCAATTACAAGACTGATTGGATAATATTTACAGATATCCTCACTACAGAACTTGACCTCAATGTCAAATTAAAGTCAGCAGATGACATTGATGAAGCAACATTCTATATTACAAATAAAATCCAAGAAGCAGCCTGGCGCTCAACACCCTACATCAAAACTTTTAATAAAATTAAGAATGTTCCACTGAAAATCCGAAAGAAGATTCAGGAAAAAAGAAAATTAAGACGAAAATGGCACCTCAGCAGACACACAGAGGATAAAGCAGCTCTAAATAAATCGGCCAAGGAACTTACAGCCATGATTAAGGAAAACGAAAATGACACTTTGCAACATAAACTTTCATCTCTAACAGCGACTAAAAGCAATGACTATTCACTGTGGAAAATAACTAAAAAGTTTAAAAGACCTCAAAAACCTGTCCCTCCAATAAAGACACAAACTGGAACATGGGCCAGAAGAGAAGAGGAGAAAGCAGAAACGTTTGCACTACATCTAAGCCATATATTCACACCAAACTCTTCTACAATACCAGACATTGATAACCTAGTAGATGAGGTTGTAAAAAGTGATCAACAACTGTCATTGCCGCCAAGACTAGTAACACCAAAGGAAGTTTATAATAAAATTAAATATTTGGGTAATAAGAAGGCACCAGGCTTTGATCTCATAACTGGA
Source organism: Acleris laterana (assembly GCA_963966035.1). NCBI lineage: Eukaryota > Metazoa > Arthropoda > Insecta > Lepidoptera > Tortricidae > Acleris > Acleris laterana. Next base: position 50,887,506 of record OZ014438.1, on the reverse strand, counting down.
GAAGTATTGAAACATCTACCAAAGAAAGCAATTGTGTTTCTGTGCATGCTATTCAATGGCATCCTAAGAATGCAATATTACCCTAAGCTATGGAAGATATCTCAGATCTGTATGCTACCTAAACCTGGCAAACCACCTACAGAGCCTACTTCATATAGACCAATTAGCCTATTACCAACAATATCAAAGACATTTGAAAAAATATTCCTAAGCCGACTGAAGCCGATATTAGAAAAAGAAAAAATTGTACCAAATCACCAATTTGGCTTTCGTGAGCAGCACTCTACAGTCGAACAAGTTTACCGAGTTGTAAGTAAGATAAGGCAATCCCTAGAAAGTAAAGAATGTTGTGCTGCTGTTTTCCTAGATATCCAGCAGGCCTTCGACAGAGTCTGGCACAATGGTCTGCTGTATAAGTTGAAAACACAATTACCCAACTCGTATTATATGGTGTTAAAATCATACATAACAGACAGAAAATTTCAAGTCAGATTTGGTGAAGAGACCTTAAAAACTGTATGATATCAGAGCTTCAGTCCCACAGGGATCTGTTCTCGGTCCAGTGCTGTACTCAATCTATACTGCAGACCTGCCGGTCTCTGATGAGGTTGTTACAGCAACATATGCAGATGATACTGCCTGTCTCGCAAGCGACAAAGTACCAGAAGTTGCATCACGGAAACTCCAGACACATATAAATAAAATAGACCATTGGCTCAAAATGTGGAGAATCAAATCCAGCACCACTAAATCAGTACAAATAACTTTTACTCTACGTAAAGGAGACTGCCCACCTGTGACTATGCAGGAGGAACCTCTTCCTATAGAAAAATGTGTAAAATACCTTGGTCTTCACCTAGACCGAAGACTAACCTGGACAAATCACATTAAAATGAAGCGAAAAGAAGCTGACATCAAATGTAGAAGTCTGTACTGGCTCATTGGAAAACAATCTTCCCTAACTCTCAACAATAAGCTGTTGATATATAAGACCATAATAAAACCCATATGGACATATGGTATTCAGCTCTGGGGATCAGCCAGTAACTCAAATCTGGAAATATTACAAAGGTTCCAAAATAAAACTCTAAGAATAATAACATGTGCTGCATGGTTTACAAGGAATATTGAGATACATGAATATACTGAACTACCAACTGTAAAGCAGGAGGTGAATGAATACTGCAGAAAATATAAAGATAGGCTCCAAAGACACTCTAACGAACTGGCCAGAGACCTGTTAAACAAGAGAGAATCCATACCAAGGCTAAAAAGATGAGAGAAGAGAGAGAAGCTAAGCCTCACATAACGCGATGATGGTGTTCGATGGAACGCCACCTGTGAATGAATTTTTGACAGACAAACCATCTGATTATGGCTAGAATGGCCGATTGCAGATTAACTTGGAGAAAAAAAAAAAAGAAAAAAAAAAAAAAACTATTAGTAGGGGTCGACAAAATGGCCATTTTAAAAGCCTCCACTGCTGCTTCCGGCGTCTGAAACCGCTGACCACGCAACTTATCCTTAATTTTGGGGAATGTGAAAAAGTCATTGGGGCTTAAGTCGGGGCTGTATGGAGGATGGTCCAGTAATTCGACTTTTTCACCGTACAGGTACTCAGTTGTTTTCCGAGCGGTGCGAGGGCTGGCATTGTCGTGGTGAAGGATAATGCGGCGACTAGGGTTTTTTTTTCGGAGTTCAGCAAAGATACTCGGCAAACAAATAGTGGTGTACCAATCGGCATTGACCGTTCTACGATCTTCAAGAGGAATAGCAGCCACGTGACCCGATTTGGAGACAAACGTAGCCACCATCTTTTTGGCCGTGCTGCGAGAACGAATAACTTTTGTCGGCTTGAGCTCATCTTCGTAGACCCATACTCGAGATTGGTTTTTATTTTCAGGCTCATATGCATATATCCAACACTCGTCACCGGATACAATGCTAAAAACTGCATTTGAGCTTCCTCCGTTGAATTTATTCAAAGTTCTGAGGCACCAATTGACACGAGTCGTTTTCTACTCCTCAGACAATAAGTGAGGGATCCAACGGGAAAACAACTTTCGCACGCCTAATTGTTCCTGTAAAATGATTTGTATCTGACTCATTCCAATGCCCAAACACTCTTGAATCTCCCGATATGAATATGACACATGTCGGTCTTCCTTTATCAGCTGACGCACAGCATCGACGTTTTCTTGCGTGACTGCCGATTTTGGTCGACCTTCACGCACGTCGTCCGTGAGGGATAGACGGCCACGTTGAAATTCTGCATACCACCTGTATATTGTCGTCTTTGAAGGTGCTTCATTACTAAAAGCAACAATCATCCGGTCTCCACATTGTTTTTGTGATAATCCAATTTAAAAAAAAAAACATAGCTCTTAAATTTTCACGGGACAATTCCATTTTCAGCAGCGACTCGACGACTTCAAAAAACAATTGAAACCGAACCATCGCTTTTTTATTCTATGTGGCCAGTGTGTTAAAATAATGAAACTCTAGAGATTATAAAAAGGTATGATTTGTGTCAAAAATATGTTTCTAAGTATTAGATTCCCGAAACTTTCAGTGCAGCCCTCGTAGGAAGTAGGGGAGAATGGGCAATAGTGGATCACTTTTTTTTCAAGTCTTGTAACTCGACTATTTCTACATTTTATTTAGTTTTTTAAGCAGAATGTGTGCCAACGATACCACAATGCTTAGAAATAAAGAAAAAGTGGAAAAAAATCACTGCCTCAGGTGAGACTCGAACTTACAATCGTGGATCTTTTCCGTTTCATCCTTGTTAGTTCAAAAATGTATTTTTTTCTATAACAAATTTAAGCAATTTATCTGAGTTAAAAACGTCATTTTACAGATTAGAAAAATCAACCGCAAAAAAATCACTGTTCCACTTTATCCACTGTTACCTACTCTCCCTTCATTATGCACTGTTTTAAAATTCATGTCAATGTTCAGTAATTTGCTAGAAACTGTAAATAATATTTGATGTTTTGTTTTGTATTGCAGTTCGTCTACAATGTCTAAAAAACGAAAATATTCAAAAGACGCTATTGACAAAGCTATAAATTATGTTGTTAATAATGAAGGTTCAATAAGATCTGCGAGTACATTGTTCGACGTTCCAAGAGCTAGTATACAATTTAAAATTAAAAACCCGCACACTAAATTTAAGTCAGGCCCTAACACTATTTTAACTGACACCGAAGAAAGGGCATTAGCAGATTTTATTATAAAATATGCTAAACTTGGTTTTCCTTTGAATCAAGACAATGTTTTATCATGCGTTGCCGAGTTCCTTAATTCGAATCCCAGAAAGAATCCATTTGTAAATGATCGTCAAGGAAATACGTGGTTTCGTTCTTTTTTAAAACACAATGTTATGATCATTGTTTAATCTAAAAGCGATTATTAATTTATGTTATTATCGTGAAGTTATTCCAATGAAACTAGCTAAAAATAAGTTTTTGTCAAAAAATTCATTTTTGGGACAAGGTTCTATTGCCGAGTGTATTTTTTTTTGCACCGCCGTCATCTACTTGTCAAGACGATTCTAACAAGCCCTAACACGACGGGTTTATCACGTGTAATTTAGGAGTAGCTATGGCCACCCTGAGTATGCATCATCAGACCAGCTCGATGGTATTTTATTATTGTATTGTCATCAGAATTAAAGGCGTATGCAAATTTTTAGCTTCATCGGAAACCGGGATGTGGGTCAAATTTAACTGGCAAGATTTGTCCCTTACATACGAGGGTGCATTGAAAAGTTCTGAGCCTAAGGTTGTATATAATAAAAAAAAAACAAATAAATACTGGCAGGTAAAAGTGCCATATTTAGTCGCCATTATGCACTATCTTTTGTTTTTTTCTTGTCACAATTTTGCATTTTATGCTGGAACTGCTACATAAGGTCACTGATTTTTCAAGTAATGGATAAAATTGAGCACCGTTCTGTCATAAAATATTTGCAAAAGAAGGGGTTAACACCAAAACAAATATTTGAAGATATGAACAAAACATTAGGGCAATCTGCTCCATCGTATGCTACCATAAAAAGATGGGTAGCTGATTTCAAACGTGGCCGGGAGACTGTTCAAGACGAGCCTAGGAGTGGGCGGCCGTTGACGCCTACTACGGATGAAAATGTCAATAAAATATTAGATGCGATAATGAAGGATAGGCGATTGAAGATTGTGGAGATAGCGGAAGCAATGGGTATTTCTTATGAGCGGGCACAGAACATCATCACCGATGTTCTTGGATTTTCTAAGGTGTCAGCCAGGTGGGTGCCTAGACTGCTTTCAGTCGAGAACAAACGAGTACTGGTTACAATTTCCCAAGATTGTTTGGACATGTTTCAACGTGACCCCGAAGATTTTCTCAATCGTTTTATAACTATGGACGAGACATGGGTCCACCACAGTACACCAGAATCGAAAGAACAATCCAGGCAATGGAAAAGACCAGGTTCACCACCACCCAAAAAACCCAAGGTCATTTTGTCAGCTAATAAGGTAATGGCCTCGGTTTTCTGGGATTGCAGGGGGGTTATCATGATAGACTATCTCGAAAAGGGCAAAACAATAAATTCAGAGTACTATTGTGCTCTTTTACGTCGTCTGCGAGAGGAAATTAAAATAAAGAGACCTGGAATGCTGTCGAAAAAAGTATTGTTTCACCAAGACAACGCTCGCGTTCACACTTCGGCGAAATCAATGGCACAAATACATGATTGTGGATTTGAAGTGCTGCCGCATCCCCCTTACTCGCCGGATCTAGCTCCTTCCGATTATCATCTCTTCCCAAACCTCAAAAAACACTTGGGAGGACAAAGATTTTCGACTAATATGGAGGTACAAGAAGCAGTAGACTCATATTTTAACGACCTCAGAGATTCTTTTTTTTTTGATGGGATAATGAAGTTGGAGGCGAGGTGGACTAAGTGCATTGACCTTCATGGAGACTATGTCGAAAAATAAAATTGTTATAAAAAGTGAGCCAGTTAGTTTTTTTTACCAGGCTCAGAACTTTTCAATCCACCCTCGTACATACGAGGGCCGTTCCGAAAGTTTCTAGCTGTGTCGACATTTATTGAAATATATTAATATTGTTGATACATTCATAAAGCAGATTTTATTATGAACAGGTTTGTCAAAAATAGTAGTAAAAAAATAATGTTTTATTTATATTGAATTTTCAGAGAAGTTGTTTTCTATGAAATTTGATTTTTTGCTGAAAACATCAGCTTTTTGGTATTCAAAACCTGTCTCAAATCTAAACGGGTCGTCTGATTCTGATGATATTGCCCGTGGGCCGTGATGGAATCGTCAGTATTTTATATGTATATTTAAGCAGCTTGTTTTACTCTATTCCCAAATATAGTACTGCACAAAATGCTTTCATTGAACGTCACTGAATTTTCCTCTCTAATTTAGACATTTCTTCAAGGCTTGTTTACTCCATATTCTAATATCGAATGTTGAAGAAAACGAATGGTTTAAAATAGGAAACCTGTAAGTTTATAACCTATATAATTTATTATTCCGACGGAAATATTATTCCAACAAAAAATGTTTATTTAAGAATCGATTAGAGTCATGAAGAATCGAAACGTTTGTAAATCACTATTTGCTTCAATATGAAGTCTAGGGTGACTAGGTTGAAATGACAACTCTCTTGAGTCTTGGAGAATACTGTATACTGAATCCTTTATTCGAATAATGTAAACTGCTTACCTATATACTTTGGTTTCTAGTCATTATCTAGGCTTAGGGTTAATGGTTTGGAACTTACGATAATGAATCGTAAGCAGAATTATAAGTAAATGTCAAGGTTTAAACTATAAACTTTATAGCATCGTTAAACTAATTATCTGATAAGAAGTGTATCAGCTGTTACATTGGTGACCTCACTACAAATAGACAGAATAATCATGATAGTACAGGGTACTTACGGGGCTGGCTGTTATTCTGAAAACATCAGTCCAATTATTTAATTTTTTGTAAATTACTTTACCGTTGGTTTTGGATCGCAAATCCAGGACAGTTTTGTGGGACAACTTGTAACATTGATGAAGAACTTGCATTGAATAAAATAACAGTGAAAAGATGGTTCCATAAGAGTTAGCGGCCAAGATCACACCGAGCTATTGAAGTGGATGCTCGCCATCTTCAAGGGTCATAACACTCATAACGACTATGACTGGAAGACTTCGACGACAGTACAGGATTCACCGTACAACGTTGCTTATATATACTTGACATTGGCAAAATTAAGTACGTTATTTTATAGACGACATTAAATAAATAAATGATAGGGTACTTACTATCTTCTTCTTAGGGATTAGTCGGCTTCTAGCCGAGCGACACAAGCTAAAGTTCGATCGTTTTATTACACGAAGCCCGAAAAAGGACTGTAGAGGTGCGTACAGATTATGCGCGGCAATCACTCGAAGTTTGGAGCGGCGTCGGTTTTTGAGCCCGCATCAAAGAAGCTTCGGTCGCTGGCGCGCGCGCAATTTGGACGGTTGTGTGATTTAAATATATTTTTTCACGCGCTGATCGAGCTGGATCGCTTTCCTCGCGCAGCCGCCGCGGTCTACCTAAATTCCATCGAACATTTGCCGCGAGAGCCACTGTTCACGCGAACACTGGCTCGCGCGGCTGCCGCGCATAATCTGTATCCAGCTCAGGGTTCATGTTTGTATGTGTCTTACGATTCTTTAATCCACCATAATTTCTAAACGCCTGAGCTGATTTAAATGCGTGTGGTATCGTTAGAATCATTTCACCATCCCGGGTGACATAGGATACCTACAACAATGGGAAAATGTAAATTATTTATGTCCCCAAAAAAAATCATTCTAATTATTACAATAAGTATAGATATCATTTGAAAGGTCTTAATGCGACCATCTCAAATATATACGAATATAGGGGTTATTCCCACATGCTACCACCAATTTGTTACCACTGGTAACAGTTGGGGTTTTTTTCTCACCTTTTACCCCTAAATTACTCGGTGGTAACAACTGGGAACATGTTCCCCATTTATTACCACTAAAATATTTGGTGATAACTACTGGGAAAAATAAATCCCAGTAGTTAGTGGGAACAGTTGGGAATTTTTATTCTCATTAGTTACCAATGGTAAAAGATGAGAAAAAAATCCCAGCTGTTACCAGTGGTAATAAATTGGTGATAACAGGTGGGAATAACCCGAAAATAGTAGCATTAATAAACGGGTTTAATAACAATATTATAAAATGTAGTCGTTTGTTTAAAGCTTGCTTTTATTGAGTTATTATCTTATTTCTATTGCGCGTTTTATATAGGCAAAGTATCGTGAACGTGAAGTAATCCCACATTTTTTTTTACTTTACATAGTAAAACCACGACAAACCTAAAATAAATGAGTTTTAAATAGATAAATCATAATTTTTGAAGTAATTTACAACTTAGTTATGGAAGGAAACATGTTCATTATTTGGGTCAGCTTTTCCTGTACAGTTTTTACAGCTTAATACGGAACAACCAGTCGTTTCTAGATATCGGTTGACTTCCGGACGCGATGACGGTCGAACACGGACTAAACGAAGCCGCGTAGGTGAAGCAGACATTTAGGCTGCTTTTTGACACGCGAAGTACGTACACTCGCGGTGTTTAGTGGTTCCAATCCCGGTGGCTAGCGCTCGCGGATTATTACATCACAGCGCGGTGCGCGCCGTTATATGAGATATAACCCTATGAACTTACTCAGTCATACAGGGGCGCGCATCGCTCCGATGTAATGACGTCACTCCAGCAAGATGGCGGCTTCGCCCTTTAATATTATTGACCCACATTTTAAACGTACGTAGAATAAAAACAACTGGGTCTATTTAATTAAAGAAATAGTATTATGTTTGTATCTTTATAGCTTTACTGTAACAAAGTTTCAAGCAATTTGATGTACCCACTGACAGTCTTCATTGTTCGATTTCAGTACACGTGGGATCATTAAAAGTTCAAGTAGTCGAAACTCTACTGCGCTGTCCCGCTGAAGAATGCTCCAAAAAATTTCGCAACACTATGCTTCTTAAAATGCACATTAAACATTATCACAGACAATTGAGAAAGATGATGGGAGTGACACCTAAAGTTCTGGATTTAGCATACGCAAGGACGCGCCCTACGGAGGCCGAGATGAAGCGGTTGAAGTGTGAAGCGCATCAGAGGATAATTAAAGTGAAGCTACCAAGATTACACAAACGTCCGGAAGAACCAAAGCTAGAAAAAAAAGAAGTGACCGAAACGAGTTCTGACTTAAAGGCTATATCACCTATACCCGAAGAAGCTAATCCTAAGCCTCGAGATTCGCCGAAATTGCGGAATGCTCTTGTAAATAAGCCCGCTAAACGACCCAAGGTACTGTTACCGGTCCACTTTCAGGAAACGGAGGCAATCAGTGAAAAAGATACGTTAAACAATATTCCTATCAAGGAAGAGATTATTGACAGTGAAGAGAAAGTTGTGGAACCGAAGTTAAAGGTTGCAGATTGCGCTGTGTTGGACTTCGAGACTGCAATATCAACGCACACGGTGTCGCGGTTGGTGGTAGGCGCGACCACGTGCGCGGGCGGAAAAGGCGGCGCGCGACGGAAGCGGTTCGCATCAATCGCACGCGATGCCAGCTCGGAGGAGTGGGGCAGCTCCGAGCCTGATTCGCGCTCGAGCTGCTGCGGCTCGCCAGACTCGCGTCGCACCGATCTGATGCCGCCGCTCTCCCCTGACTCAAACGAGGAGCAAGCCCACAACGCTTACATGTTCACCGAAAGTGAGTCTTTTATATATGCATTACTTTCACATTTATAAAATTACGAGGCATAGCCACCCGAGGTGTACCTCGTTTATAACTTGAAACTGTTACACAAGGTATAAACATTTTGGCTAAATTAAGGAAAGCTATTTTTTTTATTGGAGTATGGTTGTACTAGGGTGAAATTAAAATGTTTATTGCCTTGGTCCGTAAATAATAAAATTAAATTTTCTATGAAACTTTTCCGTTGTGACACGAAAATTAGCCATACAATTATAGAGATAATTTTCGTCGCACAACGGAACTATTTTCGACTTTGTTGTTTGTATAGTTAACTCCGCTTAACTGTGGTCCAACTTTTTGGTCCTTACCCATTAGTTAGTTCTTGCCGATTTTTCAGCTAAAATTACCGTTCTATTATAATGTAATAATTATAATGTCTAATTTAAGTGGATAAATAAAGTCATACATTGACATAGGATACTACAAAATATCTATGTGCAAAATTTCATTCAAATCCACAAAACCAATGAACAAACATCGTTACAAACTTTGACATTTCTAATATATTATCCTCCATCTGCGTAAAATTTCGTTCAACTTTCTTCCCACGTGAAGGATGCTCGTCCAAAATATGGCTATCTGTGTGCCAAATTTTATCTATATCCGACTCACCGTTTATGAATGATTACAAGAATCTATTATAATCTATACATATACATATAAGTAGAAATGCAGAAAATCATTTAATATAATATATAAAAATATGTAAACTTATTTGACATAAGTTCTAAACACATAATCGCATCATTCGCATCCTAGTCATATTAGACAAAATGGAATTATGTTTACAATACAATATCGTTACTACTTTAGAAAAAACTCGTATTTGATATTTAGAGATGTATGAGTTTGAACTTAAACATGATGTTTAAGTTTAAAATCGTACGTCACGAAATAATGAGAAATGAGGGTTTTCCAAAGTAATGGAAAGTAAAGTCCAAGTAATGATGATAGTTCCAAAGTCATGATGATACATTTACCATGAATACGTTCAAAATACATAAACTTATTTTTTTTTTAGTTAAAACGTATGTTTTACTGCGTACAAATAAATTAACAAAATAATAATTGAAAATAATAAAGTTATTGCATTGCTATGAAAAATGCATAGAATTAATTTCTTGTTTTGGTCGCAGTCGAACTCGCTCCGCTCGCTGTCGTACCTAAACTTTCGTCGGTTTTGAGTGAGAATGAGTCATACGTCAGTTTAAAATTCAAGGTACTTAGTAAGCTTACACTATAATTTAGGTGCGACGTCGAGCGAAGCGAGGAGGAGCGTGTTAGGTTAATCTGCGACCAAAACAAGACAAACTGTGACCAGAATTTAATTCGATACATTTTCGATGTCAATTCGATAATTGTATTATATTCGATTATTCTTTTGATATTTATTCTCGGTATTTTGAACTTTGTGTAATATGATACGTACCCCGAAAATATAAAGGCATTTTGACTGTATGTATTTTGACCGTTATGAAAAACGTACTTTATGGATTTTTATTGTTATTTCTTTTAACTATTTTCTCATTTTTTATATTCTGAACATATACATTGTGAACTTAGCCATTTTCATTGCATGTATTTCGACCAATATGAAAACGTACTTTATGAATTTTTATTTTATTTCTTTTGTCTATTATATTTTTTGGTTTTATATATTTTGAACGTATACATTGTAAAATTATAGACTTAGATTTGTGCTTTATAATACGTACCCAACCTCCAAACATCCTTACAAACTTTCAAATTTTTAGGATTCAAGAATAATTATATAGGTCTAAAGGCCAAAAATACCCTTCCATTATTTTTGTATCTTGCAACTCTTGCAAGGAACTACGTTGCGATATATTACAAACTATCAAAATAATGTAGGTAGTGATATTTTTGATCCTTAGACACTTTCGATGTGTGTAGTGGGATTATTTAAATAGTTCTCTATTCGGAAAAGGGTATCTATGGCCGCCTAACTCGCAATGGCGAACTTCATGTATGTGCTTCCACTGTATAAGAGTGAGCGGAGCGGACTAAACGAGTTCAAAGTGTCACGAAAGAGTTGGAAGAGTCGAGCGAAGTCCGCTCAACTTGCAACGCTGGTTTTCATACAAGTACTTCCACCACGAGCAAGTAAGCGGAGCGGACTGAGCGAGTTAAAATATTAAATTTAAAATTTAAAAAACCCCCGACCCAAAACAGTCTGTAAAGAAAAACCTTTAAAAAGTAAAAAATTATAAGTATTAGCCCTATAAGTTTAATTATTTTGCGTATGCGCGTATGCCAAACATTCGCAATAGATCGCCTTTAACAGCTCTTAGTCTGCTATGTTTGCTCATCCACTTGATCGTTGACATTGACATTGACACATCCGTTTGTTACGCTTCCCTTTTTCTTTTTATTGTAGTAAAGAAGCAAACATTTCATTATTGTATCATTAAAATCATCACTCTGAATCATCCGACATCGTGCGCACACTGACGCTTCTGCGACGGTTCGTCTGATACTGGCTGCCAGGTTACTCTGCAAAGTCCGCTTCTATGGAAGGTCGCAAACTCGCTGTCATTTCCAGCCTCGCTCGCTCCGCAAAGTCCGCTGGCAGTAGAAGGCAAAGCCTTTCTTAATGGAAGTGTGCAACTACTTTACTCCGGTCCGCTCAGTTCATTACCTACCATTACATATTGGAAAGCGGGCATAAGGGTAAGGACTATGTTCCACCCGAAAGTGGACATTGCCACTCGTCATCAGTGTTATACAAGCCAATCTACCTGAAACGCATGGGACGCAAAATTACAATTGCATAAAATCCCGCGCTTAAAAAAAACGGATTTACTTGAAGCAATTTTGGCAATAGCAAAGCTTTGAATCAAGTTTGGTTTTGTTTTTATGTAAATCGAAGGTGGCCAGTTCATCTTTCATATCTTCCAACAAAAATATAAACACTCCCAGTTTCAAATACAAAATTCGTAGTTCTATGAAGCGAGTGAGAAACACCTCGTCATGGCGGGTTTAAACTGCAGTTGAAAATGGTGTGTGTCTTTGAAGCCATTTTGCAATTAATCTTGTAGGCGTCATTGTTAGCTCACCCTTTTCCAAGCCTAGGAAATAATCTCGGTAGTTTACCAAATCCAAAATACATATCCATGTCATTTTAAGGCCTCCGCTAAAACATGCGCCGGTGCACGGAGTGGGTTTTCGTTCCGTTGCACCTGCGGGTGTTAGTCCGTCACACGCGTAGGCGCCAGTTAGCGCTGCTTATACTATTTTTCAATATAGGCACGCAGGCGTGTACCCGCGCATGTTTTAGCGGAGGCCTTAAATGACATGGATATGTATTTTGGATTTTTCAGGGCAAGTAACATGTCTCGTAAATTCCGCTACATTCGAACCCTAAAACCGAGGTACTAAGGTTGAAGTTGTGACTAAAACATATGCCTCTGCTGAAAAGTGGTTTTGATATATTATAAATTTATAATACGACATTATAACGGATGGATCTAGTCTGAATAAATAAATTATTATTATTATTATTATTATATTATAACCATAGCTCTGACGCAAAACAATCGCAACACGGTAATAGAACAAAATTAATAGAGTAGTTTTATTGTTTATCATAATTTTCAATTACATTTATAACGGTAAACCGAGAATACTGTGGCGTTGGTTAATGTAATATTTCGACAAGTGTTAATTTAATGACTATTATTATTTCAAATTGTTCACTTTCAAAAATTAGAATTTTGCCTTATCTTATAATTGCAAATGTGTGTTCTTTGTTTGTTTCTATGTACAGTATAACATGTAGAGGTATTTTTGCACTTTTATTTAGAAGGAAAGTGATTTAATGTAGTGTAATTTACTGTCATGTCCCGTCGGTCATACAATTGAGACGGTATTGTTTGTGTCGTCAGACGGTGAGCGGATAAAGCTAGTGCACATGAAGCGGGAAGAGATCATCAACTGCCACTGCGGGTTCCGAGAGGAGGACGGGCTCATGGTGCAGTGTGAGCTGTGTCTCTGCTGGCAGCATGCGCTGTGCCATAACATCCAGCGTGCGGCCGAGGTAACGCTCACGACACACTTCCTGTAACTCGCGTGTGGAGTGACTTTGGGCAAGCGCATGGTCCTTGCCCCTTGCTGAAGCGACGAAAATAAGGAGGGATGGTCAATAGGGATAGTGTTTTGGGAGGGATTAGAGCCTCCGGTACTTACTAGTATAAGTATCAAACAAACTCAAATTGCATTACTTACTACTATTTTACGTCGAATTCAGAAGGCGGTCAATCAAGCGGTTTAACTTTTTTGCAATTTGTACTTCGTGTAGCTGTGTGCGTAATCAATTAATCATATACCTCGACTCTCGTGGAACTACCTATACGAGTGGTTTCGATAATCAACTTAATATTAATTGAGTTAAGGTATGAAGTCATTTATGTCAGATGTTGATATAACGTTTGAGTAGACAGTCAGTAAGGTATTATACCGTTTGAAAGACAAAAATCTGTAAATGGTTACAAGCTCTCTTGACACAAGAAATCTATTTGGCAATATTTTTTTCATAAGGGTTGCTTTAACGCGGCCAAGTATTTCAACATTTGTTGTGGATGGTTTAATACAAAAACAACACAGTAATTTAATAATGTTTTGTTTCTTTTTTACTGTAGTGTTTTAAAAAAGAAACTGATTGTTCCCCATGAATCATTTAACATTCTTATGTTACACTATGGGGGGACAAGTTTTTATTTTCTTGTTGATTTCTCTTTTTTCTCAAATTTCAGTAAAATTTGGAGAATTAGTAAAATTGCTTATTCTGATCATGGTATGCCTTATTTGACGCTATGTTCTACAAATTTTCCCATTGAGTTACACAAAATGTATGGAAATATTCGTAAGGAATGAGGAACTTAATGGAAAAATGTGTAGGACATTGCGTCAAATAAGGCTTACCATGGTCAGAATAACCAATTTTAGCAACTCTCCAAATTTTATTGAAATCTGAGACAAAAAGAAATCTACAACAAAATTAAAATTCGCTCTTTTATAAAGTTGTAAAGATTGCAATCTTACGATGGCAATCTCAAGACTGCAATCTTCTGATGGCTATCTTAAGACCGCAATCTTACGATGGCTATCTTAAGACTGCAATCTTACGATGGCTATCTTAATACCGCAATCTTACGATGGCTATCTTAAGACTGCAATCTTATGATGTCTATCTTAAGACCGCAATCTTACGATTGCCATCTCAAGACTGTTATCTTATGATGGCAACGAGTCCAGCAAACCCTGTTCCGGGCGAGAATTTTATAGTGTTTTTATCATGCAATGTGTGGAAATATTAAAATTAAAAAACTACCTTGTAATCAAAAAAAGCAAATTTAAAAAGTTACAGCAGTGGCCTTAAATATTTTTCCTTAGGGTTTTCATACATTACTTCTTGGGCTAGGCCATGAAGTGATGTAGGGAGCCACAAACAAGAAACTTTATGTCTTCAATTCGTGACATTAACGCATACATTTCCGAGCATGTTTGAGAAAAATCAGTTTTTGATTGGGATTTTGATGTTACATTTTTTGTTATAGCATTTACTGTTTTTGACCGCGTATTTTTCTTGTTTTTTTTTTGTTTGAACATCGATTTTTAGCCCTTTAATATAAGCAATAGCTTTATCGAGAAATTGAAAACGATCGTCTTTTTGTTAATTGAGAATGGATGTTTGAGACCATGGCTATACAGTGATCTCGAGTTTAGAACGTCAAATAAATCGTTGATAATTTCTATGAAACTAACTGTTGCATCTGCATCATCTGAAAATCAAGCATGTTTAAATCGTGAGCACACATCTTAAATGCTGACGCAACACTATGATTGAGCGTTTGGGTGGCCAATTTTACATTAATTATATTGTTTCTGAACTGTAAATGGCTTTCAGATAATTTATTGGCAACATGTAGTCTAATATTGTCCTGTAGGAGTTGCAACTTTTGCAAGTATTTCCATTGTACTTTGTCTCCATTTTGATCAGTTAATTTTTTTTTCGCTTCAAATATGTTTCTTACGAGTTTGAACATTTGGCAAAGATCTAAAATAAGGACCACAGGTTTTCCAGTCGAAGGATGGTCAAAATGAGTCTTTACATTAATGGGATCTTCAAAATTACAGCCCAAAACTTTGGCGGTAGCAAAATTGGAGGAACACCCGTCATACGTCAGGCTAACTACTTTCGCACCTGCGTCATGACATCTTCCTAGACACATTTCGATGATGTTTGATCTTTGATCTGCCGACAATCCATTGACATAGAAATATCCCGATGGAAATGTGAACGAAACGATCAGCGATACTAACATCAAAACTTAGGCTTGGGTTGCTATATCTCCATCACCACGGAGATATAGAAACCCGGGCGTCCTTCGATACATTAATACCATTTTGCTAGTGTAGATGGATGCGGTAGGCATAAGTTTTAACTGCCTTCTTACGTATTTGTACCCAGCTGCAGAGTAAAAGTTAAGCGTAAGAGCAAATTTTTTATAGCCGGTGAGATTTGTTTTACGCCTAAGTTGTTGTACGAGGGCTGCCTTTTAAGTTGTGTCGTTTGGAAAAACTAAAGACAATTTAAGTGTTAAATGGTATTTATTGTTTTTCAAAGTAATCACCGTGATATGTAATACACTTTTTCATTCGATCGAACCAGTTTTCGAAACACTTATTCCAGTCCGAAGTCGGGGTCTCCAAAATGGCCGTTTTGTATGCCTCAACGGCTTCTTCAGGCGTCTGGTACCGTTGACCACGAAGTCGTTGCTTGATTTTTGGAAAAGTAAAAAAATCGTTAGGGCTTAAGTCTGGACTGTGCGGCGGGTGTTCCAGAATTTCGACGTTTTGCTCTTTTAAAAACGCAATTGTTTGCCGGGCGGTGTGCGAGCTCGCATTATCGTGATGCAGTCTTATACGACGTCTTGGGTTATTTTTTCGAAACTCGCCGATGACTTCTGGTAAACAGACAGTGGTATACCAGTCAGCATTAACCGTTTTACGATCCTCGAGCACGATGTTGGCCACGTGGCCACTTTTCGCCACAAACGTGGCGACTATTTTTTTCGAAATGCTCCGTGAGCGTATTACTTTGGTCGGTTTTGGCTCATCTTGGAACACCCAAACAGTCGACTGCTGTTTAGAATCGGGTTCGTAGGCATATATCCAAGATTCGTCACCACTGATAATGTCGTAAACATGTTTCGAGTTTCCTCGGTTGAATTGCCGCAGAGTTTTGCGACACCATCGAACGCGAGCCGTTTTTTGGTCTTCACTGAGTAAATGTGGTATCCAGCGAGAGATCAACTTTTTTACGCCTAAGTGATCATGCAAAATACTGTGAACACTGGTCCCTGAAATACTTAAGGAAGCTTCTATCTCACGGTATGTCGCATGGCGATCTTCGACGATCAGTTGCCGTACAGCATCAATGTTCTCCTGGGTTACGGCTGTTTTTGGTCGACCTTCACGATGTCTATCACCAAGACTAGAGCAACAACGTTGAAATTCTAAATACCAGCGTTCCACAGTCCGGAGGCATGGTGCTTTATCATTGAAAACCGTAGTCAACTCTTCGAAGCACTGAAGTCGCGTTAAGCCCCTTTTGAAGTTGTAAAAAAATATCGCACGTAAATTTTCCTTCGAAATTTCCATTTTCACAACTGACTTGTCAACTTTGAACGAGCGCTGTACTAAAACGGTTGGACCGATTTCGAGTCATTCTTTTGTTTTCGAATTCTAATTTCAAATATTTTAAGATGACACTAGTTCTTTTTTATGCAATCACGGAAGGCTTGCAAACGACAGAACTTAAAAGGCAGCCCTCGTATTGGTACTTGTGTTTTTGTAGAATTGAAAGCCGATTCTATATCAGAAGCCGAGATTTTTGTCGGATAACTACAAGATGGCATCAGGTTATCGAAGTTATATGCTTGTATCTTCATTACTTTAGGCGGATTTTCATCGTCATCTGCCACACTAAACTAACAATAGCAGTTAATAAGACATTGAATATTTGAGTTGATCTGTAATTGATATATACCGGGTGTCCCGCGGCTATGCCACATGAAGGGAAAGTACCTTAAATATGGTCCGTAGGAGACTTTGCTATTTAGAAACTTTATTTTATTTTTAAAAGTAAATAATATTGCATTGAAAAAGGGACGCCGTGGGACGCCCTGTATATACAGGGTGTTAGGTAATGAGTGGATAATTCTTGAACTACGGATAGAGGGTACTTAGGACATTATAAAAAAGCTAAAATAAGTTTAGTAAAAGTCACACGGTTTTCAAGATATTTGGACTTTTAGGTTTTTTTCGAAAAAGAACACAGTAAAGTTTGACATAAATGCTGAGAAAACAATAAACCACCGAGATATCTTTTAAATTTAGAATAAATGGCATTTAAAAATGTAGTGCCCAGTATTGTTATTATTGAAACAAAAAGGTTGTAATGCTTCGCCCAGAACCCAAATTGTTTTAAATAAAATGCTTCACAAAATTAGTGGCCAGTATTCCTATTTTCGCAAAGAAAAGTTTGTCATAATTAGGTACTCTATCTGGAATTCTAGAGCACACATTTAATATGAAATAATCGAGTCAATTGCGGAAAACTTAAGTTATTTTTTTATTCTAAAATTTAAATAAAACAATATTGACTGTTTTAAAATCTCTATTAAATGGGCATGTTTTTAAGCTCATGGAGTACCTTGTGGTAGTGTATTATTTTTCACCATGAGAGTTGAAAGTTCGGTCAATGTACGATTGAAAACACAAAAATTAAGTTCGCTATTATTATTTTTTTAATCTAATGTAGTCTCACAAAAATGGTGATGCCTATCTGATATGATAACACAAGTATTCAAGAATATTGAGCAAAAATATTTTTTTTAAAAATAGCTTACAATGGTGCTATGATCAAAACATTGAACAAGGGTGTTCATTTTCGAAAAAAACCTAAACGTCCAAATATCTTGAAAACCGTGTAACTTTTACTAAACTTATTTTAGCTTTTTTATAATGTCCTAAGTACCCTCTATCCGTAGTTCAAGAATTATCCACTCACTATCTAACATCCTGTATATATACCTATTCTTGAGTCAAAAACAATTAATTAAATTAGGATTTCACGGGATTGTAAATATATACATAGTATAGTCATTTTTAAATGAATTCTGACCGATTTACGCTTACGTAATGAATGATACATCAGTTTCAGTCCTAGGCTTTGCTTTTACACCGGGCTTCATGTTCGATTTTGAATAGAGTAATTTAGGCCAAATCTAAAACATATTATAGAAAATATAATGAAAAAAAAAACAATTATGAAGGAATATAGCCCTGATATTAGATGTTCAAGGGCAGAGTAAACTATCCGTAAAATGAAGTATATTTGTATTCATAGGGAAAATTATCTGCAGCTGCGGCTGTGTTTCTTGTGAAAATATCATCTGCATAATAAAACAAATAACGAATTAAAATTTAATAAAGATCCTACACCAATAGTCTATTAAACATTGTTTTATTACTAACACAATTTTTGTTCATTATATAAATTACAAATATGATTTGATTTATTTACTTAGCTTTCGTTGGTAATGCCTCGATGTTTCCGACGTCGCTTTACGTCCATGGTCTTGAAGTAACCGTCGACATAATGCAACTACCGAAACGTCGAAGAATTACTAAAAAAAGGTAATTAAGTAAATCATACTTATACGCGATTAAACGTGGTTACTTTCTGATAATAGCTTAATTACAATGATTATCGTAGTTAATTAAGTTTTTGCGAGATTAAGATAACAAATAGACCTGTGATAAACTTCTCGACGTCTATTATTCATTAAAATGTTATTAAAATGAGTGTCGATAAATATGTTGACATATTTATCGACATATGTTGATACTGTACAATTTGGGACCACTGTAACTTTTAAAAAATGTCTTCCATATTTTGAGATGACATAATCCGATTCATCAAAATGGATGCTGTAAATCCTGCAATGGTTGCATCCAATTTTCGTTACGCAATTCGCGACGAACTGCATCCACCCAAGCCAGACGGCGTTCTTAATTTTTTGGAAAAATTACTTATAGGTACTAACGATAGAAAAAAATTACATTAAATTTAATTACCTATTCATTCGAAGTAGTTGCTTGTAATTGACATTTTTCAAAGATATATTGCATAACATCGGCCATGACATTTTAGTATGGCAATATTTAAATTTCAATAACTTAATAATGAAAATAAATATCGCTTTGTTTTGCATCTGTGTGGGTCCTGCACTAATTTACTATGCACTTGGCATTGTTGCAGCATCATTTAAATCCGGTAACCATTAATATCGAATTATTCTTTTGTGATTGTAAACAACTGTTTGACACTACGGCAAAAAGTCGAATTATAGACGGTTCGGCACTAAGTATTAGTGCTCAGCATTTTGCGGAAAAATATTTTTTAAATCGGTCCTGTACTTTGAGTTTATTCGTTTACAAACATTGAAAAATACAAACCTTTCTTTTAAATTATTTAGTGTAGATGTCATTAAAAGTGGAAAAGCACTTCCCTGGTCGCCTAAGAATGTTTATCAAATTAATTTATTCTTAAGATTTATCTATTAAACTGAGACGCCCCGTCAATCACGTGATGTGTCATATGGAAGAGGACAGCAATCTGCAGGATAGTATTTCATTTCTTAATATGAATATATCCGACTTTGACCGATTCGTGTAACAAAACCAAGTTAAAATGATGATAAAGAGAGCAATCATCACCGTCATATTATGGCACTGGGAAATCGACCTTGTTGTTCCATGACGTTCAAATGATCATCAACCGTAGAGTGGGTAGATCACTATTTAGGTCGACTGTACCTTTGATAGAAAATGTTGTGTAGGTCCCGGAGAAGTACACTTGCAGCATCTGCCTAAACCCGCGTCGCGGCCGGCGGCGGCAGCGCTACCTGCACGACCAGGACCGGCTGTTCGAGGGGCTGCTACCGGCGGGCACTGCCGGGCGCCCCAGCGAGCCGCTGCGCCGTGCGCACGAGCTGGCTGGCAACCTGCTCCGCGCAGCCGACGCGCTGCACGCCGTGCGCGTCAATACGCACGTCGCCACGTGAGCCTCAATTGCTTATCACTAATGGGCGGCTGACGGATGCAGATTAAGTCAAATAATGTCGAAACATGTTCATATAGATAAATTATCGAGAGTGCGGAATTGCATTTGTTGCATTCCACGGTTCGTACGGGACTAATCGTACGCCTTTTTGAAGATAAATTAAAAAGTATGTAGCAAACAGAGTGTTATCCTACACAACTTGCAAGAAATATGAATATAGGCATAAGGAATGTATACTAAACTATTATTCATTATTCTTAGCAGCAACACATTCCTAAGTAAATCCAAAAAAAATATAGCGTTTGTACGGGACATGCCCAGTTCACCGTGTTTCTAATTTTATTCAATCTTACCTTAGTTTTAGCATAATTGGAGTATTTAATCGATAAATAAAAATGCACTATAATAGACATATACATACATGTCATGTTAAATGGCACGAAAAAGATGTAAGGAAATATTTGTTTAATCACAACAACAACAAAAAAACTTAACCGTTGGTACGGGACAAAAATGTTTGTACGGGATTTGTACGAAATTAAGTTTTTAAAAACAAAGTTTTATCTACTTTAAACTTAAAAACTTAATGTAGGCTACACCCAAAGCGTGTATTTTACATTCTATTTCACTGTCATTGACAAATATATCATGAAATTTCGATATACCTGGTATAGCTTTTACAGCTTCCCAAGGATGCTGAATATTATCAGCGATTTGGCAGCAGATATGTAGGAAATCGTAGCCGGTACTAAGGTGGCTTAAATTGTTTAGAAAACATCGGTTCAATATGAACAGCAATAGGTAGCGTGTTAGAAACAATAACGGGACTTGTTTTAAAATGTTAAAATTAACTGTTAGCTTTATTTACCAAAATAATATTTCCAAAGAGATAACTTTAGTGTCTTAAGAATACTTCTACATCAAAGAAATATTTATTGGACTATTTTTTTCGATGCACTAATATTTCCATTTTCTGTGGAATGCTCCATTTATAGTGGTTGTACCGTTCGCATGAAAAGGTAAATAATTTAAGTGGTTTTCTTAATCTAATAAGATTACATACCCTAAACAAGTGGAATAAGTATGTACTTTTTTGGCGCTATCATCTAAATCTTCATCTGCGGGCGTTGCGCTTATCGCGTGACAAATTGTGGATAAAGCATTCTGTCACTCTCGTTCTTATATACGTGTCAGAAAGTGACGGATGTGTTATCCACATTTTGTCACGCGATAAACGCAGCCATATTTGGCCCCCTGAGGTGTCGGTGTCACAAGTATTGATAATCTGCAGGGTGTTAGTTAATGAGTGGATAATCCGTGAACTACAGATAGACTTGACTTGATGCACTTGGGACGTTATGAAAAAGCTATAATAGGTTTCGGAAAAGTCGCACGGTTTTCGAGATATTTTGATATTTATTTTTTAAATTGACACCCTTACTCGACTTTTTGGTCATGGTTAATGTACGAAGATGTTTATTTTTAGTTTTATATTGTTTAATAGTGTTACTATCAGATAAACATTACCAATATCGCGTAACTACAATTGTTTAATTTAATAAAATCTCGTACCTACTTGAATTTTGCATCTTCGATCAAACATTTACCAAACTTTGAGTTCTTGCAGTGAATAAAAAATACACTACCACAAGGTAGCCCATGAGCTTAAAAACATGCCCATTTAATAGAGATTAAAGACATGTACACATTTATTGGGTTTGTTAAATAAAACTTTAAAAAAGTATGTAATGGCGTAGCAAAGGTTTTTTGAGCCAAAACGACACGCCTAGCTGACAAACCTACGTTAAGACTGCGCCGAGCAAACGCCGAGCGTCCAGTGGCGCCCTCATTACTATTATTGGGTTTTCTAATTAACTAAAGAATTTCCTTGGATCCAAACAAAATGTGTTTGTAGCGCAAGTATAAACACAATTTATGGGATACGTAACAAACTTTAATAACAATTACCCTTTGAGTAGTCAGCTTAACGGGAAAATGTGGCCACTTTTTTTCGTTAAGTTAATAACTCGAAGGTGAATTGTTATTAAGCTGTATGATATACCCTATAAGTTGTGTTTTCATTTGTAGTACAAAAACATTTCGTTCAATTTCAAGAAAATACTTTAGTTTATTAGAAAACACAATAAAAGTAATGAGGGCGCCACTGTACATCCGGCGTACGCTCGGCGTAGTCTTAAGACTGCGCCGAGCAAACGCCGAGCGTCCAGTAGCGCCCTCATTACTATTATTGGGTTTTCTAATTAACTAAAGAATTTCCTTGGACGCAAACAAAATGTGTTTGTAGCGCAAGTATAAACACAATTTATGGGATACGTAACAAACTTTAATAACAATTACCCTTTGAGTAGTCAGCTTAACGGGAAAAGGTGGCCACTTTTTTTCGTTAAGGTAATACCTAACTCGAAGTTGAATTGTTATTAAACTATATGATATACCCTATAAGTTGTGTTTATACTTGCGCTACAAACACGTTTTGTTTGGTTCCAAGGAAATTCTTTATTAGTTAATTAGAAAACACAATAAAAGTAATGAGGCGCCACTGTACATCCGGCGTACGCTCGGCGTAGTCTTAAACCTACGTTAAAGTATTGCGCGATGAACACAAACTTTACAACAAAATACATAGTCTTTATTTAAAAATTTGATATAAGTAAGTGTATCACTGCCAAGTGCACGTCAATTTAAAAACAAAGTTAACCATAGACACATATTTTATAATTTTCATGTTTCCCGCTCGTTTGTTGTTCGGCGGGCCTAGTATGGCTGCGTCAATATGGCGTGTCAAATGTGGATAAAGGATCCGTCACTCTCCGAGTTATTTACGTGTCAAAAGGTGACGGATGCTTTATCCACACTTTGTCACGCGATATAGGCAGCTATGTTAGTCCTCCTGTGCTTCGTTCGGTCGATCGTTTGTACATTTGGTCCTTTTATTTTGATTTTTTTTGAAACCTATTATAAAAAGTTTTGTATGCAACGGTGTACAACTAAGTCAAAAAACACTCGTGGCGTCTTCCTTTACGGTATTCGCCTTCGGCTCACATCTAAATTCAAAATCAAAATCAAAATCAGTTATTGTCACATTTCGTTTACATTAGATGGAACTACAAACAGGTATGCATGTGACGCCCTGCAAGGGCACAGCAACACGAGAGGGCTAACTATTTAAATATCCTTATTTTAAGTTATTGCACATTATCACAAGTTTAGCAATAAGATGTATGAGGTATTACACTTATTGCAGTAATCATTAAAAATATATTCTACTTATTCTTAATCTACATTATTAATAGTTCACATTAAAAAAGTAGTTTAGGTTATAAAAACATTCGTTAATTAAGAATAATTTTAATTGTTTAGTAATCATATTTGGCCTATCTAGGTTTTTTATATAATTTGGCAGGTGATTGTATATTTTAATCATGTTGTGATGAGGGCTGGATGCAACTATTTTTAGGCTAGAAAAAAGTATTTTTAGTTTATTAAGATTCCTATCATTTCTTCTTATTTCTGTTACCTAAACATACACCATTTGTCTTTTTTGACTTCTCTTATACAACTGTTGCATAAACTACTATTATGTTATAGGTACCCAATAAATAATGCAAGTCTATAAATAAGTAAGTCTAAGTCTTCTTAGGTCTACTGGTAAGTAAAGTCTGTTCCTATTCAGAGTGCCTATGAAAATAACAGGTATACTACCTGACTGTAATTGTCTTTTGATAGAGGATGAAATGGCTGAATTGCAAAAATATTGTACATAGTTAAGGGCTCAATTAGATAATCCTTAACAATCCTTAACTTTTTCCTTTGTATAACGAAGATTAGTCATATAATCGTATGGATAACTTTCGTTACACAAATGAAAAACAATGTAAGAAAGTTAACGTTGTCTCAATTAATTCCCCATTAGTGGCGCCCACATTACTTTTATTGTGTTTCCTAATAAACTAAAGTATTTTCTTGGACGGTATGTTTTTGTACTACAAATGAAAACACAACTTATAGGGTATATCACATAGTTTAATAACAATTCACCTTCGAGTTATCAACTTAACGGAAAATAGTGGCCACCTTTTCCCGTTAAGCTGACTACTCGAAGGGTAATTGTTATTAAAGTTTGTTACGTATTCCATAAATTGTGTTTTTACTTGCACTACAAAATCGCATCGTCTGATTGCAAGGAAATTCTTTAGTTAATTAAAAAACAATAATAGTAATGAGGGCGCCACTGGACGCTCGGCGTATGCTCGGCGCAGTCTTAACTATGTACAATATTTTTGCAATTCACCCAAATAGTGATAGGAATATTTTTTCCTCTAATTAGTTATTTAAAAATTTTCATACATATTTTCCTCATCGTCATCGTATTATATGTCCGAATAATAATTTTGAAGGTGCTTCTCCAGGTAAACCCCCCGATATAAGGTGACCCCTACTTTCAGAGCTTGATATCTTGTTAACGGCCCAATTGGTCCATCTTTTAGGGAGCTAAAATGCCACAGACATACACAGATGCACACGTTTAACTAAGACAGCAAAATATGGTAGTTGCTCTTGTAGCACAGGAGTCGGAGTAAGACTAGTATTGTATTGAAGAGTATTGATTGCTGTACTAGCGCAGGTGTTCCCTGCTTTAGGATGGTGTCTTAATCATAATCATAATCTTTATTTGCTACAAAAATGGTACAATATGGTGTTACATATTTGGACCCGAACAAAACATTTTTCCAATTATATTACATATAAACAAGAGGAAGATATTATGTCACTACCACGCCTGAGTTGAAGCTTCATAAAAGACCCAATTGACCAATCTTGCTCCCAGTATACCCTATAATTTGTGCTCTCAGTTCACACGAAACATGGCGACACAAACTCACGTGAGCCGAGGTTGAATAGAAATAAGTGAAATATCGTCGCGTGTGCTTTGGAACTGCACAAATTACCAAATTAAAGTAAATAAAGCTCAAGAAATCACATATCACAAGCAAGGAATTTGCCTCCTCCACGTCCTCATCTGAACAGCTGATCCGCGCGGCAACGGGCGTTACCGCTCGTTCATGTGAACTTAGCCTAAACGTAGCATCTAATTCGAATCCTCTCGTAGCCATTGTAATATCCTTGTGTTATTTTAACAGAAAGCCTTTCGAAATAATTACGAACAATATTGTTTTTTTGTTATTTAACCCTTCGTCTGTGGCGCGGAGCGAAATTTACATACCGTTGTCTGTGGTTGTTTAGGATCCTGTCTTTACTACTGTATGCGGCGCGGATCGAAATTTAGAGACCGTCGTCTGTGGCAGTTTATGACAATTTCGCACGCGATCCGCCGGCGTTTAGTATATGTTGAAAAAATAACTTTTTTTGTATGAAACATACAATTGTAGCGGTTGTTATCGAAATGAATATAAATTTGCTTGTTTGTTAACAATAATATATACCACGAAACTAAATACTTAATTTTTGCGAGAGGTTTGAATCCGATGTTTGGTCAAAATTATACACGCATAAATAAAAACCACTTTTTGAAATGTATTCTTGTACTTTTTTCTATTTTTCCGCATTACCCCGTAGGGATGAACTACTAGGCAATCTATTTCAGTGAAATAAATACGCTGAAAACATAACAGTACAAGAATATCTCACTTTGAAATTTGAAATTGAGAAGTCGGTCATTCGCCATTTTGCATGTTTTGTGACCCCGGTTTTCACAATGATTTACGTGTGAAAACTTAGCGTATAGTAATGTTTGTTGGTAACTTACCTAGAAAATCTATTTATATTTGCATACACATCAAAAAACACATCAATGTATGCAGAAAAACCTATTTTTTCACTGATAAATGCAAAAAAACCGGTATACGGTAAGCTTGACTTTATAACTGATTTACTCAACCAATCATTGACCCTGCCCAAATAGCGGGATGTAACCATAGACTGGAGAAACAGAGCTTTTCAAGGATGTGTCACACTGCCTATACTTTACATTGAATGAATAATAAAATAACAAAGAAAAACTGCGAAGTTTATAATGTCCATTACCTCCTCCAATGAAATCTGCCCATGTGTGTGTGAGCATTTCATAAACGTTCTCTGTGCATGATAAGGATCCTGCCTTGGTGGTTCACCTGTTGTCTGTGCATGATAAGGATCCTAACTTGGTAGTTTATCGGTTGTCTGTGTATGTTGAGGATCCTAACAAGGTTGTTTATCCGCTGTCTGTGAATGATACGGATCCTGTCATACAAAGGGTGTTTTATTTTAGGAATGGTAAATTGGTACACATTTTTGTCAATTAGTTTTTTTCTGTTCATTTATTATGTACTGTATTGTATTACATACAGGACTTTTATCACAAGCTAAAGTGCATGGTGAATTCTGCCTATAGCACTGAGCGGCTTTTTTCTATGGATTCGCTTGATACGTTTTAACGGAAAAACTCAACGAAAACACAGTTGCGGGCGAAAGAAAAGAACCAGTTTTATTATAATATAATGATATAATTATGCACAGTTGTTGTATACATTTTGTCATCCGACGAAAAATCAGAAAAGGTAGTCAAATCAACGCATAGGTATAATTAAGGTCAGTGTGCCTAATTCTACATTTATGCTGAATTTATTATTATGAATATACATCATTCGTTTCTATCGATCATAACACAAACGAAACACCCTGTACGCTGTACTTTCAAAAGTCAACCGTCGATTTTGAAATTGACAGTCTGTCGTGTATACATACGACGTCCTCCATTTTGATGTTGCGCGTGTGTGCGTGTGTTATTCGATACAGCTCGATAAAATTACATTTTGGCAAGTTTTTAGGAATGACTGGGACAAACCGAATAGATATTCAGATTCTCCATGAAATTTCCTTCAATATCATATAACTGTTGAGATTTACGAGAAGAGCACAACTTTATAACAATTGAAAGAAAAAAGAACAAAAGGTTATGTGAAACAAATGGAGGTGTTGAAAATAAGATAATTTGAAAATGTACCACATTTAGCACTTTAAATTTATCAAAACTGAATTTAGATTACATAAAGAACAATAAAATATAACTTTTACTTACATTTATTTCTCGTTTTCCGTTATTTTTGCACCTGAGACGGCTGCCACTTGCACGCGTTGGTAACAGTTTTCGGTGTGCGAGAGTTCCGCTTTACAACCGAATGAACGAATGAATTTTCGAACTGATGCTTGTCTATGATTTATCGCTTATCCAATTTTAGTTCAATAGAATAATAGACCCTCGAAATTTAGAGATAAGGTATTTAATCGCAAAAAAATAGGCACAGGTAGTAATGATAAGGATCCTCATCATACGCATACGATGGTAAAAACAGGATCCTAAACAACCACAGACGACGGTTTTTAAATTTCTCTTCGCGCCACATACAGTGGTAAAGACAGAATCCTTTACCAACACAGACGAAGGGTTAAACCGTTTATTTCGTCCCTGTCGCACTGCTGGGTGCGACAAAGACGAAAACCTCTCTTAACTACGAGGGGTGGCTGAAAAGTTATCTACCTAGCCTATGTGTAGTTAAAAAAAAATACTGGCTACTGAATTCATTTTTATTGACAATTCTTTATTCAAAATTTTGCACACTCATTTTTTCGTTGCTTTTCATTTGTTTTTTACACGTCAGTGCTAGCATCATGTCGCTTGAAAAAACAAATTTGATTAAAATTGAGCAGCGTGCAGTAATAAAGTTTCTTTCTAAGGAAGGTAATACGCCATCCCAGATCAAACAGCGTATGTTACCTGTATTTGGTGATTTGTGCCCTTCCGATTTTGCCATAAAGTTCTGGTGTAAACAGTTTAAATCAGGTCGTGAGGGCCTAGAAGATGATCCTCGTAGCGGATGACCAATTTCTGCTGTCACTGAAGAAAATGTGGCCAAAGTGAAAAAAAATATTCTAGAAGACCCGACGGGTGAAACAGTGGGAGATAGCTAGAGATGTGGGCATAAGTAAGGAACGGGTAAACGAAATAATTCATGGTCATTTAAATATGTTTAAGGTAAGTGCACGCTGGGTCCCAAAAATGCTGACTCCGTTAGACAAAGACAGACGTGTCAGATGTTGTGAGGAGTTTTTAGACATGAGTCGCGGGAAAGAGGAAGAAATTGTTTCCAGGATTGTGACGTGTGATGAGACTTGGATTAGACAATGGGACCCAGAAAGTAAACAAGAGTCCCTACAATGGAAATTCAAAGACGAGAAGCCTCCTCGGAAGTTTAAAGTTCGTCCTTCGGCTAGTAAACTCATGGCGAGAATTTTTTGGGATTCAGAAGGAATTTTGCTCATTGATTATTTGCCAAAACAAACGACAATGAATGACAATTATGACGCAAATTTACTTTGCCAGCTGAAGCACGCTCTAAAAGAAAAAAGGAGAGGCAAACTCTGCAAAGGAATTTTGATTTTGCACGACAATGCACCTGTGCATACGGCTCGCACAACACAGCTCGCTATGACCAGAAATGGCTTCGATGTCATAAACCATCCCCCTTACAGCCCAGATTTAGCCCCCTGTGACTATTTCCTATTCAGACTTCTGAAGAAAAATCTCAGGGGGCGTAGATTTTCTACCGATGATGATATGATAGCCGCGGTGAACGACTATTTTGACGAGAAACCGAAAGTTTTTTTTTTTACGGTTTAATTTCATTATTTGACAAGTGTAACAGGCGCATTTTGGTAGAAGGGGATTACATAGAAAAATAAAAAAAACCAGCCTTTATTTTTCTTAGTCAGGTAGATAACTTTTCAGCCACCCCTCGTATTTAATCTATCAACCCTTCAAGACATCACTACGTTTTCTGACAAATAATATTTAGAAAAAAAAATGTATATGTCAAGCACGGGTACGTATCATAATATATAAAGTATAAAATACATAATGGGTCATAATACATAATAGTCATAATACAACGTGTTACAAAATACCCCGTAAAAAATATAATAAATTATCAAAGCCAAAAATATTGTCAACCCTAGTAAGCTGTCATGTCAGGGAACCGGGGTTACAGATGTATTGCAAAATGATTTTCCTTCGGGAAAACTCGGATCTCAATCGGAATACGATGGCACCCGAACTGTCAATCAATGATTGTATTAAATGAGTGACGTTTTCATGTCCATTAAAATGGAACTTTATTGTTTAGTTTCAAATGACAAAGTGACAAATGACAGCATTTGTCATTTGACACTAAACAATAAAGTTCCATTTTAATGGACATGAAAACGTCACTCATTTAATACAATCATTGATTGACAGTTCGGGTGCCATCGTATTCCGATTGAGATCCGAGTTTTCCCGAAGGAAAATCATTTTGCACTACATCTGTAGCATAGATTATTTTAACAGAGAGGCCTACCTACCAATTTAATAATTTTTCAACTTAAATGGGTTTAAAACCATATCCCGACGAGCGAGGTTGTGCATTGAACAAGGCAGAGCTCACTTTGAGCCGTTCCTGTAATTTTGACGTTCTTTACGAAAAAGTAAGTGCTAGTTTAGGTTTCTTCGTAAGTAGTTTAGGTCTTTTAAAATCTTCCAAAATTCGACTTGTAATATCTATCTAATCGAATTCTGTACATTTTGTTAGTATATATCTTAATCGTTTCACGAATTAGGTAAAAATGTACATAAACAATCTGCGTAGTTTACTCTTTAATTTTACTGAAATAGGGTTTTCACATCAATGAAACCAATAATGGTTTTATTTTTTTTGCCGGTAAGTCATGCGGTGATAGTACGGTTCTCAAATATTGTAAATGGACTTATTATAAGGTACCATTTAACCCCCTTTCGGCTTTACGGGTATTTTTGTAACACGTTGTATATAATGGTTTTATTTCCGAATCCGTTAATATTTCAGGATTTTTTAAAAGCCCATCGTATAGAACTCATTAGGTTAGGTTAGGTTTGTTTTATAACAATCCTGAAAAGTTTACGGTTTCAGAAATAAATCCATTATATATTATGACCATTATACAACGTGTTACAAAATACCCCGTAAAAAATCTAATAAATTATCCAAGCCTAAAATATTGTCAACCCTAATAAGCTGTCATGTCAGGAAACCGGAGTTAGCATAGATTATTTTAACAGAGAGGCCTACCTACCAATTTAATAATTGTCAACTTAAATGGGTTTAAAACCATATCCCAACAAGCGAGGTTGTGCATTGAACAAGGCAGAGCTCACTTTGAGCCGTTCCTGTAATTTTGACGTTCTTTACGAAAAAGTAAGTGCTAGTTTAGGTTTCTTCGTAAGTAGTTTAGGTCTTTTAAAATCTTCCAAAACTCGACTTGTAATATCTATCTAATCGAATTCTGTACATTTTGTTAGTATGTCTCTTGATCGTTTCACGAATTAGGTAAAAATGTACATAAACATTCTGCGTAGTTTACTCTTTAATTTTACTGAAATAGGGTTTTCACATCAATGAAAGCAATAATAGTTTTATTTTTTTTGCCGGTAAGTCATGCGGTGCTAGTACGGTTCTCAAATATTGTAAATGGACTTATTATAAGGTACCATTTAACCTCCTTTCGGCTTTACGGGTATTTTTGTAACACATTGTATATTATGAATTTATGACCTGTTATGTATTTTGAACTTTGTATATTATGATACGTACCCGTCAAGCACCAGTAGTGTCGTTGTATTTTAGCAAAAATGTTTTTTATCAAAAAAAACACGATTAAATAGAGATTATTACCTCAAAATAAACATGGAGACAATGATTAATAAATAGTATAACCATGCTCAACCTTCAAAAGTACGCGAATATGGAGTTATAATGGTAAATTGATTTGTTTATTAGAGTGACGAAATGAATAGGAACGGACTTTATGTAATGTCATCATGGCAGGTGATAGGTATCACTACATATTATAAAACAAAGTCGCTTCCCGCTGTCTGTCCCTATGTATGCTTAGATCTTTAAAACTACGCAACGGATTTTGATGCGGTTTTTTTTAATAGATAGGTTAATTCAAGAGGAAGGTTTTCATGTATAATAAACTTTGTTTTACGTACGGGTGTTACAGAAAACTCACATAAACCGAAGCGAAGCGAGGGCGGGTCGCTAGTACCTATACATTGCGTTTACGATACTTTCAGTTGAGCACTCCCTAATAGAAAACGCAGTAATATATTTTGTGTCATTTTTATCTCCGGGTTTAGCCGATAATAGCCGAGGAAAATCGAATCATTAACTGATTTTAATCGTACTGTATCATACTATATTACATTTTTTCATTCAAAACAATACTCCGGCAAACGAATTTCCCTGATTTGTGAATTTTGTGATCGAGCACGGAATGAAGTTCATCTTTGGAGCGTGGCTCTCGCTTTGAGTTACTCGACTAAGCACTTGATTATGCAGTGTCTTTAAGTTAAGAGTATATTATGGTCGGTGACCCTCAGGAACAATGCACTATTATTGCAAGTGGTGTGGCATACTAAGAGCGATCACTTATTTAGGGGCCAGCTACCGATTTGTGCGTTAATCGATATACAAACTCATTACCTGTTAAGCAGCGACCACACCAATGCTTAAAAAACGGTGACGGTACGAAATCGCAGTGACGCGTCGTATTAGCACCGTTTTTGACGCATGCTCTCCACACCAGTGCTCGAAATTCACAGACGGTGCGTAAACAAAAGAATGTGTCATAGTCAGTGATCGGGGTTTTGGATGCGACTTGGGGTGAATGGCCTCAATCATTATGCTAGTATGGATATGCCGCGGGATTCCGGGCTTTCGTGTAGTTTCGTGTAGTTGATGAAGGACAGTTTTTTCGTCATATTATTAGATTACATATTGATAAAATAATTTATTTCAAATATTTTGCATATTATTTTTATTACTTTTGGTCTCTATAAAATTTAAATAACACATCATTATTTTTTCAATGTTCCCTAATGTTAACCTATTTCGTTTAACATCTAAAACCCATTTATAAGCCGAAAACGATCTTTCTACTTCAACTGTTGTTAGCGGAACGAATTTGTATAAAGAAATTTCATCGGATGCGGATTCGTGTGATATTTTTTCGGCGTATGTTCTGATATCATCTAAATCCGGATTTCGAGCCATGACTGCTTCTATTTTAGTATCTATACGTAAGCTATTACTCCAACTTATAACTGTCCGGACTTCATCAAAGATTTCTATGGCATCGATGATTGACGTATCTCGTTCCTGTAGTTTGACTAAGGCGATCTCGATTATGCTAAAATATTTATTTATGTAATCCATTTGGCTTTTTACATTGGGTTTCCTTAATATATTTTTGTTTTTTTTATTGACACTGCTTCCGAATCTCGTAAACTTGATACAACTGTATTTATTGCGTTAAAATATTTAACGTAATATGAGAAAGCCAAGTTCCCCACCTTGTAAAAACAGGCTTAGGAGGTAGAGGCATGTTCGGTAATTTTTCCTTTAATAGTAGTCTGATAATAGTCTGACACTACTCGGAGATTATAGAAATATTTTTTAAATATTTGCAAAGTCCTATGAGAAGAAGCCACAATAGATGAACAGAATTATCTTTAAATCATTGAGTCCATAAAACGAGTCGTCGAAGTAAAAAAATAACTATTTATCACAACGTGCAACTTAACTTAACGAAGGGGTTATTGAAAGGTCGGTTGACAACAGACTATTTATTTAATTTATTATTTTATAAAGTTTCGTTAGCACAACGTGCCAGTAACATAACAACATATAGATTACAAAAGCAAAAAGGTTGCATTTAAATGTGTTTATTACCTACTCTTGAGCCCACAGACCACTTACCCTATAGACTCCGCATACAAAGGCGCCCCCGTAAGCCATGCTTATGCTCACAGAACACTAATTGGTTGCCATGGTTCTATTGGCGCGCACCACGACGCGCACACTTGATTATTCGTTGACTTTGAACTAGCCAATCACGGTGCACTTTCCGCCCCCCGCGCCCCGCCATTTTGGCTTAATGAGATACTAGACAAACTGTTCCGAAGCGGAGTCTATAGGGTAAGTGGTCTGTGCTTGAGCCTATCACAGTAAAGTTGCGGCCACACCGCTGCTTAAAAAACGGTGTCGGTACGGAATCGCAATGAGAGAGAGAGAGATCCGATCATACGCGACGTTTCTAACCCATACCGTCGTCACCGGATCTCTCTCTCTCTCATTGCGATTCCGTACCGACACCGTTTTTTAAGCATTGGTGTGGCCGCAACTTTATGGGAGTTTCCGGTGCCAACATTATGTTAATAATGAATATGCCCGGGATCCCGGGATTTGTATTGATGTTGTAGGATAATTATATTTTATTTTACATGATATTGATCGAAATTACAAGTTAAAGTTTGAAATAAACGTTATTATTATTGAAAAAATATCGCGGGATTATAGTCACATCCATACTATGATTACGACTCGAAATCCCGCGAATTGCATCCAAAACCCCTATCATTGGTCATAGTCAAACCTCGAAGTCGCGGTGGCACGAATAAAATTTTGCTAGGGACTTCCACGCGATATTATTTCATCGATAAATTGGACTTTAATAAATTATAAAGAATAGATCTCGTTCTCCCATCTATTTGGAAACAATGCGTAACAATTTGTATGATATTTGAAGTACTGAACACAAGATAAAATACTTTGTTACTTATTACTAATATAAGGTTCATAATTGATTAAATGAAAATAATGTAATGATGTTAATGTACTTCTAGGTTTTAGTTGACTTTGCATGGAAATTGATGAAATAAAAATTTAATTCTAAAGGTTGATTTTTATTTGAATTTTAAAATTCCTAAAAATGTCCTAAAAACTCCTATATAGGTAATATTGACGGGTAGTAATCATCACATTTTAGTTAATTTTCAATTATTCTGTAGGTAAACTTTACAGCTAATATGAAGTGTCACTTCCAAATAAGCATTCAGTTATCGATAAATTTTATATCGGATGGAAGTCCCTAGTTAATTGACGTTATTGCCACCGCGACTTCGAGGTTTGGTCATAGTAATAACATGGCGTCAATTTTGACGTACCGTGATATTCGCAACGTTAAGCAGCGGTGTGGGGAGCGTGCGTCAAAAACGGTGCTAATACGACGCGTCACTGCGATTCCGTACCGTCGCCATTTTTTAAGCATTGGTGTGGTCGCTGCTTTATTTGGTTTAGAACCAAAACATTAAGGTTTTTTTTTTGCAGAAGGAGAAACCATCCGAAACTATATCTATGGGCCAAAGACTGGGAAACTGTTGAATTAACATTCGCTCAAGAGAAACTAAACTCCGAGTATTCCGACTTAAACGTAATCATCAGCAATCTGGGGAAAGAGAACATGCCGATCAAGATAGAGGAATTAAAAGAAATGGCATTAAATATGAAGTCGCAGCCAGCAGTCGCAGACCAAAGAGAAGAAAAAATTACAAAAAAAGAAAATCATATCGAAACTCACGCTCTGCTGAGTGGACTTATGTCGAGCCCAGGGGGTGTTTCATTGGCTTCACCTATCAGCGAGACGGAATTAGAGAAATTACCTAAATCGGTTCAAGGTAAGCTAATATTTTCATCACCTTAGCATTAGCTTGTAGCGCTTATAGTGCTTTAATAATATCAGGGATATTGTTTTTATATACAGTATGTAAACTTACTAAAACCATCTCTTTCAACCAGTTGCTAGGCTAGTTGAGTTAAGTATTTTACCACATTTTTTGCTAGTGTGTGTCGAATATTTTTAATTTTATCATTGCATAAAAATTATAACATCTCACCTTTTTCAAAGTCGGTTACCCCTAAAAGTATCATCCCATGTGTAATGTTTACATCGTTGTTCAGTGCCCATTATAAGACCCATATGTAATGTTTTCATCGTAATAGATTATGGAACTTGCGTTCAGTGCATTCTTTATTTAAATTTGAAAAAGTGTTAAGATTTAAATAATTTATATATCCCATGCTTATCTATCGCCTAGACATGCTCGGGTTCAAATAAATGGTTTTAGTAAGTTTACATACTGTATACAGGGTGTGGGCTCACTAGTGGTCCACATGAAAAAAAAAGGTCACACCCACGGCTACCAAAAACACCCCCATGTATGTTCAGCGATTTTTAGTACTTTCGGAGATATTGATCATTTTAGTCGGAATTTTGATAATTTTCCCTTATGTCTCATGTTACGAAAAACTCATCATGTTGATGTATTATTTCAATATTTTTTCAGTTGTTTCTTACATGGATAGAATCATTATGAACTTAGAATGTTTTTAAAGCTTCTTGCCAGTTTTTCTTCATGTCAACTTTTTGTGTAATCACACAAAGTTACTTTCTTCATACTAAGTGAACCCCATGTTTGTTTTTCATCTAGTATAATATACTAGATAGTATAATATACTATATTATAGTAAAGTAGGTCCCGTTTTTTGTTTACATCTTGAAAACGATGCGTCATAGGATTTTTTCTTGTATGCCATTATTTAAGCTGATAAAATTCTCTACAACTTTGATTCTATACAGTTTATACCAATTATCAATCGTTGTCTAGATATGAAGTCCAAAAACGGTAGATTTTCAAAAATGTGTTTTTAACCTCACTTTTTTTGTCATACATTTATCTGTAACTTGCAAAGATATCATCTGAAAAAACAACCTCTTACATAGCTTGTAAAGAGATGAATGAATGAGAGAACTGGGAAAAAAAATCCCAGTTGTCCACACCCTCGAATATACGTGGACATTTTACACTGTTTAATTTGACTCAACTGTGTTAGTTTAATATCTACTAAAGTACATTAATAAAAATTAGCTAAAAACACAGTTAAGTCAAATTAAAGAGTGAAACGTTCACATAATACGGTATTTGAGGAAAGTCAAATCAGCTTCTTTTTATGAAACATCAAAAACGCTCCGTTACTATGGAATTTATAGGGATTACTGTCTTGTGATGTCACAATCAAACAGCGTCCTTATTATTGCACTTTATGAATTTAAAAATCTTAAAATAGCAAATATAAATAAAAGATTGATTTTTTCCTAGTATTTTTATAATATTTATTTGTTGTTAATGAAAAACCAATTCAATTTCACTCTTGTCAAAGACCCTATTTCGAGGGTGTGGACAACTGAGATTTTTTTTCCCAGTTGTCCACAGTGTGGACAAAGGGGTGTGGACAAGTGGGAATAGCCCCAATAAATGTTTTAAAAAACAAAAACTGCCCTCAAAATCGTAAAATTCGATTAAGACTGCGCCGAGCGTACGCCGGATGTACAGTGGCGCCCTCATTAGGTACTATTATTGTGTTTTCTAATGAAGTAAAGTGTTTTCCTTGAAATTGGTCGGTAGGTTTTTGTACTACAAATGAAAACACAACTTATAGGGTATATCAAATAGTTCAATAAAAATTCAAAATTCAATTAAAAGTGGCCACCTTTTCCCGTTAAGCTGACTACTCAAAGGGTAATTGTTATTAAAGTTTGTTAATATTGTGTTCCCATAAATTGTGTTTTTACTTGCGCTACAAAAACGTATCGTCTGATTGCAAGGAAATTCTTTAGTTAATTAGAAAACACAATAATATTAATGAGGGTGCCACCGGACTTAAGGGATTAATTTATGAAATGTTAAGCTGCATAGCGCTAATTTTACAGTCTCTTCTACAGTCAAAACTAAAAATACAAAAAAATGAGAAAAAAAAACAATGAAAGCACATAATACTTAATTAGTTCCTGAGTTACAGGCGATGAAAGAGTTTATACCTACTAAAATCATCTAAGACAGCACCAAATAACTTAAATAGAAAATTAGTTCATACCTACATGGGGTTTTTTGAGGTAGTTTTTTGTTTGTCATAACGGCTTTGGAACCCTACACTGAGCATGGTCCAACATGCTCTTGCTTGGTTTTGATGTGATGTTATTCTGTCTCAGCAAACATAAATTGCCCTGCTTACTATTAGCCCTGGTTGATCTTCTTGGTTTACCCATGGCCAGTTCGATGAAACCTTTGCTGCGTATAGAAGTCACAAACCGCCGAGTAAGGTGTTGATAAGGATAAGTAGATATGGAGTAACCGGTGTGTATTCGGCAGGGGAACAGGGGCCGGCGGCACGCGCGACGACTGTGCCGCAGCCCGAGACGGCGATTGAGAACAACGCTTGCCGCGCGCGCCTACTGCGACACGTACAGCGCTGCCACGCGCTGCTCGACCAGCGGCTCGACTCGCTCGAAGCGCACGTTGCCGGTGAGTCTCACTATTGCTAATCAACTGACTTCAGTCTGCGTAAGATGAAACGCAACTTGTGGCGCGGCAAAAGGGTGGAGTTCTTTCACATACACAAGCTCACGCCTTTATTCCCAGAGTAGGTAGAGCTGCAACCCCCCTCCAAAACCGGTTGACAACTCTGTAACTACATTTTGCACAATCAGGCTAAGATATTTACCAGTGTATTATTAGGATGGAGTTCTTAAAGTTATATATAACTAACTAGCAGTCTTCAACTACACACACCGAAGTCAAAAAAGTTCCGTTATGTGGAGAAAATGGCAAAATTTTGTACTACAGAAAATTCCATAGAAAATTTTATTACGTGAGTTATAATATAATTCTTGGTTTTGCTTGCTGTTCGAGCCCAACCATCTTGTTACCCAGTTAAATAAATAAACCCAAAAAAGTAAATGACCACTAAAGTAAGTATGGACTCTTGAAAGGGTTTTTAAGCTGGTTTTTAATGGCTGGTTTTGAGAAACCGTCTCATTTTGATTAACATTTCAACGGGATAACATTTGAACGCATAATCCGGTCGGTTGAATAGGGGTGTTGACTCATGTTAAACTTTACTACATAATGTTATAAGTAATATCGATTGAAAAAACTCGTTATTTTAACAACAAAGTTAAAGCAAACAAAAATACCAAAATTATTTAAGGTTGAAACTACGAGGGCTGTTTCGCAATTTATTGAAATATATCAATATTGTTGATACATTCATAAAGCAAATTTTATTACGATTTTTTTTTGATATTTCATTTTCACAGAGAAGTTGTTTTCTATGAAATTTGAATTTTTGGTGAAAACATCAGCTTTTTGGTATTCAAAACCTGTCTCAAATCTAAAGGGGTCGTTTGATTCTGATGATATTGCCCGTGATGGAATCGTCAGTATTTTTAGTATATTTAAGCAGCTTGATTTACTCTATTCCCAAATATAGTACTGCAAAAAATGCTTTCATTGAAAGTCACTGAACTTTCCTGGAGACTCTAATTTAGACATTTCTTCAAGGCTTGTTTACTCCATATTCTAATATTGAATGTTGAAGGAAACGTATGGCTTAAAATAGGACTGATATACTACGCGTTTTGTTATATTTATATTGGAAAAAATAAAAAGGTTACTACTTTTGAGACCGTATTAATTGAAGCAAAAATATAGCCCAGGAATACGTCGATTGCAGATTTTTCATAGCGTTAACACGTCTAGTGTTAACAAAATCGTAAAAAACAAACGAAGTGATTTACATCTATGATTTTTGGACACAATGTTTATATTGGAATTTGCCTTACAACAATATGAATATATTTCAATAAATGTCGACACAGCTTAGAAACTTTCGGAACGGCCCCCGTACAATGTTTTGAAAACTTTGTGTTTTATTTTCATCCAATAGAAAATTCAATGTTTATTATCAGAGCCCTTGCCATTATAGTAGTTTATGCAATAGTTGTATAAGAGAGGTCAAAAAAGATGAGTGGCACGTGTTACGATGTGAGCCGAAGGTGAACATCGTAAAGGAAGACGCCACAAATACTTTTTCTACGACTAGATTTCAAATGAAATGCAAAATTAAGCGAAAAAACGTACAAACGAACGAACTAAGCACAGAACAACAAACGAGTGGGAAACAAGAAAATGACAAAATATGTGTCTATGGTTTACTTTGTTCTTAAATTGATGGAATGAAAAATAGAATTTTACATTTCCAAAACATTTTACTTTGACCAATCAGATTACTACACCAAATTAAATCCACCAATCACATTGAATATCGAGTGTTAATCGGAACGTTACGTTCTTTTAGGTACGTGTTACCCTACAACTAATTTAATCTTTAAAAAAAACTTTGTAATTGGTATCAACCAACCAGAATACAAGTATTTTAAAATCGACCAATCAGGTAACAGAATTCATTTCTCAAAACATTAGGTGTTTTTAGTCCCTATTTCACAATCGTTAAAATATGATGAAATCGATTGTGCAACGCTAAGCTTTGGCAGCTAGGCGTATCGTTTTATCTCAAAAACGCACAAGTGCTGTTTTGACTAGATAGACTTTTCTCTGGATTATTCTGTGGACATATTATGTATGTTCTACGATATAAATTACAGATAAAAGTACGGGAGTAGGAAAAAATTAAAAATAAATTGCAAAACAACTAAGGTAGGGTAAATCGTCAGTAACTGGCCACCCCCCGGTAACTGGCCACTTTGCAATAAAATGAGTTAAGAAAGATATTTGCTCACATTTTTGCGATTAAACTAGAATACCTAGATCTTGAGTTATTACCCGGAGTACTGTCCAAGTATCTTTACTAACAGCGTCAGTAAGAAATTTGGTAACTAGTAACTAAATGACACTTTCTAAAGTAGCCAGTTACTGACGATTTACCCTACTAAACGTAGTTTTTCAGGACCAAAATAACTTGTTTATTAACATACATTTATTACAGTGTTTACCGATTTGTGACGTCATAGTTCAGTATCAATTAGTATTGGGCGTTTTCAACGCTTAGTAAGAATGTCGGACTTTGACTACCATTTATGACTTTTGCAATGCTTGTGTAGTGTACACTTGATCCTCGCAAAAAACTGAGTCTAATCGCAGTAATTTTTATTTTTCTCAAATTACCTATTTATTCGACACTACTCAAACCGTGACTCTTTGAAAGGGTTTAAAATGAAACCGATGAAATGCGTGCAAACTAAATTGGTGTTTAACGTAATCAATACTCATTCGACGTATCATTACAAATACAATTCTTTATTTCAGGCAACGAGCCCCATACTTACAATAGTAGATTGATAACCAAGGGTTGAAAGTGACCCATTTCACCAGAGATATTTCTGTTCGAGTGCAAATGGGTAATTTCACCCGAGTGTTACGATATCTTATCTGTACTAAGTATTATGATTGTCCTGCTCCAACAGACTCTCTCTCTCTCATCGCCACCCTTTCAACGTCGTGTGTGTTCTCCATACTTAATTAATAAATAATATTATAAACCCTCAGGGTAATTCCACGATAATGTAACGAAAGTTACCATATCAAAGAGTGTTTTTTGAAAATTTGAATGCTCATTTTTTTCTATATGTAAATCTAAACACGTATATAGAGATAAATGAATGCGTCTATTTTGAAATATAATTTAAAAAACAAGCAGAATGCTAGAAATTGGTAACTTGCGTTACTCTCTGTCATGGAATTGCCCCTCAGTGTTTTATAATTATAACATCACACCTAAACACCGAGTTAGACACTACTTTTCATTTCGACTGTGAGGAAAGAGATGGAATATATTCGTGACGTAATAAAGGTCTCATTTCTTGTTTCGAACGGATGTTCGGCGTTCAACTTCCAGTTTTGTATAATATAAGCTCCTTGGTCTTGCTCTTGACCAACTCGATTAAACTTTTCTTATGTTGACAAGTACGTGTATTTTCTAGTTGGCCATGCCTAAAAGTGAAAAAAAGTGCCATGCTATACAGGCAAAGGCATTATGGCGGGCAGCAGAATAGAGGAATAATTTTAAATGTTGATTTGCTGCAATTGCGAAAAAAATTGACCAGTCGTAAAATGATTTTAATATGAGAGTATAGATCGTGATAATACGTCGTTTAACGTATAGCCATGTATAGCTGAGTTTAGATATATGAAAAGCTTTTATTTTAATATTATGACGTAGCTCAATTATCAAAGAATCCGTGCCCAATCGTTATTCATTCAGTCATTAAAAAAAAATACTCCGCCCTAGGGGTGAAAACGCAATTTTCCACCCGGCTATCTACCCATTCAAATTAAACTTTTCGAACAGGAGAGATGAAAATACCCTACATGCTAACATACATAATAAACGATAACTTAAAACTAACACATTTATCGCGGTGTCAGCTAGCTGGCGGCCACGAAATCGCTGAAATACAACGCCCCCTCGCCAGACTTATTGAATTGACGATGACCGACAAGCACGCAGGAAGCATTTAAAACACCATCGCTGACGCCTTCATACAAATCTCGTAAATTTCATATGAACGCGTCGGCAATGGTTTTGACAAACATTTATTATGTACCATATTTAACCTTATTTAATAAGATAACGAATTGAATAATAGCATTAAAATTGGTCAACTAGTTCTTGATTGGTTGTAAATTTTGGTAATTCATATTGGTAGATAATCGTATGCCATGTAAGTACCTACAAAGGTGATTATGTTAATGGCCGGTACTGTTCACTCACTGGCAACTGGCAAAATCCCGCCCAACCGTCATTTTTAAAATCTTTTATTTAACTTGCAATGTATGTATGTATGTAAGTATGTAAGGGTCAAATCTTGCAAGTTACATTTGACCCACATCCCGGTTTCCGATGAAGCTGAAAATTTGCATACGCCTTCCTCGGAAAATAATTTCAACCGACTTTAAACCCTGTTTGATCAAGGACAACAATATGATTGTTAGGTATCATTTGAAAGGTAATAAAGTGTGTTTTTAGGAAAATTTTAAAAAAAAAGGATTTTTCCTTGGGGTCAAAAATTAAAGGAAATGACATTGCGAACAGTTGAAAAATGTTTACTTATTCAAGTTTAAATTTACAACAATAAATGGATAACAAAATTTTACAAAAATTGCCTAAAATTAACTTAAAACCTAGTGTTACCCCCCCTTGCCCTTATCACTGCCTCTAAACGGTCTTTCATTGATCGCACCAACTTTACGATGTCCTCTTGTGGAATGTTGCCCCATTCTTCGATGACTGCGTCCTGAAGATCTTATAGGGTGGTAGGGGCGGCTCGCGTGACCGAACCCGTCGCTTCAGCTCGTCCCAGAGGTGTTCAATCGGGTTTAAGTCAGGACTCCTGGCTGGCCACGGCAAAACGGGGATCCCGACCTCCTCCAGATAATCCCGAACAATTAATGCAGTGTAGGAGCGAGCGTTGTCGTGCATTAATGTGAACCCAGAGCCGACGTAATATGGAATCACATGCTCTTCCAGGATCTCGGCAGTGTATTGGCGAGCATTCAGGGACCCTTGGCCGCGAGTGCCTCCAGTCCTGGATACGCAGACAAGGTCGGTTTTGCCGTCTATAGACATGCCCCCCCAGAAAATGCAAGAGCCACCTCCGTAGCCCACGGTCTCTTCAATACAGGCTTGAGCAAATCGTTCGCCCGACCTTCTGTGGACTCTGGCCCGCCTGTCGTTGCAATAAAGACAGACTCTCGTCTCATCGGTAAAGAGAACCTGCCTCCATTGCTCAAACGTCCAATTGACGTGGTCGCGGGCAAATTGCAAGCGATCTCTGCGATGCTGTGCGGTCAACATTGGGCCTGTAGCAGCCCTGTGAGCCACGATATCCTTCTCCCGCAGTCTTCTTCTAACCGTAGAGATGCTAACTGATGTTGTCCGAGCTTCTCTGAGGCGTTGTTGCACCTCAACAGCACTAGCGAAGCGATTGCGTAGAGATGATGTCACGATGAAGCGATCATCTCTTTCGGATGTGCAGCGTCGCCGACCAGCCCCATGTCTTCTGATGTAGCCCCCAGTCTCCTGGAACCGCTGAAATACTCGGCGGACAGCATAACGGCTTAAATTGAGTTGCCGAGCGACATCACACTGCCGAACTCCTGCTTGCAGTAGTGCAACCACTTGAGCTGATTCAGCAGCGGTGGTCTCCATGTTCGAGGGTTGTTTTCTTGCTTGAGTTCCTTAGATGTGTTCTCTTCGCCGTCTGGATAGTGAATGATTGACATTTGACCTTGTACAGGCATTTTATACCCCTGGAAACGGGCACAACTCGCGACCCTTCAAACGAGTATTTGTGCACTTTTTTTTTCGAAACGCTCTGATTCACAAGCCATTACGTTTTGTTTAAATTAAACATTATTAATTTAAAACACATTAAACGTGCTTTTAATTGATACTAATATTAATTATGTAACATAATTTCGCTAAGGTTTAGATTAGCTTGAATCTGATTTTAGCGGAGGGGCGATATTTTTGACGCCGAGTGTATGAGTAAGAGGCCGGTAAGAGGAGGTGTGCCGAGAAATAATTTTAAATTTTGTGGATAATTGTATGATTCAACCATAATTTCGTCAAATTGTCGTTTAAGATCAATTAAAATTCTGATAGAGGATTACAAATATTTTCTATGAAAAATACATCTAAGATATTACAAAACAAAAAGATGTATTCTGATTGGTCGATTTTATTCTAATTTCATGGCGATACAATACATAAAAAGATTAACAATATAACATTTATTTAAACACAAAACACAAAGATAATAAAAACATGACCATTACTAAATACTAAAACGTACACCTAAATAAATATATATAAAATAATAACAATTAAAATTACACATAACTTAATCAAAAAGCCCGCCCCCCGCCACTCCCGGCGGAAAGGTGCCCATCACGCTCGCCGCGTTGCCGCGCTGAATCGCGATGGACAGCCGTTGCGCCAGGAATGATTATGTTATTTGGTATTTAGCATTGGGCAACAAAGTTGTCGACCAATTGGCAAACATTATGGTAAAAAATAAATGTTCCGTAAAACGGGGCTATTTGGGAATCACGAGCCTATTTGGAACCAAATAATCATAAACTTTTAGTTGGTACCTATATTTTTAGTCATGGCAATGGTAATGGTAGAACTGAAATCATCGCCTGATAACAAGTTTTACAGTTCAATCTTAGCTATGACAAAAAATATTTCAACTAAAAGCGTATGTTTACTTTGTTCCAAATAGCCTCGTGATTCCAAAATAAAAACCCCGGTTTTACGGTTTCAAAAACAAATAACCGCCTTCAAAAACGCAAAAAAATACTTGTTTCAAAGTGTTAGGTAATAGGAAAAGGTCAGTCCAATTTATATTGGCTTTTGGTTAAAATATTGTGAGTTGCTGACTTCTGTTGGACTGACGTATTACCTACAAAGTCGAAGTTGGTTAAAAAGAGGTCTTGGTCTGTTCGTATACC
This sequence comes from Acleris laterana, assembly GCA_963966035.1. Classification (NCBI taxonomy): domain Eukaryota; kingdom Metazoa; phylum Arthropoda; class Insecta; order Lepidoptera; family Tortricidae; genus Acleris; species Acleris laterana. The sequence continues at coordinate 50,843,185 of OZ014438.1, read as the reverse complement.
TAAGTGATTTCAAGTGCCTACGTTTAGCCGTTTAGGCTGTGCGTTGATATGTCAGTCAGTCAGTCAGTTTCTCCTTTTAAACTTTTTCACTAATTTATGCCATTACGCCCATTACTATATTTGGCGATGTTTCTAAGCAGTGTTGTTTAAAATCGTGTTTGTGGTTTCGTCTTAGAGTTGGAGTCTCAAGATCCGTCGCTGGAAGACGACGAGACGGCAGCGTTCTACCCGCGCACTAAACAGACCATGCAGATGATGCTGCGCGACCTGGACGCCATGGAGGATCTCGGGCAGGTCACCTAGCGCCACGCCCGCGCGCCGCCCGACGCGCTGCTCCCCTCACCGCCCCCCTCGCCGGCGCGCGCGCCCGCGGCGTAGCCACCGGTAACTCTACCTGCTCGTGGTAACAACACATCGAAGGAATCAAGACCAATGATTTGGTCTTTACAATATGTATGCCAAAAACTTTGTTTATAACCCTGGCAAGTTCTAGCTAGACTGAACGATTTCTTTACCTATCAAACCAATACAGGAAGGAAGTGCAAGCCAGCGCAGCAAATGGATAGATCGCGGAGCTATCTGATGAAGCTTAAATGTTAAGTTCACTAACTATTTAAAAAGGGGTTTGAGTCCGCGTTGAAAAAGATTTCTTTAGCACTTCAATGGGTCGTGAAAATTAAGTGCTTCAAATCCTTGAGATAGCTTATTTACACAAAGGCTACTTTTTATTTAATGATATCATTTTTGTTTAGCAACCAAGGTTTTTTGTCGGGTCAAGTTGTCTTAAAAACTTCAATTCTGTATAAATTAGTTGTCCAACTGACGACTACTCATTGTTTTTGTTCAACTCTTATCATGGACATCTCAACATTGGTCGACTTTCATGATTATTCCGGTCGTGTAGAATAAGTTTAACTTCAGTTACTATTTAAAAGTAGTAAAAACTTAATTTTGAACATCGCCATATAACAAAATCGTTGTTTAAGTAATATGAAGTTGCATAATAAACCATCGCTTTGTTGATCTAAAGGGTATTCAAGATAAAATTCGGCCAATCACAAAAATCCTTCTTTGATTAAATTAAGGAGCCATTTTCAAAAAATAATGTACATAGTTAAGAACAATTAAAGCCTCAATTAAAATCCTTATATTTCTTTCCATTTCGTAACTGAAATGACTATACTTAAATCAACGCATTTGTTACTAAATGGAAAAAATAAGGATTTTAATTGAGGCTTTAACTGTTCTTAACAATGTATTTTTTTTTGAAGACTGCTTTTTGAATACTACCTACTTTTAGCCGAATTTATAAGTTAAATGTTTTTTAAGTACATCTTAGTGAAAGTATTATTTTTTTATAAAAAAAAATCATGAATCATAGAATAAAAATAAAATGTATCTTTAATTGTTGGTGAACTCTGCACTTAAGAAGTTGACTTGGGTAGTCCACCCTCATAATCAGTGATCGGATCTAGGATGCAATTTGGGGTGAACGACCTCAAACGTTATGCCTAACATGGATGTGACTCGGGATTTCCCGGGATTTTGGGAAATGGGTTATTATTAACAATTAATAACTTTTAAGGATGAAAGAAGATTGACGAAAGAGATATACACATCGATAGTGAGTGGACGGGTCGGAAGGGGCCGCCCTAGGCGTACTTTTTCGAGTCAAATCGGTGAAATACTGGAAAAGGGCCGAATCTTAAGTACCCGAAACCGACGTGCGTGCATGACTCGATGTATGAATGTGGAAGAAGCGAAAGAAATTTGTCAAGATCGTAGCAAGTGGAAAGAAGTGGTCTCTGCCTACCCCTCTGGGAAACAGGCGTGATTTAATGTATGTATGTATGTAATAACTTTTGTCGAGGGTTAAACTAAATAAACATAATGAAAATGTTCGCTATCTATCTATAAATGACTATAATAGGTCATTTATTTGACACATACTTTTAAAAAATATTTTAGATATAAAATAACTCTACTTTTTGAAACAAAATTTAAAAATAAACATCTTAATAACATACAACACAATAGCATACTAATTATATCCCTTACAATAATACCTAGACAAAAGAAATAGTAACATGACAAAAACTTTACCTAAAAATAAAATGAAATTAAAACTACTATGTTTTAGTCGTGTTTATATAATTAAAGTAACATACTATTATTTTTTCAATATTTTCAGACGTTAATCGATTTCTTTTAACATCTAAGATCCATTTGTAAGTGGAAAAAGACCTTTCGACTTCTTTTGTAATTTGTTCAGTTCTTCTATGCAGTACTGTAAAAATGTTGTTATTAACTACATATTATTTTATTACTTTTATAGTGTAAACTATTTACATTTAAAAGTTATTTACCTTTTTATAAATGTAGGTATCAAAGAGACTCGCGGGATTGTAAGTCATATCCATGTTAAGTTAACGGACTTAAACCCCGGGAAATTGCATCCTAGATCCGATCACTGCTCATAATAGTTTTACATCATAATATCAACTTAATTTAAGCATAGTGGCAGGGTAACCGCATCAAGTCAAAAAATTGGGATAAATTAAAAATGAGAAAAAATATACTTTTAATTAAATTAGCAGCATGAGACTTAGGAGAGGGGTTTACTTTACCGGAGATGTTTGCAGGTTGAACCACAGATAACCTCCTATAGTTTCCTCTTATGAATGAGTTAGTTCGAATCAAAGGTCACCACAGCTGGCGGTAAGTGCGGGTTGCGGGGCGGTCGGTCACAGCGCTGCGTTTGGCTGTTCCGTCGACCGCGCGCTTGGACACAACATAGCGCCTGTGGCGTAGTCATGGGACGCGATGATCATTTGCGGTAGTACTGGTGCATACTTATTTTTTTTGTAGGTATACTATTTTACATGGCGTAAGTATAAGTACTTACCTGTTGACTTGGTTTAAATATTTGGACGTTTTATTAATTAATTGTTTTGATCATAAGGTAACATAAATAGAGTAGTGTGTTATCCTAGAAATAATTAATCACATCGACTAGTTAAATATGTAGAAGAGTTTTTGAGGCATTTTTACAACATTTACTGTTGTCCAAAGTCGGGTAATCTTTTATAATTGGTATTGCTTACCAAGACTCAAGTGATGGCGAACACTGGCAGATTATACACTATGTTGACGAGTATAATATATACTAGGGCCAGCTAGTCCCTTTCAGCAACAGGCAAGATAGAGAAATCGATCCCAGATATCGATATTTAAACTAATAATATGAAGTAAAGAAAACCACGGTAGGCTTAGGGTATGCGAAGCTCTTCATAGAAAGAGTTGACTGGAACTGAACCAAAAAACTTTGGAAACTCAGCAGAAGCAAACTCCGATAATTATATTATCGGAGTGTTTACTGGTCACTTTGGGGTTAAACATTTCCTAGCATAGATTATGCGCCTTACGATCGTAGAATGTGCGGCAAAGAGGTGGAAACAATGAAACACTTATTGTGTGAATGTGATCCCCTCGCCGGAGTAAGTATGGAAATCCTTGGTTGTGGCTACCCAGAACCAAACGATTTCAAGGCACTGCCATTGAACTCCACTACCGGCTTTCTGGAAGGGGTGGAGGTTGCATTATTGGATTAAGCGCTAAACAAAAAGAGAGGTAAATACACATAGGGTCGAATAGGCTAGTTGACTCTTTTTTAAAGTAGGTCTCAAATTATTAATTAAGGTCAGGTGGGGTAAGGGGAACATACTTTATTCTTCTTATCTTATTTTGAGTTCTATACTACAAAGTACAAGGTTCTTAATTGTTTCGCTTAAGACAAAACATACTTATTTTCGTTAGCTATCCAGGACAAAATACTTTTTATGCTAGTTCTAATGCATATCGCCAGAAAATGATTATTCGTTAGACTAGTTCTATCGTTTCCCTTTCCCTATTTCTGGGGTAAGGGAAACAGTCTCAATAAATCTAAAAGTAATAATACTAGTTTGGATTATAACTACGCAAAACATTTTAAAAACACCTTTATTGAAATGCGTACTTGATGCGTAACGAAATACTGTTGCAAATAGAAGATATTTATCACAATCGGTATTTGGGGTAAGGGAAACATACGAGTTTCGAACAGAGGTAGTCAACTAAAAACAAAGGAAGTAAAAAGGAAGTGCAATGTTTTTATTGTAATGTTTATTAATCGTTAAAATAAAGTAGCCTCACGCTTATCAATAATTACTAACAATAATATTAATAGGAATTACTTTTATTTGGCATTACAAAGTTTTACATACTCAATTAAGACAACTTAAACTTAAAAAAAAACAAAAAAAAATATACGGTCGAATTAAGGAACCTCCTCCTTTTGGTATGACGCATTATTGGTTGTTCTCACATAGTTTCTCGGCATTTTTCTGTAAAAAATATTGTAGTCTGTAAATATTTTTTTCTAAACGGATAAAAACAAGATGTTCATATCGCCAACCGTCATTTGACATCATCAGGGCCCGTAATTTTCATGCCGCTGACGCAAAAATGACGTCACGGTACATAGAGTATGATTTCATATTGCTTTATTGTAATTATTAACCATCAGTCGTCAATCATTTAATCATGTACAACCTGAGTCAAGTCATTTATTGACGCGTAGAAAAATAAATTCCTACTTGATACATAAAACGTAAATGAAACTATTTGTTTTGTATTCTATGCTCCTGATGCATCATAAAATTCGTAGGTTAAACACCTTTTGTGTTAAATTTCGTTTTTCTCTTTCAATATTGTTTAGTTTTTCGCATGTGTTGTGACAGTGCTGATTTTTGATGTTGTATTTTGATTACAATTAGTACAATAATCGTTTTTGTCGGTTCCGATTAAAAACGGATATTTGTTGCAAAACTCCTGTAAAAATAGCAAATGAAAACAATAACTAAGACACTATTAAAATCTAATGAACATAAGTATGAATTATTTAATAAACTGACCATTTGTTCTTTATTTGAGTGACAGTAAGATTCAGTTAAACTTCATTGTACTGATTATTTCATCGATACCGGTCAACTAAAGAGGTTGATAATAATAATTATGACGAAATACTAATTGGAATCAACTGTATGTAGCGTGAAGTCATTTTTACGTCAACGGCATGAAAATTACGGGCCCTGGACATCATACAAAATAACATAAGTATTAAAAGTATGTAATAACATATAATAATAGTCAATAGATAACCAATCATTATAATAGAATAGTTCAATACCTAACAATTTTTTTCCCATAACTTGGTAGGTACCTTACCAAATTAATAACCTATTTTGCCATTTAGGTTAGGGTATAATTTGTATGGAGAGGACAGCTGTTACGGTGCCCAAGCAATGTGTAAAATATCATAACATTTATGGATAGTTACCGATTCAAGAGACTGTAGCACTGTATTTCTACTTTTTATAAAATTTGCCTTGCCTTCAAAATGTTTGTTACTTCTGACTTCGGGAAAGAGAAACATATGTCCCCCTTAACCCGGCCATGATAGTTTCCCTTACCCCACTTATGCATTTGTAGGTTATGTTACAAATCACATTAAAATTTAACATTTACAGCCTATTCAGCAAAAATTTATATGCATACAAACAAAATATATCTATAAAACAATACTTACTGACATTTGCAGACTTGTTACCAGACTTTTTAACACATAAATCGGTATCCAAATCGAACACGTCGAACTCGTGGTTTCGTTGTTTGCCAACTAAAGTATTGTTTTTGTCACACTCACACGTTCAATCATCATAACTCAATCTGTGTTTTTTTTTGGAACTAATTCTCAGTTACTGCTTTATCGATCGAGTAATCACAACGCTGCGGTGTACAGTTATTGATATATCAACTAGTGTTTCCCTTTCCCAGTAGTTCCCCTTACCCCACCTGACCTTATTGTCAGATTAGCTTTTTATTTTAAAAGTTTAGTTTTCGTTAACAGGCGAAATCGCTTACAGCCATATTAGTCTATAGATTATCTGTGCTGTGACGTCATCCGAGCCGAAAACAAACATTGACATTTGACTAGTGCATTTGACATATAAATAAACGTTTATCATTGTGAAAACCTCGATACTTTTTTAATAAAAACCATGATTTCCACCAGTTTACATGGAAAATATAGTAATTATCGTTATTGTATTGTTCGAGAATGCAAGAACACATCAGTTAAAACCTCAGGAAAATTATGAATTAGAGTGCTCAGTGAAATAAAAATGCGAAATACATGGCTAAAACTTGCTAAAAGGATCCTGAATCTTTATCGACTGAAACTAAAGCTTATTTATGCGAAGATCACTTTGATGTAAGTACTTACTTAATAAGTTATTCAGTTTCTACAGAAACTTTTATCATCAATTATAATAAAAATACAAGTTTTCTTGGTAAGTTTGTGCTATCTGCCTTCACGAATCCAACATCCATGATTGCTCTTATCAATAAAACGAGAAAGCAGTAACAGTAACACGCAGAATAGGTTTTTACTAATATTAAACCGATTACGATCACAACACAACCTCAAAAGTCCACGGGTCATAAATGTCAATGTCATGTCACAGCACAGAATACTTGCAGATTACATAGCGAATTACACGCGTATAAGGTCCGACATGAAGTTTGCTTAGATTCCTATGACGTCACACCATGTCCGACAGCGTTTTCTGAGTTCAAAATAAAAAATGAACAATTTTAAATAGAAAATATGTAGCCATCTTACACTTTTAATATCTAAAATCGATAAATATTGGTTTCTTTAGTCTAATACTACAGAAAATATTAATTTATTAAGCCAAATTTAATATGAGGCAAGTACCCTATTGTATCCATAAGGATAAGATAAGAAGATTGTACCGTTCCGTACCCATTCTGGTTCGGAAGCTCGAGTTGGTAGGAATCAGAGGAAAAGCCCTGTCCTGGTTTCAAAGCTACCTGACCCACAGACAACAATGTACCAAGCATGACGGTGCCTACAGTACACCAAGACCAGTGAATTACGGGGTCCCGCAGGGGAGCATCCTTGGGCCTACCCTATTTATAATCTACTTAAATGACCTGCTATTCCTTCCTATCAACGGGGCCGAGATAATCTGCTATGCAGACGACACGGCAATATTGTTTCAGGGAAGCTCATGGGCTCAGTGTCTGGATACAGCTCAGGCAGGTCTTGCAACCCTTTCCGAATGGCTCACAAGTAACCTTTTAACATTAAACGCCAGTAAGACCAAGCTTTTGTGTTTTCATAAAACTAGGGCTTCCGCACCTCCAAACCAAATGAACCTCACCCTTCACCTCTTAGGTTGTAGACAAAGACAGGGTAGGGCAGGTGATACCTCAATAACTTCATGCAACTGCAGCTCAATCGAAAGAACAGAAAGCATCAAATACCTGGGCGTCATCTTAGACGAGAAATTAAACTTCGGGAAACACATAGAAGCAGTGTCAGCACGGGTACGTAAAATGGTCTACACCATGAAAATGCTTAGAAATTCGGCAAACAAATTTTTACTGAAAGCGGTGTACCTAGCGTTATGTCAAGTAATTATTACGTATTGAATATTCATTTGGGGAGGTGCGGCTACAACCCTGCTGATAACCCTTGAAAGAGCTCAGAGGTATGTTCTCAAGGTTATGACCAAGAAGCCCAGACTCCACCCGACGGCAGCTGTGTACAGAGAAACGCAGGTACTCACTGTGCGCAAACTGGCAATTGTGAGGTTGGTTGTTGCTATGCATCGCAAGGTGATCACATGCAAAGATTACGACTCAATGCTAAAAAAACGAGTGCTAACGCTGCCTACTCCCAGAACGAAATCGGCTTTTGCAAGAAGATTCCCCGAATTTCTTCTTCCACACGCTTACAATGTTGTTAGCAGGAGGTGTAACCTTAGACACTGCTCTGCCTCTGAGGCCAAAAGAATAGTGACAAAGTGGATCCAGCCTATTGATTATTATGAAACTGAAAAAATACTGAGGGTTTTCTAACATACACACACACACACATACACACACACACACTTACTCTGTCACACACACACACACACATAATTGTTATTAACTCAAGTACCGATGTATTATATAGTAAATTAGTGTTAAGCCATCCGTCATTCTAATTAGTAATAGCGTAGGACTTATACTTAGAACTGGTAATTGTAACAAATGGACCCCACGTGACAGGCCGAGCCTAGTGTGGTGGTCATGGGCAACGTATGTGAATTTAAGTTTTGTGGCAAATAAACAATATTTTATTTTATTTATTTTATTTTATTGAGCTATTTCTCGTATTACTTTATTTTAGAATATAATAAACTTTATTTCATACAACAAGGCCCATATTTACAAATTCATTCAAACATAAAATTAAAACGACTATTTATACACTTTTGCGTTGTCAGGTAGCCGGCGGCCACGAAATCGCCGAAATATGACACCCCTCGGCCAGAATTCCTCATTTAAAAAGGTCGACAGATCTTTCTGACTTAGACTCTTACCACAAAAGACTTAAAATTAACCTTGCGGCGGTCCTCCAACCAGTCGACCCTAAGGGCCTGTTGTTTGATCAGTAGTTAAACTAAGTAATTGTTAAAATTTATTAATAAATTAATATATTAGTTAGTTTAACTACTGATCAAACAACAGCCCCTAAGAGTAACTCCGGTCTTAACTCGTACATACTCTACGAGATCCCTCGCCTCCGTAGAGTAATATAATCGGGACTACAACTGCGTCGTGGGCATGGCAGGACACAGCAAGTGGTTCGGTCCGGTCGGTGCGGTGCCGCACAAGTTCCTCGGGGCAGGCTTCTTCCTCCTCTCCTCCCGGGTAAAACCATGTTTCATGTCCTCCTTGGGACACGTCGGAGGCAGCACTCCGCGAATGGGGTTACTGCGGTTCTGCTTCACCTCAGTAGGAAGCAGTGCTGGTTGCCTAGCGATTGGTCGCCTGGCAGCAGCAGCATACGCGCGACTTGAGGTCGTCGACCGCACGCATGGTGTCCTCAGTCGGGGCAGAAGAGCGGGCGGCGGGGCGTGGAGCGGCGCTGTGTAGCACCGGCCGGTAACGCATCCAATTTCACCGACTCAATCTTGTCTACGGGTGCAATTTTCGGCCCGTGACATGCACTCACATAGAGGCGTCGGATGACCTACTTTCCGAAACAGCATTCCGTAATAACACTACTTCGGCACGTAATTCACTCGATGTCATTTGATGCCTCTAATTTAGACTGCATCTCAGCCAAACTGCCCTTCAGGAACGTTATGTCCTTACGCAGCCTAGTAACGTCGACGTGCTCAAACGAGACGGGTGGCAGCCTGTTCAGCTGCTTAGCCACGAAGGCAGGTACAGCCTCGTCTTCCAAATCAATCTTTCGGAACATATCGATGATGTTCTGCAAACTCTTGGCTCCTCCATCCCTCCGGCGGGATGGCATTAGGTCAGTCTTGCCCAAAGACAAGGAACAGCAGCGCAAATCTCCTCCTCCTTGAAGTTGGTTTTGCAAACCTGCAGGATGCTGACCTCGTCCATGCAGCCATCGGTGATGGCATTCCGTATGAACGCCAATAGCTCGTTGGCTATGAGTTGCTGAGAACCCATAGCGACAGTGACAGGCAGCGAATAAAAGCCGCGTGGTTCGCGAATACGCATAGGAATTCTTACTGTGCAATGAAACACGTCCGCTTACAAGCGCGCATCGCACTGCACTCGACGATACGATAACACACTTTTCGGTCGTCTCGCTCCTCTAAGGAGGATGAGGAGCCGGTGACGGGCTGTTTGCCCCCGACCGGGGTGGTCTACGCCGACCGTAAAAACGGTAGGGTCCTTGGTAGGCAGCCGGCGCCGAAGGCGCAGGCTGCGGGGAGGTGAGGTTGGGTCAGGAGATAGGGAGGGGGGGGGGAGTGGGAGGCGTCATTTTCGGGTGTTGCGCTGCTTGCCAGGTCAAGCCAGCTGGGTGAGACCCCTCTCGGGGAGGCCCGGCTTGCGACCTACCAGCATAGCAGCGTCTTCATAGGTCCAATTGGGTTTGCGTCGTCGCCGAGTCGAGGTCGCGGGGGTATGCCTTGCATCCAGGGGGGCGCGCGTGCTGCGGCGCAATGTCCCTCAGGTGGGGGAAGCGCGATGCGTCAGCTCGCGAAAACATTGCCGTGGCAAGGCATCCGATGAAGTCGTCCAGGCTCTCGATCCTAAGGTCCCTCTGGATCGTGGCATTCCTCACGCAGCGAGCGGCATCTGTCACAGCACGCAGGCACAGGTTTTGCTGGGCTCGTAGCTTCTTCCTGTGTCCTGTGTCCTGCGGCCAGGAGGGCGTACCACGCAGGTGCGGCGTACGTGAGGCGGGGTCTGACGTAGTTCTTGTAGACCCCGAGCTTCACACGCAGAGGGAGGCTGGATCGGAGCACTGGACGGAGTAGCGCTCGTGCGGGTTTGGCGGAGGCGACGACGGTTTTGGTGTGGGGACCCATGTCTCCGGTCGATGCTGATCCCCAAGTATTTTACTACCGGGGATGTCTTGTCCATTCAGGGTGAGTAGTGGCAGTCGGCGGATGCATCTGCTCACGAAGATCGCCTGTACAGTCACGATCTTTAATTTGGTACCCACCTTAGGTCCAAAGTCAATCTGACATTCCACTACAATAAGGTTGAGTTTCCTAAAAGATACAAATGACGTGACATCTCTAATGACATTGACGACTTCAAGCATATTTTTCTTGAAATGGGTCAAAAATTAACGATCGCGACCGTACCTTCGCTACGTTGACAGTAAGCCTCCACCTGGCTAGCCAATCTGGTAAGGCGTCGAGTTGGCGCTGTAGCTTGACCACGGCGTGCTCGGGTTTGAAGGAGGATGAGTAAAAAACCGCTTGACTATAACACGTTTTTCAGCCGCCATATAAAGAGTACGCAACCACTGTGCGCAGGTAGACCGACAGCCTAGAATAATCCATTTCGGTAGTATTTATGGTAAAATGGAGTATGTACGAGTACTGAGTTCGAGACGTTTTGTTTGGTTAACTGAATCTTGTCGATTTAATTGTTTGATTATTAGTTATTACTTAAATAAATTTCACTAAATAACATGTTACTAGTTTTTTAATTGTATCTTAATTTATGATTATGAAGCCTATTCAGATATAATAGTTATACAATTTTACTACCAAATCCCAATCGGAGACTATAATACGAGTAACGTATCAATGTGATATTTCAATGGTTCATAATAATACTACGAATAGGATACTGATAGTGATATTACACTTATTTATTAAAATTGGCCCATTAAATAACACTATACATTACATACATTATACTTTTCTGTTATAAAAAGTCTAGTGAAAGTGTAATTTAATGGGTCAATTTTAATAAATACGTATATTACGATTCATTAAGGGGGATATCCCAGAAGTTCCATATTTTCTAGTTCCATATGGATCTATCGGGATATTCATTTTGAAGGAAATGTCCCAGAAGTACCATTTATGGAACTACTGGTACATATTCATATTAAATGTCTACCTATGCTAAGTATGTAGTAAGTATGTTACAACATTGTTATCACTCAAATTTTAGTAAAACAAAAACCCATATGTGCAGTGCCAACCCTAGCGTTTTCAATGATTTTGCAACACTGATAACGGGGTATGCTCCGAAGATACTAAACTGATTTAAAACTAAAATAAAAACAAAACCAGGTGTAAAGCCTAGTATGTAGTTCCATATGGAACTATTGGGATCATTTATTTGACATATACATATGTACCGATTGTTCCATATGGAACTAGAATTATGGAACTTCTGGGATATCCCCTCATTAAGAGTCTTTAATGATTCTGGGTTAGTTACATAACACTTTTTTTACATACCGATCCAGATGTTTCACAATGCAAAAATTTACCATGACTAATAGCTATATACTTAATAATAATAAAAGGGTGAATCTTTATCGACAAGAAATATCATCACAATAAGTATGTCCCTTTCCTACTCGGTCGGTGAAAGATCGGACGCCTATTAAATAGCCAATCACGTATCGCATCCTCTTTCCCCGCAACCCGTGCCTACCACTATGTTTGGTGATTTAGACGTTTAACAAAAATAGCAATATGCGTTATCTATTGGGGGTGATCTGTGACTTCATCTATCCACAGGGCAAAAATGAAAACTTTAGTATTCTCATAAGTAATTTTAACTACTGTTTACAAACTAACTCTGACTTAGTCGCCAAAATACACCTTCGTTTGGGCTATTGAATAAATTGTTTTTGCACCTGTGTTACTGATCTTTGATCTTAAGATTCCATTTATGAAAGTGACTTAGTCCCACTCGCTTTAATAAAGTTTCAGAGTGTGGATTATACTAGGGAAGATAGAGTTAAATACTGCAAGTACAAAATATTATTATTACTTTTATATACTTATAATTATGCGACTTTCAATAAGATGAACAGATGCATGCAGCATCTTACTATTCATTAAGAATATAGTTAAGGCGGCAGTTTGGGATGGATTCCCGTGCGTGCGCGTTTTAGGTTTTAGGGGTTTTAATTAGTAAGTACGAACAGTAGATTTTTATAGATTTCTATGCATCAGATGCAAATATGAATTGCCCGAGTAATTTTTGATTAAGTACCATTAAATATGCACAAGTTTACTGACCTGTTGTGGGTGAAAATGTAGGTAGTAAACGGTTCGTTTGTGTTACGGGTAAATAAAAATATGATAAAGAAGCTCGTCTCTATCAGTAATTAATTATAGTTTCTCACATTTTATTAGTAAAATTTACTTAGCTTTACTTACTTAACTTTAGCTTACTTCATATTATACAATTTAATGAATTAGCATGTAAATATTACTGATTTGATTGACACGTTGTTTGTTGTATGATTTAACATTATATGTAGTAGTTTTTAATTTTATAGATGTGATTCAAAATGTCCTAAGGCATACGTCTGGTAACTGCGTGACCTCAAGTTAGGTACTATCGGCAATGTGTAGATGTAGCCTAGTTTATAGTCTGCAGAATAATGGTAGGAATGCCTTATAAACTAAACAAGAAATTCATAATGATGGTGCCGTTTACAAGCGATACTTTACTTTTTTTACAAATTTGTAAACAATGTGTTATGTAAGAACTGTAGAATGTATAATACTTATAAGTAATTAATTTATCAACCAATACTGGTTAAAAGGGTATATCTAACAGGGTAAGGTAATAAATGGCCCCTCTGAGGATTATTAGAATTTTCTACATAGTCGGTCCTTAAGTTCTGTCACAAAGGTTTAGTCAAATAAAACTAATTTTTGTTAATTTTTTTATTTTAAAATAAATTAAATTTAAAAGCCTAATTAAAGTACATTTTTAGGATCTAATCATCATTCCACATAGTCGCCGCAATTTCCGATACGATCTTTTAACATTCACGGCCGGCACCGATTAAAACACGCACGAGTTTTCTAAAAATTTCACTTTTTGAAAACGCTTTTAAGATTAGTCTTTGTTAACCAGGAAAATTTTCAATTTAATATTATGAAGCTTCTCATCTCTGGGTATGTTCAGAGACCAGCATTATTATCTTAACGACACTTAAAAACCAGCTTATGAAGCACGAAAGTTGGTCTGTTTTCGTATTTCTGCAAATTGATGTGAAATCGTAAGGTCAATTTAATGAGACATGAAGATTGACCGGAGTATAAGCGGATCTTTAGTTGCTTGGAATACATTCGTATCAGTATTTAAAGATAAAAGTCTGGTCAATATGTCACGCAAATTTCGACTCAATACGAGAACTCTTACAAAAGTTGTAGCCGTTATCAGCATCGTGGTCGTGCGTGTTTTGACCCATGCTTTCCTGCCCCGAATGGGAATGCTTAAAGCTCGTACACCAAATTATTGCAATAGCAACGAACTCAAATTTCGTTTTTTTTATTCTATATAAAATAAGGTTTTGATTGATGTACTACAAGTTTATGAAACTCTATTATTTATTTTTAAAATTATAATAAACCTTTGTGACAGAACTTAAGGACCGACTAGGTAATGTTGGTCTTTAATTTTCCGCCCCCTAACTTGAATCGTGTCTGACATAATGTCAAAAATGTCATCCGCGAACAATTCTTTTCAATATGTTGATTTCCGAAAGCTACGTATCTGTTGATTGGCTAGCAGTAAGGTAAACGTCCGAGTGCTCGTCGCTGTACTAGTATTTGTCCCCATACTTTGAATTGCAATTAACAACATAAGATAAACATAACCTTTGTCACCACCTGATTTTAGCGATGAGAAATGTAGGTGTATGTGTATGTATGTAAACATTTAATTGTACAAAAGAAAAACCAGAACAATACAATTAATATAAAAATATGTACAAAGGGGAACTTATCCCTTTAAGGGATCTCTTCCAGCTAACCCTTGAGAGATTGAGAAGAGTGAAAGGTAGTGCATCGAGTAAGCAAGTGTACAAGAAGAAGAATATAACAAAACGTATATAAATAAAAATACACTCAAATACCTACATAAATAGATACAGAAATATATATTAATACTAAAATGTACATACATAAACTATATTTTACGTACCTAGAGGATAGTTATTAACTATTAGTTAATATTTAGGCGATAGAGTCAAGCCAGAACTTCTTTAGAATAGGATAGAAATAGTTTATTGCGTATTTAATTTGCCTTTTAGGGAATCTACCGTTTGTGATTGCCTAATGCCAGTCGGTAGCTGATTCCACAACCTGACAGAATGCACCGAGAAGTATTCGGAATAGGAATTGAGCACCTGACATTTACTCATACAATCCGATTGACTAACATTTCTTTTCATTTTGAAAAGTTTCCATATGGTTACCATATAAAACAAATACCATTTAACACCAGTAAAGGTCTTAGAACCTACCTATAAATGTACATAATATCACGATGCAAATAAATGTAATGAGAATGATAAAATATTTATTTTCTGTTGACATGTCGAGCACTAGGACGTTTCCGTTACAATGTTCAATTTTGTTCACTTAAAATTTTAGTTTTTAGGGTTCTGTAGTCATCAAGGAACCCTTAGGCACTGGTCCCACCACGGGCGAGTGAGATATGAATTATCGACTTTTTTCTAGCCCAAGAAACGAACAAAAGATAATCGCTTCCGTGTAAATAAAAGAGAGAGATATATATTTATAGTTCATCACTCGCTGTTCACACTGCCGGCGAGGACACTCTCCCAACGCCCGGCGAGTAAGCTATAATTCCATAGAATTTTTACTAGCCTCCCGCCGATTGTCATCTGTTTCTAGTACATAATTTTACGAGTTGCTCGCCGAGCTTGCCGATATCTGGAAGTGGGACCGCTGTTTACTAGTTGACCGCGGCGATAAAAGCTATCGACTATAAAACTAGCTCGCCCGTCGTCCGCGAACACTCGCTTTATAGCCGAGCGTCAAAACTATCAAAACTTTACTCGCTTCTCGCCGCTCGCCCACTCTTTTGTAGTTTATAGTTCTACCAGCTTATAGTCTGTAGCCGGCGGTGGGACCAGTGCCTTAGTGTCGCCAATAGTCGCGCTGTATGTATGTGCCAGTTCGTCTATCCGCGGTTTAACTCAGAGACTCTTGTTACTTCAAAGCTGTAATTTGGCATAGTCATACATTTAAATTACGCCGACTAAGTTGTAAATTAAATCTAGACAAAAATATTGGATTCCTCCCATAAATACTTTTAAAGCAAAGTTTTTTTAACGTAGAACATTGAATGAAGCGTCATTGGATGCGTCATAAAGATTTGTTTTATGTACATGTGATTTAGTATCTTTTTATAGATCTGGGGGATTGTTTAGGGAATAAATATTGAAATCGAAAAGTGAACATTTCGCTAGAGTTGCGTTAAGCCCTCCCCCCCCCTCCCGCCCCCCTACATTATGTGCTGGTAGGTAACCGATACCAATATTCTACTAATAGAGATACTAATATTCTTTACAGGAGCCATATCGTCCTTACTCTGCTACCCTTTAATAATTGCAATAATGCTTTGCCTTAAAAAACCTCACATTTATTATTATATACCTGCAAATGTAATAATGTTTAGAAATAGCTCTAGTTTACTTTGTTAATATCCCTTTTTAGTGTAAGCTTTAATAATGTTAAACAAATAATAATAATAACAATTGCAATAAATATATTTTTATAAACAATTTTCTTTTCTTAATACCTCGTAATGCCCAAGCTATTTTAAAGGACGTTTTTACTAAAGAACCAGTGTTCTTATGAAAGGCGTAGGCAGGACGTGCGGCCCAGATCTTTGAATTCCCATGATATTTTTAACTAAATTTTTCAGACGAAAGTTGTACAAGATAAAGGTAAGGGGAACTGATACTAACAATTTACACTAATAACGCCCGACCGAGATAAGTAATACGTCACAAGTCGCAAATTTGTACAGCGACCGGCATCATTCATTCCACAATATTGACATTAAAGTTTGTAGTTACAGGAGAGCGTTTTAAAGTTCTGATAAATTTAAAATCGTAATTGCGCCGCAACTATAAATACTACAAATACAAAATTTGACATATAAAACAAAAATGGTCATATACATTTAATTTTAAGAAATTACAAGCTAAAAAGAAATAGATAATAAGATTTGAGAAAAAAGCCAGTTGGAAGAGTTTATGCGAGTCTAATAATAGAACTAAACCTATGGCTTTAATTTGGACAAATACGCGCAGATTCAATAAAAGTTATTCTAGTCCATCTAATTCAAATAGCAATCAATCCTGGATTTTTGATTTCCTTAAAAAATATACTCCAGATAGTTACTGCTGAGCCAGCTTTTAACGTAGATTCATTCCCTACTTCTCCTAATCATAAGTATCTTACAAAACCATTTAACTTGGTCGAACTAACCGCAGCTATTTCATTTAGAAGAGATTCCTTGCTTCCAGCTGGCCTTAATGGTATTTCATACAAAATGCTAAAACACTTACACAATCAATGTAAATTACTTTTATTCGAAATTTTGAGCAGTGTGTAGGTAAAATATTTGAGCAGCTTCTAAAACAAAGAATTGAACATATTATGGGAAAAAATTGCATCTTACCTTCTAATCAATTTGGTTTTAGAAAGGGTAGGTCATCAAGGGAGAGTATTGCCCACTTACATTTAGATATTTTTAAGGCTTTTCAGTCTAAAGATGCTCTTGTTAGTTTTTTTATGTTCTTGGGGCATTTAATAATCGCAATAAGAGGCTTATTGGACCCAGATTTTCTTTTAAAGGTACATGTCAGGGAAGTATATTAAGTCCCTTGATATTTACTCTTTACATCCATACAATGAACATAGTTTTAGGTCCTTATGTTTCTAATCTACAGTTTGCAGATGATCTAAAGTCGAGTCCAGAATTAGACGAACTAACTTGACAGTTCATTGTACACTAATGTTGCCACAGTTTGGCTAGTGCTGTTAATATCGATAGCTAATCGAACAAATAACGGATTTGGAATTATCATCGAAGATATATATTGTTTGTCTGAATCGAACTTTCATATTTGCCAGAAAGAAAGGGATGAATGCTATATGTATGGTAAGTACATGAACTGTACCGTAGTAGCCCGACAGAAGCCATCTAAAAGAATCAAAATGGCCTGTTGTAATAAGAGAATAATTTTTATATTTTATTCCTAATTTGAGGAGTAATATCGTAAATATTCGCTTTAAACTGTAGGTACATCCTTTATAAAAATTGCTGTAGTTCGTCCCTATTTGGCAAGTATGCATGAGTGTGAAAGTTTCGATGACAATTACTTGATAAAATATAAATAGAATCAGATTTATAGATTTATTCAAGGTTATATCGACATATTTGTGTCGACATAAACCTATCACTATTTATTTTTTCCTATGTCTGGCAGCATTTTCGGCTGTCAAGTTAGTTCGCCTAATTCTGGACTCGACTTTAGTAGTCTACTGCTCTGGCAATGATACTAATAATGTACCTAAACCTTAATTTAAACAATGCTTTGAGTAAATTATCCTGTTATTTCAAACATCTTGCCTTAGATATTAGTAGTGAAAAATCAAGTCTTAATTTTTAGCAAAATTGGTTCTTTTAAAGCTAAAATTCTTTACAATACTTCACTCCCCATAGCAAATAATGTAAATTTTTTGGGCATCTATTTAATTTTGTACGTAACCTATCCTGGGGTAAACTTGTTAATTGTATAATTGTTAGAGCTCCAAAAGCTCAATGTCTTGAGGTCTCTAGCTGGGACATACTGGGGCTCTGACACAAAAAATATTTTATATCTTTACAAGTCTCTAGTTCCGAGTCATTTTCAATAATAATGTTTTTTTGTGTTTTTCCTCAAATGACAAGTTGGTTCAGAAACTAGATGTTGTCCAAAACAATAATCTCAGAGTAATTACAGGAGCTATGAGAACAACACCCATTAACTCCTTACAAGTTGTGTGCAAAACTCCACCTTTATTATTTAAATTTCAATATTTGAAACTTTGTTTCATTCTTAAACTTTTCTCTATATAAAATCATCCTTTGATCAAGAAGCTGATTTCAATATATTTTAGACTCCCTGCTAATTCTCCTATGTCTTCTAACATCCCTTAATTCTTTATGAGTTTTCTTACATGCTTAATTTATTTATCCAGCATAATATTCATAATTCTGGCAACTTACGAAAAACCAACCAGACGTTTTACCAACTAGACATTAATAAAGTTGATTGTGAGCAGAAACAACGACAATAAGTCTATAATCTAATTTCTCAAGTACCTAATCCTAAACATATCTATATTGATGGCTCAAAAAAGATAATAAAGTTTCATTGGCTTTTTATATACCTCATTTGAAATTTGGTTACGGAACTCCGCTCAATATTTCCACCGCTCAGTATTTTCACCGCTGAGGCGCATGCCATCCTTGCAGCTCTAAAATTCATCCAAGATAGACTTGAATTGTTTGGGATAGTTATCACAAGACAGTAATGAGCGTTTTAAAAGCATTACAGAATTATAAATTAAGCGCCAACACAAATTATACTATATATATAAATTAGACACATGGTTCAACATCTTTCTAATTTAAATATTAGTATAAATTTTCTATGTAACGAGTATCCAGTGTACAATTAAGTAGTCTTTGTTGGTAACTAACTATTATGTTGACTTTTTGGCACGTTTCATTGTTGACATGACATGACAGTGACAGCGGCGCGGCAGCCCTGTTGACGATGTTGCCTTACCACACTCCGTCTTGCTACCTCTAATTAAATCTAAAAATAAAAAGGACTGGCTTTTGAGAATTGGGTAAGTAAAGTTTTTGGAAGAGATGTAAATTATATTTTTTTTCGATAGTCGTCATCCTTAAGATCATAGAACTGCGGCTCTTTTACTTTTATTTCCTCTAATATTTTAGAAATCTTTTTTTTAGTTATGAAGTTGACATTTGTACACTTCAATGACCGACAAGCTTGTTGCCTTCGTATTTAATGAAATAGAAAAAAAAACTGTCACTTCTATATCTGTCAACGTCAAATCAAATCAAAGTAAACAAACGGTTTAATTCAAATAAGTAAATTCAAGTAAATCTTTGTAATACTCCATTTCCACAGTCCGTGTGGGATTGCCTGAATTCATTGCGTGGATTGTACAATTCAAAAGTGCTCTCGTGGCTATCAAAAAGCAGAGCAAGAGTCGTCGAAAAAGGAAGAAATCGGTGTCCAAGAAGAAGTGCCAAAGGGTTCGAAAATAAATCTTAGACCAAATATCGTGCAAAGCTCTTAAAGCAAAGCGGCAAAACGAAAGTCCAGAGTTCGTTCTGAGATCGTTAAAAATATTTCTAAAAACACTGATCACATGAAACACAAGCAAACAGAAAATAGCCGTTGTATTGAATTGTTTGTTTACTTTGATTTGATTTGACAATGACAGATATAGAAGTGTTTTTTTTCTTTTTCATTAAGTACGAAGGCAACAAGCTAGTCAGTCATTGAAGTGTACAAATGTCAACTTCATAAGTAAAAAAAATATTTCTAAAATATTAGAGGAAATAAAAATAAAAGAGCCGCAATTTCTTGATCTTTAGGATGACGACTATCGATAAAAAATATAATATACATATCTTCCAAAAACTTTACTTAGCCAATTGGCTTAAAACATTAACCAGAACAGGCTCTTGGTATAGAGATATTGACCAAGAATTAGGTAGAACCCCTTGGTTTACTTACTAAGGGCCTGTTGTTTGATCAGTAGTTAAACTAACTAATTGTTAAAATTCGAAAAAGGAACTGAAAATTTGACACATTTTCTTGAGATTCCTTAAAATGTTCGATTCCTTTTTCAAATTTTAACAATTAGTTCAACTACTGATCAAACAACAGGCCCTAAATCGCATCAGTACAGAAGTTTTCATGCGTTCAGGAAATTTTACAGCCTAAGGGCCTGTTGTTGGATCAGTAGTTAAACTAACTAATTGTTAAAATTCGAAAAAGGAATTGAAAATTTGACACATTTCCTTGAAACAACAGGGCCTTAGGGCCTGTTGTTTGATCAATAGTTAAGACTGCGCCGAGCGTACGCTGGATGTACAGTGGCGCCCTCATTACTATTATTGTGTTATCTAATAAACTATAAATATTTTCTTGAAATTGGTCGGTAGGTACTACAAATGAAAACACAACGTAGGTATAGGGTATTTCACATAGTTTAATAACATAACAATTCCCCTTCGAGTTATCAACTTAACGAAAAAACGTGGCCACCTTGTCCCGTTAAGCTGACTATTCAAAGGGTAATAAAATTGTTATTAAAGTTTGTTACGTATCCTATAAATGTGTTTTTACTTGCGCTACAAAAACGTATCGTCTGATTGCAAGGAAATTTTTAGTTAATTAGAAAACACAATAATAGTAATGAGGGCGCCACTGGACGCTCGACGTTTGCTCGGTGCAGTCTTAAACTAACTAATTGTTAAAACTCGAAAAAGGAATTGAAAATTTGACACATTTCCTTGAGACTCCTTCAAATTTTTGAGACCTAATTCAAATTTGAACAATAGTTAGTTTAATTACTGATCAAACAACACGCCCTAAGCCCACCTGAATCGAATGCGTATTATCCCATCTTCTATTATTATTATGTTTGTGGCGCGTATCGGAACGCAACTGTCCGTTCGGTAATCTCCGCCTCGGCTCGGGTAGATTCGTGGGTCACGTAAGCCAGGCCACTCCGACCCGACGCCGGTCACGACACACACGATTGACACGATACATACACGCTTCGTTCCGTCATAACGTACCTACTCGCGCGCGCTCTCTATAGTTCATACGATTCATATTAATATTAGTAAATAGGATTTGTTTTGTTTTATATTATATTATATATTATATGTTAATATTTCAAGTGAAGTATTTTTACTCAAAACACCCGTCCCCATAGTGGTGACCCCGACGTGATTCGAAGTGCGCGTTGTGTTGAACTTTAAGGTTACGTAAAAACCAAAATGGCTAACACGGACGAAGCCCCGGCCACGTGCAAAGCGCCATTGCAAATACAAGAACAATGTAGTGTTAGTGTGAAAGTGCCCGCGTTTTGGCCCGATGAACCGGCGGCGTTGTGGTTTGCGTAGCTGGAGGGACAATTCGCACTTGCAAACATAACAGCGGACACAACAAAATATAATTACGTCATTGCAAACCTGGATTACAAATACGTCACAGAGATAAAGGATGTTGTCAAAAACCCGCCGGCGGACAAAAAGTATGAAAAAATTAAAGCGGAATTTACCACGCGGTTGTCCTCATCGCAAGAACAGCGGGTACGGCAATTGCTAACACACGAGGACAAACGGCGGCTGGAAACCATCCCAGTTCCTGCGCCATCTACAAAACCTTGCCGGTCCGGACGTGCCTGACGATTTCATACGTTCGCTTTGGAGGAGCCGACTGCCGATGAATATCCAAGTCATCATCGCGTCGCAACCCAAGAGCAGTTTGGATGAGTTAGCTACGCTTGCCGACACCGTGTGTGACGTCATCGGCCAACCTCAGGTGCATCAAGTGACGGCCACGCCAACTACTAGTACGAGCAACGATGAGCTGCTAAAATGCATCGACGAGTTAACGCGTCAAGTTGCCGCGCTCACTTCATCGTTGCGCTCGCGGTCGCGCCCGCGATCTCAAGGCCGCGCTCCAGGTTGGCGTCAGCGTTCCCGCAGTCGTCCGCTTAATACCGAGACCCAAGGTTACTGCTGGTATCATCGCAAATATCAAGAGGATGCAATGAAGTGTCGCGAACCCTGCACATATCCGGGAAACGAAAAGGGCTGTCATTAATGGCGGCTGAGGATGGAAGTTCAAGGACGCCGATCACCAGGCAGACGAAAGATATCTTGGCTTAAAAACCTCAGACAGTGGTTCGGAATGAGCACGAGGTCTTTATTCAGAGCGGCAGTAGACAGGGTGAAGATAGCCATTATGATCGCCGACCTCCGGTAGGAGATGGCACTAACAGAAGGAGAGAAGAAGAGGATGGCTGCCACGCTCCCGCTCGCCGCATTTTCGTGTGTGACAGAAACTTTAACGTGCAATTTCTAATAGACACTGGTTCGGACTTATGTGTGTAACCGCGTAAATATGTGCGACACGCGTGTACAAAGACGCTTGATAGTGACTATAAACTTTACGCGGCTAACGGTACAATAATAAATACCTACGGACTTATCAATATCACGTTAAATTTAGGCTTACGACACGAATTTCACTGGCGTTTCATGATCGCGGACGTAACTAGACCCATCATCGGTATTGACTTTCTGGCATTTTATAACCTACTCGTTGATGTTAGAAATCACAGACTAGTCGACAACACTACTGCACTTCAGGCTAACGCTTCTCCTGCTACTTTGTCTTCTGTGTGCGAAATTAAAACTGTTACAGGAACATCCCGCTACCTTAAGCTGCTTACAAGGTTCCCCGAGGTCACGCGACCTTTCGGTGAGCCCACCGTTCGCGAGGTGAAGCATCAGACGCTCCACTTCATCCGCACACAGCGGGGCCGCCCGCAGACATTTCTCATAACCTGCATGGCTGTACTGTATTCAGCAAAATTGATTTGGTGCGAGCCTACCACTTAATCCCAGTTAATCCCACAGACGTACCTAAAACAGCCATCACTACACCTTTCGGCTTGTTTGAATTGCCGTTCATGAGTTTTGGCCTAAGGAATGCCGCTCAATCATTCCAAAGATTTATTGACGAGATTCTACGAGATCTAGACTTTGCTTTCCCGTATATTGATGACATACTGATTGCATCTCATAATCCTGAAGATCATGAATCTCACCTTGTCCAAGTACTTGAGCGCCTACGAGACCATGGTGCAGTTTTAAACTCAGCTAAGAGTGTGTTAGGTGTTCCAGAAGTCGAGTTTCTTGGTTACCTGGTTACTGCAGAGGGGACATGCCCGACTCCAGAGAAGGTCAGCGCCATAAAGGACCTCACGCAGCCGAAGACCCTGAAAGAGCTAAGGAGATTTCTTGGTATGATAAACTTTTATAGACGCTACTTACCAAATGCTGCGAAGATCCAAGCACCGCTGCACCAGCTCCTCGCAGGTGGAGATGTCAAACAGAACACTCCCATCATCTGGACTGCCAGGCTAGAGAAATCATTCACCCAGTGTAAGGAGAGCCTCATGGATGCTACACTGCTAGCTCACCCGGACCCGACGGCAGATCTTACGCTGGTGACCGACGCTTCCGATGTCGCTATTGGCGCTGTGCTGCAACAAAAGGTAGATGACAACTGTCAACCTTTAGCTTTCTTTTCTAAGAAATTGACCTCGGCCCAGAGAAAATATAGCCCATTTGACCGCGAGCTTCTCGCCATTTACGAAGCTGTGAAACATTTTCGCTTTACGTTAGAGCTGAAGCCTTTCACCATCTGGACCGACCACAAGCCGCTCGTCTCTGCCTTCCGCAAAACATCAGATAAATGCTCACCACGTCAGTTCAGACACTTGGACTTTGTGTCCCAATTTACAACCGATGTGAGACACATTTCTGGGGAGGACAATGTCGTAGCAGACGCCCTCTCGGATAGAAGCTGTAACTAATGACATATGTTTAACAAAGCTCGCTTTGTTCCAAGAATCGGCCACTGAATTACAACGGATTGTAAACTCCAATACAACATCTCTGGACCTACAAAAACTAAACTTTCTTGACTCTGGTAACAGCGTGTACTGTGATGTTTCGGGCTCGTCACCTCGACCCTACCTGACACCCGAGTTCCGCAAGCAAGCTTTCAACCAGATACACAGCTACAGTCATCTCGGCGCTGCGCCCACCATTCGACTGATGACCGAGCGCTACGTCTGGCCGAGCATCCGCAAAGACTGCAGAGCATGGACCAAGACCTGCATTGCTTGCCAAAGTTCCAAGGTATCAAGGCACACACGAGCTCCGGTACATGCTTTTTCTCTACCTGCCGCACGTTTCACCCATGTTCACATCGACCTCATCGGACCACTGACAATATCGCATGGGTTCCGTTACTGCCTAACTGCTGTGGACCGCTTTACACGCTGGCCAGAGGTGATACCGCTTCAAGATATGACGGCTGAGACTGTGGCGCATGCTTTTCTTTTTGGGTGGATTGCACGTTTTGGGTGCCCGCAGAGGATAACGACCGACAGGGGAAGGCAGTTTGAGAGCCACCTGTTTAAAGAACTCGCTAAGCTCACTGGGTCCAATCACATTACCACGACGGCATACCATCCAGCTGCCAACGGATTGGTTGAGAGATTTCACCGTCATTTGAAATCAGCCATAATGTGCCACAACAATGAGAATTGGTATGAGGTACTTCCACTAGTGCTCCTAGGATTACGTTGCGCCTGGAAGGACGACATATCATCTTCATCCGCAGAACTGGTTTATGGCGAGAGCCTTCACTTACCTGGTGACCTGTTCCTGACATCCCCAGCAGAAGTCACAGACCGCAGCGACTTGTTGTCACGTCTCCGGAGCTACATTCGCAACCTAAAGCCAACACCAGTCCTGCGCCATGGCAGCGCTAAAACCTTTGTACACAAGGATCTGTCAAACGCGCCCGCTGTGTTCCTAAGGCAAGATGCAATCTGCAGGCCAATGCAGCCACCTTACTCCGGCCCCTACAAGGTAATTGAGCGCACTGATAAAAAATTTAAGCTTGACATTGGGGGAAAACCTACGACGGTATCGATTGACCGAGTAAAGCCTACTTATGTTCTGTACGAGCCCATAGCCGACACGCTTCCAGCAGCTCCAGCTCCTAAGCCTGCACCCGTCGTCAGAACAGCACCTGCGCCTGCTACCAATCCAGACCGAGCGCCTGCCGACAAGCCCGAGTACGTGCCTGCCACGAAGACAGGATACCTAACCCGCTCTGGCAGTCGAGTCAGGTTTCCTCACGATGTTTACGACCTAAAGGTCTCCGGGGGGGCTGATGTGGCGCGTATCGGAACGCGACCGTCCGTTCGGTAATCTTCGCCTCGGCTCGGATGGATTCGTGGGTCACGTAAGCCAGGCCACTCCGACGCCGGTCACGACCTCACGACACGATACACTCGCTTCGTTCCGTCATAACATAACGTACCTACTCGCGCGCGCTCTCTATAGTTCATACGATTCATATTAATATTTGTGGATAGGATTTGTTTTGTTTTATATTATATTATAATGTTAATATTTCAAGTGAAGTATTTTTACTCAAAACACCCGTCCCCATAGTGGTGACCCCGACGTGATTCGAAGTGCGCGTTGTGTTGAACTTTAAGGTTACGTAAAAACCAAAATGGCTAACACGGACGAAGCCCCGGCCACGTGCAAAGCGCCATTGCAAATACAAGAACAATGTAGTGTTAGTGTGAAAGTGCCCGCGTTTTGGCCCGATGAACCGGCGGCGTTGTGGTTTGCGTAGCTGGAGGGACAATTCGCACTTGCAAACATAACAGCGGACACAACAAAATATAATTACGTCATTGCAAACCTGGATTACAAATACGTCACAGAGATAAAGGATGTTGTCAAAAACCCGCCGGCGGACAAAATTCCGTCAAAATTCATACGATTCATATTAATATTAGTGGATAGGATTTGTTTTGTTTTATATTATATTATATGTTAATATTTCAATTGAAGTATTTTTACTCAAAACACCCGTCCCCATATGTTCATATAGCCCAATAGTGGGACCGGATTTTTGCCCTACAAGTTTTTAAAATTCTAATGTTGAAAAAAGTTTGCTTAGTGGCATGGGAGATATTTCTAAGCATATTTGTAAAATATGGCGAAAAGTTAGAACGAGCTTTAGGTATTAATGAGGTATTTATATTTTACTATTGCTCATTAATGAATATTGAATTAGAGTGCAAAGTTTTTGCTTTATCGTTTATGATATGTTTGTCGCTTTATGCTATTAAGTTGTTAGAATTTTTTTTAGCTTGGGACATAGTCAAACGAGAATTTGTGTATTATTATGCCAATATTGAATTAGAGTTTGAAAAATCCACAGCAATATCTTTCAATTCTTAAGTTAATAAACAAACCAAAAGTTTAGAGCAATAAGATATCTGCTTCAAAAGATATATGCGTTTGCTGTCATAAAACATCTAATATTGAATTAAAGTCTGTAAAGATAAGTCTACTACAGTAAAAGAAGGTTTGCAGCCATACTACAGAAATTTAGAAATTTCTGTGGTTAGCTTGTAGTACAACAGTATAATCTATTTAAAAAGGCGCGAAATTCATAACCGGCCCGCGCGGGGCCTTAAAGGCGGCCGGCGCGCGGGAGCGATACCTCGCCCCCCGCCGCCGCGCACCCCCGCGTTCGTCAACCATTTCGCAATCATTGTTTGTTTACGTGCGCATATTATTAGATGCAGTTTAAAGCTGAAAGATGTACAGCGCGTTTATTTAATGAGTGTGCAAATTTTAGGGACTAACTCATACTGATCAACTTTCGGCTGTTTAGCTCTCGAAGTTTGTATGGAACAGCTGATTTGGATGTTGGTCCCATATTAAATATTAATGAGTATGACCTACAGAGATAGTCCCTAAAATTTGGACACTCATTGAAAAAACGACCTGTATATTAGTATTACAATAGTAGGGTAAATCGTCAGTAACTAGCCACTTTAGAAAGTGTGTTACTAGCCACCAAGAAATTTCTTACTGACGCTGTTAGTAAAGATACTGGGACAGTACCTACTCCGGGTAATAACTCAAGATCTAGGTATTCTAGTTTAATCGCAAAAATGTGAACAAATATCTTTCTTAACTCATTTCATCTTAGCCTAAGTGTGCAAAGTGTGGTTACAGAATTATCAACAAGTTTTTAGAGTTGTTGGTAATTTTGTAGCTCTGCCTACCCCACTCTGGGAATAAAGGCGTGAGTTTATGTATGTATGTGTATGTATGTAACTCATTTTATTGCAAAGTGGCCAGTTACCGGGGGGTGGCCAGTTACTGACGATTTACCCTAGTTATCTCTTAAAAAATAACAATTTTCTAGCAGCGGCTTCAAAAAATTTAAAGATGGCCAGTAGTCCAACTACGAACCAATAAATGAGTATGAGTATGAACCCTTAATAGTCTCGCCATCTCCTCAGCTTAGACTCAGTACTAGGTAGTACTAGCTTTTATTTGGCATGAATATAATTATGTACTGATATTAGTCACGCAGACAAAGTGGTAAAATAAAATCTTAAAAAAGGGTAGGTTATCATACCTCCCATAGGTACTTCACGTAATTATTTATTTATTGTTATATGCGGTGTTGGTAAACTGACCACAACCTATGCCATGTATGGGGATAACAGTTTTCGAACGGCAAAGTTAAGTTTGTCGCGAGGTCTAATTAAACGAAATTGCCTAAAGTGTTAATACCTACTAAAAATCTTCTAAGATAGCCCCAAATAAGTTTCAATAGAAAATTTTTTCATACTTGCTATTTTTTGAGTTAGTTGTTCTTAGTACTTAACGGCTTCGGAACCCTACACTGAGCATGGTCCGATATTGCTCTTGCCCGGTTTTTTAATTCACGTTATAAGATAGTGGTTTTAAATTAGATTTAATGAACCTAGTAAAGTAAACCTAAACCGAACCTAAATACGTTTATTTTTTTAATAAGGTGGGATTTATATGCGATTATAATCAATAGAATAATGGTTACTTTAATAAATTTGTCACCCTTTTAATAATCTAAAAAGTTAGAAAATTATAGTCGGGGGTATCGGGCATATCGACATATTTTAATTTTTGCCAATTACTTTGTAAATATAGAATTAAAGTTTAAAAAAACGGTGGCATATCATATATCACTTTAATTTATTTACAATATTCCGATTTTAGAAACCTGGAACCTAATTACTTTGTAAATAAATTACATGGTTACAAATGTGTTAAATTTTTTTAAAGGTTTTTCAATCGCTTACCCCGTTTTTTCACCAAACTGGATTTGCACATAATACCGAACCGGGCTGCCGCTTCACCGCACTAGGGAAAAAATTATGAAATTTTGCCGCTCAGTGGTGCTCAAACTTTGGTCTTACAAAAGGCATTTTTTATTTATTTATTCAAGTTCAAGAATTTTAAGGAAATAGTAAAAATATGGAACAAGACGATTGTTTTTTTGTATTTGATAGGGTAAATCGCTTGTTACTGTGTATTAAATTACTGGCCAAAACTTTGCTACTATGCATACTTTCGACAGAATCAGAATCAGAATCCGAATTTATTTATTTGTAAAACAAGAGTAAAAGGATTTTACAATGTTAAATTAGGTACATATCTTGCCCTACCATACAACAATACGTAGTTTTTGTCCAGGAAATTCGATAATTGCTCATACTGAGAACCCTTCATTTAAATTATATTTTTACATTTTGGTTAGTAACTGGAGGATAGCCAGTAATAGGCGGTTTATCCAAAATTACTAAAAAAATACCCAAAAACTTAAATCATTTTCACACCTTTGACACACGTCATGCTGTGTAATGTGACCAAATTGAATAAAAAAATAAAAATCTGATTATAATTTGAAAATGATTATCTATATGGTAGCTAGAAACCCTTTATTCAAATTTAAAATATTTCTTATTTAACAGTCTTTGAAACCAGTTTTTTTTTATTACCTTTGTATATAATTATTTTTACCACTTTATATCAAAAAACATTAACATTATGTGTAGTAAAAATAATAATTTAATAATTAACTCCAAGCTAGTATTAAAATATTGACGGCTTAAATGTTTAAATGTTTACGCTCTTCCTGATTCCGGACACTGTTCGGTAAAACGTTCCAGTCAAAGTCAGGGTTAACTCATCACCGAATTCACATTTTTGTTAATTTCTATAAATATGACCACACTAAATTCACTTTATTTATCAGAAGTCAAAAACTAATTAAATAACAACACTGAAAAACCACATTTTCAAACACAAAGGTAACGTAATACGGTTTTATGAAGTGCAATACGCGATTTCTTATCGATTTTCACAAGAACTCCCATACTAAATGGCGATCAGCGATCAACTAACTTAATTGATTGTTGCGTCCCGACTGAGACAGCAAATGGCCAGATTGGCCGCGTAGTGGAAGGGATAGGTATATACCTAGCGAAAAAAAAATCACAACTTAATAACGACTGTAAGTACTGACTAAAAGCTTAAAATATGAGGAATTCGGTGATACGGCAGATTCGGGGAAGCGTACATTTACGTTAGTAGACCGCACGGAACCCTTCTATGTGGTGGTTTCGTCAATTTAAAATGTTAGATAAATAACTGTTGGGTAAAACTTTATGTTATCGGTGACGTAGGGTGATTTCGCCGGTTTTCCGTCCGGTTCCAGTTTTCGTCCAGTAGACTGTGCTGTTTAGAACAAAAGCCTGGAATAGTAAAATAAAATCAGCTACTCGCGCATGTTTGGTCTCGTTGGGACCAATAGTAGCCAATCATTAATTTCACAAACATGAATATATTATTTAAGTTGAGACTAATAAAAACTACGGTTGGTGTTTAATTTTCGTGTTACGAAAGTGTTGTCACGGTCGTGGAAATTTAGTGATACCAAGACATTTCACGCCAAGGTTTTTAAGTATTTTTGCGTGGTAGTATTAGGTTATTTTTGTGCATAAGGCTCAATTAGAATATAATGAACTTAAAATTACGGTGTAATCATATATTATCTCCGGTAAACATATAAAATTTTAGTGAACTAATACTGAATTACGTAATCTGCAAAATATTTAATTCTCGTCCTCTGGACGAAAACTGAAAAGTCAGGTGTGATTTTGTGTCAGTCTCAATTTGTAATAACCTATGCCGATTTATATTTGTTTGATGTAAAATGATCTTTGGTGGTTACTCGACTAGACATTCCGTTTTCGTCCGCCCAATTGTCATTGCTGCACGAGTAAAATCAATTTAAATATATGGACGAAATCTAGAAACGGCAAAACTATTACATTAATTTCCGGCCTTTTACTCTGGAGTGGACGAAAACTAAAATTTACACCTCAGTTTTCGGACAAGGATTAACTAAATTTTATTTATTTTAAAATAATACTTATGTTGTTTGGTAATATGAAAGAAAACTTATATTAAGTACCAATAATAGATATTGTTAGCCAATCCGTTTTTTTACTATTTCTTAGCTCATCTACAAAATGGTCGAAAACTACCTGACAGACTTTCGGTCGAAAACCAAAATTTGCGGACGAAAACTAGTAAAATCGGTACTTTTATCATTAACATTTTTTATAAAAAACTGTGACAATTATAACTGAATGCTTGATTTAACCTAAAATAAAGCATATTAGCACTAAAGTCATTTTTTTCTCTATACATTTTATTACTTGACCATATTATTCTAGTCCTCCAAAGCTGGCAACTCAGCTAACTGGACGGAAAACGGCTTTAAATCACCCTACCTAGTTTCATAGTGTACTGGGTGAAAAAAGGCAACTCATAAAATGCTACTTAACAATATAGATATAAATAAGAGAAAGTTTCGTCTTTCCATTTCCTTTAGCGAAGGTATAACAAAATAACTATTTTCCATTGATATTTATATATTAATTAAAAACACGCTTTGCAATTTTTTTTGAGTAAAGTGATGGGATCGTGGCTCGTGGCCGCGCCGCCCGCAGTCAAGGGCACCACGCAACCCCGCACCGCCGATCGCTCCCACAGCGAGGCGCGCACGCCCCGCGCGCGAGTTTGAATTATACCTACGTATCACGGAGTGCTTTACGTATCAGTATTTAGTGTCCCCATGATTTTATATTTCTAATCTTTTGTTTGGTAGGTAACTGAGATCATTGTCATGACTGGTTATAAATGAACTCTACAAACTCTAATTCAATATTGGCTTTACTGCTTCACCAGAAGTTAATATCTAGACAGGCCGATAGTCTACATTTCTAACTTTTTTCCAGTGTATTAAGTTGATCGATTATATCATAATTGTGCGATATCAGCTACTCTAATTCATTATTTACAAAGTAATTAGCATTTTTTTGTTTACCAGAATGCAGGTGTTCCAGGTTTCTAAAATCGGAATATTGTAAAGAAATTAAAGTGATATACGATATCCCACCGTTTTTTTAAACTTTAATTCTATATTTACAAAGTTATTGGCAAAAATTAAAATATGTCAATATGTCCGAAACCCCCGACTATAATTTTCTAACTTTTTAGATTATTGCTATTTAACATGCCTCCAACGACATATCAAAAAATAACAAACTCTAATATTATCAAAGCCTATTTTTCTCCCACTACAGGTCTAATATTGCAATGATAAAGTGCTTACTGAATACAATATCTTTTTTTTATCATGAAAAATTTAATCGTAAAAATAAATCCCGTTTCATATGGCAATGTTACCTTACGCCTGTCAATTAAAATTTCACCGCTTGTCGGATTTGGTTATTGTATGTTGTTTTAACTCAAATAATGCGTTAGTTATCCGGAAAATGCCACCGCCTGTGTCTGTGCCTTGGCACGGTCTTCATGATGTTTTCATGAGAAATAGAAAAAAAAATACCTCACATTTCCTCAGAATACGAAATTGCCGTATATTAAAGTGCAAATAGTCGCTTAGCTAAGAAAACCGCGTAAATTAGAGATTGAACATGAATTAAGAGTTAATTTAATATAATATAAAATTCAAAATTGTCTAGATTAATTTGGACCTGTGCGGTATTTTTAACTAAGCAACGATACGTCATTGAGTTTTTGAAGGAATTTTCAACTAAATCCTAATAATCATACATAATGCACATGATTTTTTTTATTTAACCTTAATAATTAGAAAATAAGAAATGCAAGTCCAAAGTTGGTTTTAAGGGTTTCGTAGGTAACTAATCGTTATTAATTAATATTATAAATATTGGTATGTTCCGACCCTCTACGGTTTGTTCCATCTTGACGGCATAGACAGTTAATTGCACAGATTAAAAAAGAATAGTTTCCAAAGAAATAAAGACTTACGCGGACTGAGTCCCCCACATCATACTTTTATTGGACTGTTGGAAAATCAAGTATCAATACCTCTAAATCCTATTACCCCTGAAGTCCTAAATTTAAATTACCCTTTTTTTCATGAGATTTTGGTAGACCTATACTTCAAATTGGATCATAAAGAATGAAAATTATGACTAGGCTGTATGGATCAATGTCTGCTTTTTCGTCTGGGATAAAACACAAGAAAAAAAACTAATCTGTCTGTGGTAATACACATTTGAAGTATCATCGAAATCATCGAACGAAACCGTGACTTTCAAAAATCGAGGAACTTACTAGTACCATACAAGTAAGATCAGTTATTTAATTATTATACAATTGGTTCTAGCAGATTCAATCATGTAATGGTTAACTGCGCCTCTTAAGGTTTCGTGTTTTCTCACACATTAGTTTTAGTTGTTCAGAATGGCGACTTCTGTGCTCAACACTTACACTGACCCGTGTATGCCGGAGTGGCTGAGCGCGCCGCACAGCACGGGCACGTCGATCATGGCGTGCGAGTTCGACGGCGGCGTCGTGATTGGCGCAGACTCGCGCACCACTACCGGCGCCTATATCGCAAACCGTGTCACCGACAAGCTCACCAAGATCACCGACCACATCTACTGCTGCCGCTCCGGCTCCGCCGCGGACACGCAGGCCATCTCTGACATTGTCTCATATCATCTTAGTATGTATTACGCTTGTTTTTTTGCTTACTAGTACCCTGCCTTGGCATCGGTCAGTTTTAACAAAGCATAAATGTACCCTTTACCATTTATAATATTACCAACTTATTTGTGTTAGTGCCCTAAATTCTATATTTCGATTTTTTCTTATTATTTGTGCACATTAAACTTTTGACTATGCCATATACATTTGACATGCTATATTGTTTATCTATATATTATTTACTCTTTTCTCATGTTTGCCTTCAGCCATGGAGTAGGTTAACAACAGAGTCCATCTATTATTAATAATTGTAATTTTTCATCCTTAAATGCAATTTCTATTCTATATTAGTCAGGGATGAGGGATAATGTAACTCTCATCAACAATCAACAATCAGTGGTGTAAATAGGGTGGTGCCACCGGTGCCCAGGCACAGGGTGGTGACTCTGGAGGGCAAAAGAATGGCCAGACGAGATAGGACTATTATTTAATCAGTTTGCTCTTTATAAGTTCCCGCATTACTTTAGGGAGCAGTTTTAAAAGCTCATACAGGGCTCAGAGAAGGCTATTTACGGCACTGATCTCCATTAGTGAAATAATTTCTAAAATATGTTTAGTAGTTTCATAGATTAACACCAACAAAAATAATCTAACTACTCACACAAACATTTATATATTGTTGAAAATTTTCATTTAATTGAATATGCCTTAAAGATAACATGAATCTAAACTGTCTATTGTAGATGCATTTTTAACTTTAGATCAAGTGAGAGCTTTATATACTGGTGTTCATCTGCTTCTGTCAGTCAGAAATTAGAAGACTTCATCTTTGGAAACCCAGCTTAGATTTTTTTAGGGCGTGTTGTGGAAAACTTTCAGATGCAACATAATATGTTGACAGCATTTTAATGTACATTTCACTCCATCCTGTTCAGTGGTTGTAGAAAGATCTTTTTCTATCTATAAAAACCGAAAAAAAATTTAGTTTATTACAATACCACAGAAAAACTACATTAACCCATTATCGCCCAAAAGTTAACTGTCTATTTTTTTTTGTTTTTATTGCAACAATAGTAACCAGTAACCTACGAACTAAGAAAGAAAATCCAAAATTAAATAATTCCTTTTTTTTTGCTATAACTAGCTTTGTTAACATCTAATTCGATTTTCTTAATGCATAATCAATTTGTCATAAATTAAGAGACATGTATGACCATATTGAGCAATGATATCAATTGAGACTTCAGAAAAACCACTGAAATCTCAGTTTTATTAGCTGTACCCGTGCGAGTACAGTAGGCGTTAAAGGGTTAAATAGAAAAAGTCTAATACTAGTTTTGTAATTCATTTTCATTTCAGTTTAATAATTTCAGTTTTGTCTTTTAATATTTGTTTACGGATACACCTTATCCATATTAATATCTACAAGACACTACTAGATGACATTAATGACATAAAAATAGCTCACCCTTGCCGACCTGTGATTATTATATCGAGGGTTGAGTGGTCAAACCCGATAAATCAAAATAATTGTTTATTCAAATTTCAATTGTTTTGATGTATTCATTAATGTTCTTTTTGACACAACAATTTCCCCATCATCATCATCATTCCCCACAATGTTCAGGGATTTTTATTCATTTCATAGTTCAGAATTAAGGCTATTTAAAAAAAAACAATTGTGTACTGTGTATATTTGTTGGATATCAAAACAATACAATACTGGGGGCGATCATTGGTGTATAGAACAAGCATTGATAATTATTATTTTTATCAATATAGGAATTCCCTAACGGTTATAAAATTTTGCAACCCTGGATTTGTGTCTGCACCTTAGTTTTGGGGTTTTGATATATGTATTTTCAATTTCTGGTATTTTGGGAATGTGTAATTTTGAAATATACAAATAAATATAGGTAGTAATAATAGGGTCGTAGTCAACAAAGAACTCTTATAGTTTCTCCATGTCTGTCTGTTTGCAGTTTAACTGGGACTCTTGGTACAACAGAGCTGTAATTTGGCGTAGTTATTCATTTAAATTATGCAGAAAGCTTGTAATATAAAATCTTAAAATGTTTTTCTGGGTACTTAGCTGTCATACAATTAAAGGAAAGTTAATTATTGATTTTACCCGGCTGTCTGTCCAAAGGAGGGTTATGTATTTCGAGCATAATATGTAGACGAGGTTATGTATGTATGTCTATTTCTGGGCAACCTCTACGGGCCTCTATGTATATAGTTTATTGTGTGACAAAATGTGGATAAAACATCCGTCACTTTTTGACAAGTATGACAAATGCTTTATCCACATATTGTCACGCGGTAAACGCAACAATACTAGGCCCTCTGCAGCTTAAACGCCTCAACGAATTTAAACATATGAGGTGTCATTCAATTTGTCTTAATTGTCGAACTGACATAGAGGGTATATACAATTTCAATAAGGCATCCGCAAAAAATTGGAGAGGTTTTTTATTTTATTTTATTTTATTACTTCCTTTTTCAATATTTCAGTTATAAGTACATTGCTCTTACAATTTTATGTACATTATAGAGCTATTTTCGCTTTTCAGTTGATATTATTAACAGAATCGGTTTTTTTTACAATTTAGATTATTACATTATGACATGACATACAGTGAGGCATCATTAGAATGCTCTTAAAAAATATTATGTACATGTGATTATCAATAGGTATATTGAACTTGATGACTGTAATTTAGGTATGTTGGAGTTACATGTCGCATACAGCCAAAACTACATGCAATAAAAATCTGAGAAATATCTTAAATGAAAGCTCAAATAACAAACTAAAAGGAAAACTATCAAGACTGCTACTGTTGGCTTTATTGGTTCCTGAGATACTAAAAATCATATCTTGTAATTTCTTAATAACTGAAGGTTGTGTCCATCCTGAAAAGCTTTCGCGATTAACCTCCTCCGCATGTTTCTGACCTTGTCTTGTCTCAGGGCTGATGTGATTGGTAGGCCAGTTATGGTCTTGACTTGGTCGGACCATAGGGTTTTGGTCCTCTTCCAAAAATCATCTAAGACAGCACCAAATAACTCATAAATAGAAAACTAGTTTATACACTTGTTTGAGATAGTTTTTTGTGTTTCTAGTAACGGCTTCAGAACCCTACACTGAGCATGGTGGACATGCTCTTGCTCGGTTTTTTTCCGTACAATAATATATACAGGGTGTCGGATCACTAGTGGTCCAAATGAAAAAATTAAATAGGTCACACCCAGGGCTACCAATAACACCCCCATGTATCTTCAGCTATTTTTATTACTTTTGGAGATATTGATCATTTTAGTCGGAATTTGCACTGGCGATCCGACGAAGCACCGTACTGCGTCTTTCAAAGGTAGTTTCAGATTTGCGGCGTCCAAGTTCTGGAATTTTGCTGAGCCAGTGTCCATTTCACCACTGCGAGTACATACATTGCAAACCTTCTCTGATACAGTAAAACACAACTGATATGGCTTACCGATGTACCTGCGCAGCTGACCTTTTTTCGAAGCGCGTGAACCAATCAGCATGATCCACGCGTTGCGCGGTTGTATTCTGTGCTATTATATTGGTTATTAGTGACGCCATGTTGACGCGCGCCCGCGTGTCATTCAGTCAGACGTCAAACGTGCGTGAGTGAGATGGAAAAAATAGATGCAAGTTAATTTGCACCTTATATACCTAGTCGGTCCTAAAGTTCTGTCACAAATAAGAATAATGATAAAAACAAAAGTACCAATCAGTTTTTAATAATTTATATACCAATTTAAAGTACATTTAATAGAGAATGAATATAACTTAAAATTATTCAAAATGACTTCCCTTGTTTTTAATACAGGCCAATAAACGCCGCGGCCAGTCGTCTATCGCAGCACGCACCATATTCATGTCTATTTCAGCGACTGCTTTTCTAATAGATGACTTCAGGCTCTCCAAATTTGTATGTGGTTTAGCACAGACCTTCTCCTCTAAGACCTGCCAAATTTTGTAGTCCAAAGGATTAAGGTCCGGACTGGAGGAAGGCCAATCTTCGTGTCTTATAAAGTCGATTTCGCTCAAACCAGGCTTGAGTGGTCTTGGCTTTGTGTGCAGGTGCAGAATCCTGCTGGAACACAAAATTATGTCCTGAAAATAGCGTGTTGGGCAGATCTTTGACAACCTGATCCAAAACCGTCTCTTGGTACACTTTTGCACTGATTTTGACCCCTTTTTCGCAAAAATGATCCTCAGTTGGCCCGTAATAAGATACTCCCAACCAAACCATCACTGATGATGGATGATGCCCATTTTGCACCCGCGGAGCGGTTTTTTTTGCTTCTTCAGAGCTCTTAGCGTACACTCTATCATTCTGTTTATTATACTTTTCTTCAATATCGAAAATTTTTTCGTCTGTAAATAGAATATCGCGGTGTCGATTTTTCGCGTACGGTTTTAACAACTTTCGGGATCTTTTAAGCCTGATTGTTTTTAGACGGGCATTAAGCATGTGTCCACACTTTTTTTTGTATGCTCGTAGACTAAGATCTTCGTTTAAAATCTTTTTGACGGTATTCCTTCTGACACCCATCTGCAAAGCCATCAACTTCTGTTTTCGGGCAGGATTTCTTGCTATACGGGCCTTGATCGCTTTGATCACTGCTGGTGTTCTTACGGAGCGTGGACGGCCAGTTCTTTTTTTGTCCTCAACACTAGAGACTTCATTGTACCTATCCATAGTACGGTACACAAACCTAAGCGTTATATTTAATTTTTTGAGCAACTTGAAAACGGTACTTGGCGAGTGCCCACAGCGGTGCAACGCTAAAACAGCTATTCGGTTTTCTTTCAATGTCCACTCCATCGTGAGAAATCGCAGCAAATGACTGTTTTTTGTTTTAACAAAATTGTTAAACATTCAAAAATGAAATACAAAAACATTTTCTTAAAATTATGTTCTAAATTAAAAAATAATGTGCCAGTGACAGAACTTTAGGACCGACTAAGTATGTGGCTTTTAATAGTCCTTTCGGAAATCATCGGAAACGTTGTTCGTGTCTGCGCGAACGAAGATTCACAGCACGCCATATCAGTTGTGTTGTACTGTTTTCGTTGAAAAATAATAATTGTAATAATAATAAATAAGTACGAGCCCCAATTCAAATGAGTTCGTCCGCCAGGAATACAAATATTAACCTAACTTCAACATAAAATTCAGGGAGACCTAGATGTTTAGTCGAAAATCTAACATAAAAACCATATAGATTATAAATAATATTTTATTTTCCAACAAAAAAAATTATAACAGTCCACGGTAATTAAAAAATTAACATTATTTCGCAAAATGTAACACCCGCAAAAAAGTTCGTCTTCAGTTCAACCGACGCAGAATAGAACGTCTACCATTTGGTGGCGTCACCTTTTGCATCTAAAACGGCTTTGATCCTGAACGGCATTGAATCTACTAACTCTCGACACTCTTCAGGGGTTATTCCATTCCAGACACAGCTTAGTTTCTCCTTAAGATCAGCTTTTGACCTAGAAGGGTCCTTTCGCAACTTCTTCTTCATTTTCCACCACGAAGTTTCTATGGGAGATAAGTCTGGGCTGCTGGACGGCCATGACATGGTAGGGATTTTTTTGGACTTCATCCAAGCCATCGTTGTCTTGGCGGTATGGCATGAGGCACCGTCTTGTTGAAAAGTAAATGCATTTCTAAGTTTCAACTTCGGTATAGACGGCAGCAAACTCTCTTCCAAGATGCTTTTGTATTTCTCGGCATTGACGGTTCCATCTATAAATTGCAGACGGCCTACACCCTGTGCCGACATACAGCCCCAAATCATCAAAGATGCCGGAAACTTCACCTTTCGCTTAAGACAGTCATTATGAAATGCCTCTCCTTTTTCTCGAATGACTTTACTTCGTTCGTCGCCAACTGTGACGTCGAATTTCGATTCGTCGCTCCATATTATTCTTCGCCACTGATCGGCAGTCCAGTTTCTGTGTTCTTTAGCGAATTTCAACCTGTTGTTTTTCTGTTTTTGAGTAAGTAACGAAACCGTTACTTACTCTTTAGCTGTGTAAAAACCGTAGTCCATTTTCTTCAGCACTCTCTTGCAGGTGTCGACTGATATATTCTTTTTAATAGCGTCACGCCATAGTACGGTAAGTTCTCCTGCTCTTGCACGACGATTTTTCTTTATGATCTTCCTCCGAATCCTGATTTCTGCTTTGCTAGTTATTCGTGGACGGCCAGTTTTCTTTAAACAGGAAACTGTTCCGTGTTTTCGATGATGCTCGATGATCGTTTGAATTGTAGATCGTGGCAACGACAGGTCCTTGGATATTTGGTA
The DNA here is from genome assembly GCA_963966035.1 of Acleris laterana. NCBI lineage: Eukaryota > Metazoa > Arthropoda > Insecta > Lepidoptera > Tortricidae > Acleris > Acleris laterana. The sequence goes on along the minus strand of OZ014438.1, from coordinate 50,803,609 downwards.
CGTCGATTTGCCCTTATTGTTATGAGAAATGATAATTTTCCGCACTTCTTCGGGCACTGGTTTACCTCGTGCCATTTTTATAAAATAATGATTAAGAAGTAATGATAATTTGCTTGTAATTTGGCTTTTTATATAGCCCGTTGACATATTAGATGACAGAAAATATTCTTTATTCAATTTGAACTATTATTTTACATCATACCACTTAAAAAGCAGTTTTAATTTTAAATAGACGACCTGTTTTGCGTCAAATATGAACTAGACGTAATTTTTTGCTTACAAGATGATAACTTTATGATAGAATTACATTAAGATCGTTAAAATGATCACACTTTGTACAACACAAGATTAAACTAGGTGTAATGACCTCGTGTGTAGCGTATTCCATTAATCGTCAAAGTCAATCCGAGATTAAATATCTGTCTTACAATTAAATATTGTATTTTGAAGTGCAACTAGACGATCTATTATGCATTGGGGCTCGTATATGTGTTTTATTTATGGTTGGTGAATAAATGTATTTCTTCTTCTTCTTAAGTAAAACATTTATTCACAACAATAACACACATCAAAAAACGAAATAACAATAAAAATTAAGAAGATGAGACGACATGTGCTAATCTTGCGAAACGGTCCCAACTCAGCATGTGCTGGCTGTGTAGCCAACGCTGGTCTTCCGTTGGTTTCTTCTTCTTCTTTGTATAAGGTTGATAATCGAGATTATACATACGTTTATTATAATGCTTTAAAAACTTTAATGTAAGTTTAGTAATGTAAGTTAACTGAATTATCCTCGAGCCGCAATCTAAGTTTTTTTTTATTTAAGTTTCATACATCGCACACCTTTTTAATTAAGATACGTTATGTATGTACCACAGCTGCAAAGGGGTCTTAACACGTGGTTAAACTTGATAGTTTTTAACATTCTCCAAAATTGCGGCACTTTAAAGTTTCTACCTAACATTTAAAGACCACCCGTACGTAATAAAAACGGTGCAAACCGGGGGAAACCATCTAGTTGGGCACTCTTAACGATTCTAAAACAACCTCGACTACACTTCCATACTTTTTGCTTATTTGACTATACTGCCTATAGGAATATAGATTGATTCCTGGGAAAGGACATGGGATAATTTTGGTTGGTTCCCGAGAGACGACCTAGACGAATCATAGTTGAATTAAAAATAATAAATTATGGAATAGACAAATACTTGTAAAACAAATTGTTTTTGGATCAAAATGATGGAGTTCTAACATTAACAGACTTCGTTTGTTTTGTCATTATTAGCTAAGGCGATTGTTTTCGTAATAAACGTTATATTAGTAGGCACTGTTATAACATAAATTCCAATTCATTTGACTGACTTGTACCTACTTTAAAAATGTGAATGCCTTTAAATTGTGATATTAAAAATGGAAAAAAATTCTCGTAGATTTCCACAAAATGGAGCTGGGTGAGCCGCCGCTGGTGCAGACAGCAGCTGCTATTTTTAGAGAGCTCTGCTATAACTACCGTGACTCACTTGTTGCTGGAATCTTAGTTGCTGGCTGGGACAAACGGAATGGAGGTAACTTATACCAGTTTTACTTAAGTTTATTTTTAGGGTTCCGTACCCAAAGGATAAAAACGGGATCCTATTACTAATGCCCGGGCTACACGAGGCTAGTTTTTCAAGCTAGGATAGCAAGCTAGTGTTAGTAAGCTAGTACTTTTAGCTTCTTGTAGACAAAACTGCCTTCATTTCTAAGCTAATAAGCTTGTTTACTAGCTTCATGTGGCCAGCGAAGCTAGTTTGCAGTTGACTAGTAAGCCAGGAACCACGCGTTTAGTTTCGACACAGACTTCTGGTAAAATTTTGGAAATGGAAGACCTTGCAACTCGATAAAAGTGACTGAGCCTTCTGTAATAAATGCCGGACGAAAGAAAATCTAGTGTGATCTCCAGTTTTACTTTTGCTGGTAGTGCCTGTCTCGTAATTGTATCCATTCGTTGTATTTTTGGCGTTACAAGATTCATCAGAATATCAAACAAATCAGGCGTCATTGGCAAAATACTCTTATACTCGCCTAAATCTTCATTGCGAAATTCTTCCAATTTAAAGCAGATGATCCACGTTCTGTAGTTTTCAAAGTATAGGTTTCCCAGAATCTTATGAAAAATTTAAACGTAAAAATAAATCGATTTTAATATGATAATGTTACCTTACGCCTGTCAATTAAAATTTCACCGCTTGTTAGAGTTGGTTATTGTATGTTGTTTCAACTCAAATAATGCGTTAGTTATCCGAAAAATGCCATTTAAGCTCTTCGATCGCAGGAGAAAAATATTATTAACCATGTGTACTGTAAAAACTGTGAGCAAGAAAAGAAGACGTCAATCAAACACAATATTTGGTTCAGTGTCGTGTTTTTAATAGACTAGTAAATTAAGCCAAATAATATTGATACTTTAAGTTTTTTTTCTTTATTGTTATCGGTACTACTCTGTATTGTTATATGTACATTTATTTATTGTTATCATATCATTAAAAAGAGTATGTCAAAAAATTATTAGAAAATACTTTAAGACAAAAGGCAGTCAGACTTCTACGTCCACCTAGTGTAATAACAAATGTCAAAAGTGACAAGCAACAGGTCATTATGTCCAAGACTATTGCAAGTCTACGTATCCATATTGAAAGAGTAATTAGGAGAGTAAGACTGTTCAGACTACTCAAGCCTCATGCCGTAGTAAATCTCTTGTAAATATAATAGATGAGGCTGTAACCGTAGCTTGTGGACTGATTAATCTGCAAAACCCCATTATAAAGATATAAGACTGACAGATTGTTTCATTTGAAGTTATTTGTATTTAAATAAACTCTTATTGAATTGAATAAGAAGTTGAATAAGAATCAAGTGTCGAGCATTGGTCCTTTGTCGAGTCCTGCGGGCCTAGAATGGCTGCGTCTATATCGCGTGTCAAAAGCATCCGTCACTCTCGTACTTATTTACGTGTCAGGGTCTCTCGATTTAATCTCGAATAACGAGTGGCAGAGATGGAGCTAACGTAACTTGGAACTTAGATTTTCAAAGTAGGGCCTCTGAACTCAGAAGGTGACGGATGCCCTTATCCAAACTTTATCACGCGATAAACGTTGCCATGCTGGGGCCCCTGGTGCCGTGACCTTATATAGCTCTACCTAGCTCTCGCTCCATTGCTCCGGGTTTTTACCCGACTGCCTGAAGAAGGGTTAAGTTTTTCGAGCGTAGTTAGAAAGTTAGAAAAGACCACTATTATTACGTAACTGATAGAAATACACCGATAATCAAAAGAAAACTTTATTAACGCACTAACTTAAATCGTTACAAAAAAAAATCGTACAATAAACTTCAAAGACTTAGATGATCGCTCGGGTCGCTCTTGTTCACACTGTTCGCTTTCCAAGTAAAGACTGCCTGTACCCGCAAACCGTTAGCCTTTTTATTGTCCCCGTTTCCGACCATTCCAGAATGCCTGTTCGTAAATGCAGGTTCGTTGTTTACACATTCCGAATATTCCGCGTATTGCAGTCTCATTTCCAATCGTGTTATCTCTTCAGACGCTTCTTGAAGGTTCTCAGTATAGCTGTCTCTTCTAATCATACTATCGCTTTCACTCTTAGTGGAAAATTGCCATATACTGAAATGTACTTCAAAGGCCCATAAAAGTTCCTGAAAACGCCTGAAAGTGGTTTCTCAAGTTATGCAATGCCGCAAAACAACGGCAAGTTGGTTAAAATTCTGAGAATCAGGTATGTGGATAGAGCTACCTCCGAAACGAACTGAAACGATATTCCAGCCTGATGAAAACGCTTCTAAAGCATCAAAACGATTGAAAATTAGACGCGTTATGCCATCGGCGTTACACTATTATTATTCAACAACAACCCAGCTCAGCAGTCTTTCAAAAATATACTTCTCCCAGAACTCTTCAGCTTGTGTTATTAGAGCGTACGCAGACAGAGAGCGGTCAGAAGTTCCGAGTTCAGAGTTCTGCGTTCTACCGAACGTACCGAGTCTATAACAATAACGCACACAGCGGGCAGTCAGACCGCGGCGGTCAAAGCGGAACGTCGCGTTCTCAGAGTTCAATTGCCGCCGAGCATTGATTTAGTATATACAAGATACACAATCCCGTACAAAACTTTATTATAAACTGTCCCAAATGACGTTGATAGCTGCATTCAGATACATGCTAACATCGCTATTTTTTACCTTAAACATTCATGCAAAAAAAAACTCAATATACTAGCAGTCAAGTGTCAAATTCGCAAACTAATGTTTTAAAATATTTAAAACTCTTTAGTGAAATCGCCATTATCATACTATTTATGACAAAAGTGGACATCGAATGAATGGAGACGAATTTCTCTATTTATATTGTATTAGTTTTAACGAAATTACAGATTACACAAAAAAACTTTTGACATGTTTTATAAATGCTGTCATTGTATTACACAACTTAAGCTATATATATACAATAATAATAATGAATAAATTAATGTAAAGCAAGGTTTAAAAACCCGTCCCGTCGATTGTTTTTATTCAAATTTTAACGTTTAGGTATCCTTTGTCACCTGGAATGGTGAAATGATTCTAACGATACCACACATATAAATTGGCTCAGGTGTTCGAAGTTATGTTGGAATAAAGAATTATACATACATACATAAATGAACCATTAAAACATTACACTTTACTCCAGACAAGACAAGATCTTATCCTATCATAACCAACCTAGCCTAACCGGTTACGTATCATAATATGTACATAAAGTTCAAAATACATAATGGGTCATAATTCATAATGGTTTTTTTTTGAAACCCTGAACTTTTCAAGATTGTTATACAACAAACCTAACCTAACCTAACCTAATGGGTTCTATACAATGGGCTTTTAAAAATATTGAAAAGTTTACTTATTATGACCATTATGTAATATGACCCATTATGGATTTTGAACTTTTTATATAGGTATTATGATGCGATCCCAACCTAACCGTGGTTGTTCCCTGGATGTTCATAAGTCTTGCGGGCCTGATGGTATTCCTCCTATTGTTTTGAAAATGTGTGCTCCTGAGCTGGCTCCAGTTTTAACGCGTCTGTTCCGGCTCTCTTATTCTCTCGGTGTAGTCCCGAGCCCTTGGAAGACAGCTTTGGTTCACCCGATCCCAAAAAAGGGTATTCGCTCAGATCCATCAAACTATCGGCCTATAGCTATAACGCCCTTGTTTTCCAAGATCATGGAAAATATAATTAATCGCCAGCTGCTGGGGTATCTTGAAGATCATCTGCTGTTAAGTGACCACCAGTATGGCTTCCGCCGTGGGCGTTCAGCTGGTGATCTTTTAGTTTACCTCACTCATTGCTGGGCTGAGTCCGTGGAAAGCAAGGGCGAGGCATTGGCCGTTAGTTTAGATGTAGCGAAGGCCTTTGATCGTGTTTGGCACAAAGCACTTTTGTCAAAGCTGCCTTCATATGGGCTCCCGGAGAGTTTTTGTAAATGGGCAGCCAGTTTTCTTGAGGGACGGAGCATCAAAGTAGCAGTCGATGGCTCATGCTCGAAACTCATGCCCGTTAATGCTGGTGTGCCGCAAGGCTGTGTATTGTCTCCTACGCTGTTTCTTCGGCATATCAATGATATGTTGCAGTCTAGTAACATTCATTGCTATGCAGATGACAGCACGGGTCACTCACGCTACTTTGGCCGGAGCAATCACTCTCAAGCTGACACTGAAGAGTGCCGAGCAAAGCTTGTGTCTGTAATTGAGTCATCACTGGAGGTGGTCTCAAAGTGGGGCAGACTAAACATGGTCCAATTTAACCCCGCCAAGACACAAGTGTGCGTGTTATCTGCCAAAAAAAGCCCCTTTGTCATGACACCTCAGTTCGAAGGCACTTCCCTCGTTATTAAGCCTACTATCGGAATCCTGGGTGTTGACATATCGCATGATATTCAGTTCCGCAGTCATTTGGAGGATAAAGCCAAATTAGCCTCCAAGAAGCTAGGCGTGCTTAGTAGAGCGAGACGGTACTTCACAGCTGTCCACTGCCTCCAACTCTATAAGGCTCAGGTCCGGCCGCATATGGAGTACTGTTCTCATCTCTGGGCTGGAGCACCGCAATGCTTTCTTCTTCCTTTTGACCGGATTCAACGTAGAGCGGCTCGGATTGTCAACGACCCAGTGATCTCTGTCCGATTAGATCCACTTGCTATCAGGAGGGACATCAGCTCACTTTGTGTGCTGTATAGGCTTTATAACGGGGAGTGTTCTGAAGAACTATTCGCATTGTTGCCTGCCGCCGTATTCCACCACCGTACCACCCGTCGTAGGGCCAGGTTCCATCAACATCACCTTGATGAATGGCGTTCTTCCACCGTGCGTTTCTCTAGGCACTTTTTACCTCGTACGGTGAAACTGTGGAACGAACTCTCTCCGGCGATATTTCCTGCCAGTTATGACATGGGGTCCTTCAAGAAAAGAGCTCTTATTTTCCTTAAAGGCCGGCAACGGACCGACAACTCAACTTGAGTTGCCGGTGTTCATGGGCGGTGGTGATTACTTCCGATCAGGTAAGCCGCATGCTCGTTTGCCTCCCTCTTTTATAAAAAAAAAAAAAAAAAAAAGCACACAACAGACGACTTATTTGCCTTGAATAGTTGATCACCCCTATCTCGTGCTAATATTGCGCCCCATTTTGCACGTCGTAGATGATTTCGTGGAAAGCTTAAATTTAAAAATAAAAAATATTAAAATTTAAAAAAGTAATAGCTACTTTTTAATAATTTTGTTCCTTGGTAAGTCATAATTTGTGTGCACAAAATAAATTCCTAAAAATCATGAAAACATTATAATTTTAGCTAGAAACGTTTATAAATAAATAGAACTTACGTAAAATAAGACATTCCATCCTTTTTATTTGTTTTTTTGTTATTATTTTTGCAGTTTTTCACCACACATTTTGTCATGATTGACAACTGCCACTGTCTGTGGTCGGAACAAGACTAATAGCTAAACTACTGCCCAAGTCGATTCGGCAGTAGTTTTGACTTGCCATTTTTTCGTGCTGATTGTGTATCTAGTATATACTAAATCAATGCCGCCGAGACAGAGAACGCCTTGAACGCCGCAATGTCGGGGGTTGCTAACGCAGAAAAGTTAATTGGATTAGTTGGGGAAAGGAGTTTATTATACGATTTAAGTGATGTGTGTTCGAATTTACTACTAGTACATGAATAAATACTGTAATGTCATTTTTTACCTTAATAAATAAATACAAACCTTAAAAATATAGCCAGCCTTTCTTTTGCTGAAACACATTTCCTCCAGTTATTATTTTGTATATGAGGTTTCATGATGTTATACAATTCATTAAAACTATTTATCGACATGCGAAAATAAACATAGAATCGTTCTTCATCTTTAAGTAAATCCTGAAAAATACTACTAAATTCGCCTTGTTCTTCTCGCATGGTGTTAATTGGGTGCACCCAATACTTTTTTTCCTTTTTAGAAGCTACTAAGCTCCACAAGAGCAATAATTCATGCATGTACAAAGACACGAACGAAACTAGAACGCGAGAATTTGAACGCCACCTGTGTGCGTCGGAAGTTCGGAACTCTTGAGCGGTCAACGGTCACCAGAACGCGGAACTCTGACCGCTCTCTGTCTGCGTACGCTCTTAAGTTTGAAGTGTAAATACAATCAATACAATATTTATGAACTATTTGATTCTGTTCATACTTTGGGTCAGCATTCCTGAAATGAATGGTTGTATCTTAGATTTTTTGCCCAAATCCTTGGCGAGTATAACCCTGCCACTTGTCTCTGCCTACCATAGTTTTGGTTTATTCCAATAACAAGCCACAGATGTTACAGGTGGCTCAAACCTTTTATTCAGCCACGTAGCAAAGCACAGGGCATGTTTGCACCCACCTTCAGCAGCCACACAATCAAAGCACTTGATGTCAAGGATATTTTCTTTGACTTCATCTATCTCTGCCATAACTCGGTATAATTTTCCTCGAACTTTGTGTTCAGGAGTTACCTTGCATTGGCAGATGCACCTGTCACCCTCCCGCTTGACTTCCACGTATCCAACAGCAGTTTCTACGTACGACGTCATAGTAGAAACCAACGCCTTGGCGCCTCTGATTTCCGCAACATTATATTAGTCAGAGTCTTTCATAAACTCTAATCCGATGTTTTCATGGTCAATATTGTAAGCCAAGTTGTTGTAGTCAGAATATTCGCCGAGTCCAAAATCCAAAGCCAAGTTGTCGTAAAAAGAATATCCGCCGAGTCCAAAATCTGCCAAATCCTATCAGATGAGCTATCGTCGATGTGAATCCGAATCCTTTATACAATCTAAGAATAGAGTACCTAACGTGCGCGATTAAAGGTTAAGTGTGGTTTTGGTTTGACGTTCACTTTACCATAGGCTTTCATAGAGGTAGTTAAGTATTATAAAGAGCGTGGTCTAAACTTAAAACCATTTTTTAAATCTATTTTATTAATTATCAAAAATGCGTTAAATCACCCTACTTATATTATTTCGATAAGTACTACATTCTCAATCTTACATTACAAATACAAACAGCGAGTACGAACTGGCAACACTATAAAATCATTCTAATTTTGTTCCGATTTCCATCCCTAGGCGTGACGTCAGTTGTAACATGTGGCGCTTAAGCTCTTTGAACATAAGCAGAGCAAAAAACTTTAATTTAAGTACGAAAACAGAACTACTTTAAAAAGAAAAAAAATACGTATTATCTAATTTTCAATGTAGATTATATTTTAGGCTTCAAAAACAGATGTGAAAAAACGTTGTAGTTGTCAATTGAAAATATTTATGGTCTCAACTGAAAGGCTATGTAGCCGCTAGAAACGTGGATATGAATTTAACTTCAATAAAAAAAAATGACTGAAAAAGTAACCACATGATCGGGGCTGAAGAGTGGAAAAAGGTTTGCGATCATACAATAAAATGTGAGAATGAATACCGAAGAATTCAACACGGTGTAGATGATTACACTGATAGACTAGTAATAAATACGGCTGATAGTGACAGTGATATTGACCTCAATGAGAGCACAGATGGTGAAATGGAAGGAATTGAGAATTTTTCTGATTAAAACATAATATAAACATGTTTTTTATACTTGCATATTTTATTATTGCCCAACCCAAAAACAGAAATAAATATAGGTATTTAGAAATTATATGACAATGCTTCTATTTTTTTATTAGGGTTCCGTAGTCAAACTAGGAACCCTTATAGTTTTGCCATGTCCGTCCGTCCGTCCGTCCGTCCGTCCGCAGTCTAGCTCAGAGACTCATAGTACTATCAGACCATTGGAACCTTGACCCACCATAGAACTGTGTCACAGAGACGTTTGATTCAAGTCATAAGAAGTGTCAAACAAATTGTTTTATAATGTCACTGTGACACCGTTCTATGGTGGGTCAGGGTTCCATTGGGCTGATAGTACTAGAAAGCTGTAATTTGGCATGAATATACATATTAGTCACGCCAACAAAGTGGTAAAATAAAATTTTTAAAAATATTTTTTTAATGCACCTCCCCTACACGTAACGTGGGGATGCTTCTTTTTTCTTGTCTACCCCATAGTGTGGGGTGTCGTTGGATAGGTCTTTCAAAAATATTGCGGGATTATGAAAACAATTTTTCGATTAAGGGATCCGTTTATGAAATATTAAGCTTTAAAGCGCTATTTTTTGTTAGAGTCAAGTGTCCCCCCCCCCCCCCACCTACAGCCAAAACTACAAATATTAAAAATCTGAAAAATATCTTCAACGAAAGTGCATATAACGAATTTTAAAGGAAAACTATCACGGCTAAGTAGACATGATTAGTTCCTGAGATACGGGCGACTAAAGTGTTTATACCTATCAAAATCGCCTATGATAACTTTAATAGAAAATTTGTTAACGGGGCCTGCACGCGCGGGGGGAGTCGAACTGTCCAAGTAACAAATCGAGCGACAGCCGCGCTCATAAGCGCGAGCGCCTAGATGCTGTTCGGACGTGCCCCGGAATGCTACCTACAAGTTTGCGATTTGCGATCTGAAAGTTTACAAATTTTCGATTAGATTATTGATTTGAGTTGAGTATCGTTTGGAAAACTTAAAATTCTATTTACTGGACCTTGTTTTTTTTTCAATTTCTATTAATTACTTTATAAAAGATTAAATTTTTATTGTAATTTAAAGTCGGTTTGAAGCAGCTTAGATACCTAACTACCTCCATAGGTATACTGATCTCACACTTAAAAGCTTGGCTCTTGTTTGAGATTATTATATACGAATTTATAAGAAAAAGAATTATTACTAAGTAGACTTAATTAGTTCCTGAGATACAGGCGACTAACGGGTTTATACCTACTAAAAATCATCTAAGACAGCGCCAAATAACTTTAAATAGAAAATTGGTTCATACATGTTGATTTTTGAGATAGTTTTTTGTGTTTGTCGTTACGGCTTCGGAACCCTACACTGAGCATGGTCCGACATGCTCTTGCCCGGTTTTAATGTCTCCCGGCAAACTTCGTGTTTCGTCAGTCGTCGGATGAATATTCATTACAGTTGCATACCTACCTAATTGTCAAACATAAGAACCTCCTCTTTTTGAAAGTCGGGTGAAGAAGTTGCTCTAATCTTGATTCTTATTTTTTTACTATTTCCATAGTGTGTTGTAGTGTATTTAGGTCAAATAAATGTTTTGGATTTTAATTTGAAATTATGTTTAAAAAGGAAGTAGTTTTACAGCTCTATATAATTCACATGAGAATCAAAACAAAAGAACGATAAAATACTTAATACTGAATTCAAATTTTGATAAACGGTAAATCTAATAATTGATGGACATGGAAATTAGCATTCGTTTGTGTTCGGATATCCGAAGATTGCCGATGTGCACTCTTTACCGCCGGGCACTGTAGATCTTTTTGTGACTCTGCTATTGCTGCTATATCATCGGCGAATCTTATAAATGTTATGTTATGTCCATTAAACTTAACCCCTATGTCTGTTTGTTCGTTAATTTTAGTAATGGCTGATTCTATGAAAATGTTGAGGATCAGTAGAGAGAGTGAGCATTCCTGCCTACCTCCTTTCCTAATTTTAGTTTCTCCTGTCTCCTCGCCAAAGTTTATTATTTTCTACTGGTGTGTGTATAATTCATAGATTAATCTCCTATCCCTTTAAAGACTACAATATAAAAAATGTATGTTTTAATGAGATTTTTGGGTTTGTAGTAACAGATTCGGAACCCTACACTGATCGATCATGGCCCGACATGCTCTTGCCCGGTTTTCTATTTTGATGTAAATTGTGTTTCTTTCAGGTCAAATATATTCGGTACCAATTGGAGGCATGGTGCAGCGTCAAGCAGTCTCTATTGGCGGGTCTGGTTCTACTTATGTGTACGGTTATGTGGATGCCAACTTCAAGCCTAGAATGAGCAAGGATGAAGCTGTCAAGTTTGTTATAAACACACTAGCTCTTGCAATGTTGCGTGATGGATCTTCTGGAGGTGTGGTGCGACTAGGAGTCATCACTGAGAATGGAGTGGAAAGATCTGTGGTTCTGGGAGATCAGCTCCCTAAATTCTATGAAGGTTAAAAACGTATTTTTGTTTTTAATACATGTTTAACAAATGTATGTTTAGTTTTATTTTAACATTTTTATTTACAACCAGTAATACAAGTTTATCGTTACAACAAGAATGGTCCAGTAAGCAGGTATTTTTGCGTTGCAAAAGGTGGGGGTTAAAATGTTTTCATTTATATTGCTTAAGTATAGGCTAGTTATGAAAAATTTGAGTTTTCGACCTTGGGGGGGTTGGATCGTTAGCCGCCATCTTGAATTAAAGGGGCCCAAATTGGATCTTTTTCATATTGAAGTTTTATTTAAAAAAGATAAAATTTGGGCCCCTTTAATTCAAGGATGGTGGAAGGATGGTGATGATGTGTGTGTGTGTGTGTCTGTGTGTGTGTGTGTGGGTGTGTGTGGCGGGCTAAAGCTAGTCTTATATTATAATAAAGATACTTGTCCTGGCGGACTGATTCATCGTCGCCGAGCCAAAAGTACGGAAGCTAGAAAAATTTAATTTAGATCATAGTTTGCTTTTGTAACGTAAAATCCGAAAAGACGGGGTTTTTTGAAATTCAGCCCCCAAGTGGGTGAAAAGTGTGTTTTTTTTTTAATGACGTATTTTTTTGAATCTCGTTATGAATATTCCTGAATAAAATTAATTAATCATTATACATGTATTTAAGCATTTTTTACAATTAGCTCATCCAAAAAGAAGAGACACCGAGAGAAAAAGTTGGTATTTAACGCAAACGAAGTCTTGAAGCACCTGACCGTACTTGTTTGATATTTGATATTCTGGGGAACTGGTGTTCTGAAATCTGGTAAATCGAAAATCTGGTTTATCTGAAAACTGCTGTTTGAAAAATCAAGTATTAAATGATCATGCCAAGGTGAGATCAAGTTGTTTCGAGAAAATGGTGTTTTCCGCATCAGGTTTGTAAAGTATTTCAGTGTTTTGAGATTCTTGTGGTTTCGAAATTTTATATTTTGGGTATAAGGTTTTAAAGGGGACATGGTGTATTGAGAACATGGTATTTTATAAAACTGATATAAAAAGGAACATAATATATAAAAATACTGGTATTGTGGGAATCTGATATTTTGGTATCGTCTTGGGTCGTCCCATTCGTTTTTTGTCAAGTTCTTAATTCGTCTCTTTCTGCTTTTGTCATCCATTCTTCATTCGTCACTTTCGTTGGTAGTCTTTGTCGTCTTTGGTTATATTTGTAGTTTCTCTTTTTCTTATTCAGGCTCATTCCGGTATTCGTCATCATCTTCTTTGGACATGTTCGATGTTAGTCTATCTCTTTTCAAAATCAAAATCAAAATCAAAATTTCATTTATTGTCAGATCACAGGTATACAAGGTGTTACAATATTTAAGGTGATCTAGTCCATGACCTACCATATTAATGGTGTACAATAATTATATGTCCTTGAGTCTAATAATATTGAGTAGAGCAAGCATTAAAATAAATGTATACAAATGTCAACTTACAGTTATACTCATAATATAATACAATAATGTTTAATATAACGTCAGCAGCATAAGATTTAAAACTACAGTTTTCCTTTATTATTTAAAAATTCATCTATGGAGTAAAACATCTTATTTAATAGCCAATTATTTAGAGATTTCTTGAAATGAACTTCTTCTAGAGATTTAAATATGTCAGGAATATTATTGAATATCTTAATACTCATACCGTGTATACTATTTTTATAAAAAACAGAATGGGAGCGATAAGTGTGTATTAATTTATGATTATTCCTCAAATTGAGGTTGTATTTACCAACGGTATTAAAAAGATTTTTGTTTTTTTTGGTAAAAACAGACGCTTCCTTAATGTAGAGGCAGGGAAGTGACAGTATATTAAACCTTTTGAATAGTGGTCTGCAAGAGTCTGTTTGTGAGGCATTAGACAAGGCACGAACACATTTTTTTTGCATTTTAAAGGCTTCATGCCAATTGGTAGAATTTCCCCAAAACATAATTCCGTAACTTAAACTAGATTGTACATAACCAAAATATGCCATTTTTGCTGCTTCCATTGAGGAATAATGCCTTAACCTGCGCAGAGCATATATAAATTTTGATAATTTGGAACATAACTCTCCAATATGTTGTTTCCAATTACAGTTGCAATCAATTGTTAGACCAAGAAACTTCGTATACTTAACTTCATTTACGGTGTCAGCATGGTATGCGATATTAATTGGCAAAGGTTCTCTACGACTACTGTGAAATTGAATAATGTTAGTTTTCGATATATTAATATTTAGTTCATTTCCAGTTAGCCACTCAATTATATCTGTAAGAGTGTTATTTATTTCTAGTTCATATTGAGCCAAAGATGCCGTACATTTTATCAGTGCGGTGCTATCATCAGCAAAAAGCACCATTTGATTGTTTGTTTGTTTCGGCAGGTCATTAACATAGAACAAGAAAAGTAGAGGCCCTAATATGCTCCCCTGGGGCACGCCTCTATTATTTACTTTACAATCAGACTTGGCAGTTTTTATACATTTAGTTCTTTCACAATAAAAAATTAATTCTGTGTATTGTCGTCTGTTACTAAGATAGCACCCCAACCACTCTAGAGCTAACCCTCGTACACCATAGCGATCCAATTTACCTAACAGTATATCATGGTTTACGCAATCAAATGCTTTAGTCATATCAGTAAATAAGGCTGAAACATGGACTCTCTTATCAATACTTTCGTGAATAGATTGGAAGAGTTGAAATATAGCGTAATTTGTTGACCTATTCTTACGAAAGCCACACTGTTCATTAGCTATGATGTTAAATTTATTTGAAAAATTTACAATTCTGTTGTACATGAGGCGTTCAAGTAATTTAGAAAAAATTGGGATATGTGTAATAGGTCTATAGTTTATTAAACTATCTTTTGCTCCTTTTTTAAACACCGGCCTCACTATTGAAGTTTTGAGCTTTTCAGGAAATATGCCCGTTTGAAATGATAGATTTATTATATGTGCCAATGGAGTGGCTATCTCTACCGAAGAATATTTAATGATCTCAGTAGTAATATCATCCCAACCAACTGACTTTGTATTTCTAAGAAGTTTAATAGCCTTTATTATCTCATCAGCACAAACAGGTTGAATAAAAAAACTAGACTGACATTTTTAAATAAATTCTGAGATGCTATTTGTTTTGGTATTGGCAAAGAGTCAATAAAATAATTATTGAATAATGTAACGATAGTCTGAGCATTTTTTATGATGACGCCTCCTTCATTAATACTATTAATGAATGGGGGCATGACATTGCCATCTGTGTACTTTTTAACAATTTTCCATGACGCTTTACACTTGTTACTTGATTTTTCTATTACTCTATGACTCGACTGTTTTATTGAAGTTTTAATACATCTTTTTAATAAAGCAGAATACTTCCTGTATTTTACCTGTTTACATTTAAAGCCTTTATATCGACATTCCAAGTACATTTGCCTTTTAGTTTTACTTGACACTTTAATTCCTTTAGTTATAAAAGTGTTTTTTGATACAGACTTAATTCTTATTTTAATTATTGGAAAACATAAGTCATAAAATAGTTTATACATGTCATAGAATTCATTATATGCTAGGTTAACATCAGATTTGTCAAATACATTTGAAAATGATATGCATTGTAATACATTTATAAATTTCCTTATATTGTCAATATTGTAATCTCGTTTATATATAAACCAGTATTTTGGTATTTGTTTCCTATTCAATTTAAAAGTAATAGTTTGCGCAGTATGATCCGAGAGGGCGAGATGGTGAACTTTTGTTTCACCATTTTTAAAATTGCATATTATATTATTATTTTTCTAGTCTCATTCGCTATTCGTCCTATCATCTTCTTTGGTCTTATTCTAAGTTCGTATTTTAAAATAAAGAGACGAGTAACGAATGAGACTAAAACGCAAAGAGACTAACACCGAACATGTCAAAAGAAGAAATGACGAACATCGAATGAACCTGAATAAGATCAAGACAAAAAACAAATATGACCAAAGACGACTAAAACTACCAGCGAATGTGACGAATGAAGAATGGATGACGAAAGCAGAATGAGACGAATTAAGAACTTGACAAAAAACGAATGGGACGACCACGACCCAAGACGATACCGATATTTTGTTAAGCATGTATATCGGAAGTTAGATATTTTGCAATTATCGTTTTAAGGGAACGAGCGCTCACGGTCGAGCCTCATGTGCCCTATTTATTATACACGGTGAATTTTTTTTGTGATCAGGAACCAATTTTTCTAATTCAGTTATTAATGGCGATCACGTTTATTACAGTTACATGAAACAAAACTTATTTTTTTTATGTAAAAAATATATTTTGAAACTAACTTTTAATTGAAATGAATTGTCACCCTACTAAGGCCCACTTGCGTGGACCAGAGTTAGCGTCTAAACCCGAGGTTAGGCGGCAAACCACGTACAAAAGTAGACGCTTAACTCTGGGTTAAGGTCTAACTCTGGTCCGCGCAAGTCCGCCTAATTGTTTAGTCTATGAGCTATGAGTTAACAACACTTAACTGTTAAGTTCATTGGCGTACTATCTGTCAAATTTCCCGCCAAAGCGATGGCACTGGACGTATCTACTTCACTTTAATAATTAATGTAGGATGTCCATGTATCCAGTGGTGATTGGTTTTAACAATATCATTAACTTAAATAAATTAAACAGTGAGTTAATTGTTTGAGACATCAACCATTAAATTCAATTTTTGTTGCTTATTAATAATTTTCAACTCCTGATCACCGATAAAAATCACCGTGTATAGGCTAGCGATCTCGTTTGAATGTGTGCTTTATTGTTCTAGACACAGAATTCAAAATAAATTTAAATAGTCATATAATTTATCCTATAATGGGTGGCACAGTCTGATAATTTATACAGTTAGGTGCAAAACTGTGTCAAAAGCACCTTAGTATAATGTTAAAAGTTGATCTTAATTAAAGGTATTTTTGAACTATTCCTCTTAACCCTTTGAACGCAAAGAACCACTAAAGTGGTCGTGTACTGTCATGCCTACGACGCCATCGACATCGTTGTTGACGGATTCGTTTGGGTCAGTTGGTTTGTATTTAGTTTTACTAAAAAGTTATCCAAACCCCAAACTGCCTTAACTAATCTTTGTCACGCGATAAACGCAGCCATATTACGGCCCCTGTGGAACGTGAGATACACAATTAGACATCGCATTAGTGCGATAAAGAGCTAAATGGAGGCCATGAGAGGGCACGTCGCGTCATTCGGGTACGCAATTTGAAACAACTTTATCTCTTTCTAACAATAACGTTTGCTACGGATTACTGTGTTTGTCTGTAGAAATATAGTTACGCAGCAACTATCAGTAATTGGCGACGGGTTTTGAATGCGTAAGTATGAGCATAACGTATCTAAATATGAAATATCATAAACATACAGACGAATTGAGAACCTCCTACTTTTTTGTAGTCGGTTAAAAATAGTTTCGTTTGCCCCACTGGCTTGTAAAATTAATTTGTTCGTTAATTGCAATTGAAATAATTATGGTCACCTTTACTAGAAAGGGACGCATTAAGTTTTAGTACATTTCTTTCGGCTCGCGTTATCGGTGTAGTGCACCTTCTAGATGTACGTTAGTACTCACTACCGAATTTCATGGTTCCATTCCTCTGCATCCGCTGTTGATTCCAAAAATCACTGCTACCTGTAAGACAAAATAATTAATAAGATTGACATACATAGGTAATATTAAATGCAAACAATAAGTCATACATAGCCTTCATTCCCAGAGAGGGTAAGCAGAGCTACAGAATTACCAACAACTGTATAAAACTTATTGTT
Organism: Acleris laterana; assembly: GCA_963966035.1. Taxonomy (NCBI): domain Eukaryota; kingdom Metazoa; phylum Arthropoda; class Insecta; order Lepidoptera; family Tortricidae; genus Acleris; species Acleris laterana. The sequence goes on along the minus strand of OZ014438.1, from coordinate 50,786,104 downwards.
TCTGTAACAAAATTACCTTTTAACATGTACTAATAATAATAAAAATACAAGATTTTCTTACATAAAACCTTACTTAGTAGGTAACTCAAGTTACTTGCCAAGAATTCTTCGTCAGGAGCGTTGTTTAGGAAATCTTTTATTTGCTGAGCGTCAATACTTTAGATTTTTCGGACTTCCCATTAGATAATCAAATCTCATTAGACGACGCGCTGGCCTAGTGGGTAGTGACCCTGCCTACGAAGCTAGTGGTCCTGGGTTCGAATCCCGGTAAGGGCAGATATTTGTGTGATGAGCGCGAATATTTGTTCCTGAGTCATGGATGTTTTCTAATGTATTTAAGTATATATTTCTCCATATAAGTATTTATATCGTTGTCTAGTACCCATAGTACAAGCCTAGAGCTTAGTTTGGGACTAGGTCAATTGGTGTGAGATTGTCCCCTTAAAAAAAAAACTTTTCAAGAAAACGTTAAAGGGGTTTGGGTAAGAGTGTAATTTGTATGAGTCATACATTTCCAAGGTGAGAGGCTATTAGTAAAAGTGGTGTATTATGATCGAATACCTAATTCAAAATAAACAGGTTTTGTTATGTAATGTAATAAATACTCTTAAGTGCTTCGGAGCCCAGATATTTATAGTAGGGGAGCCCAGAGGGGATTTCGGGATTTACGCCAGCGCAGCAGAAGAATATACAGGGGAATACCTTGTACCCGCTTAAGTACTTCCACCAAATATGAGCCCCTTATACATGGCTGCCCGTCAAGGATAAAGGTTCAATTAGTAAAAAAAAATTGACCATCTAAAATTCTCCAGCGCGTCAGATTAATGTAGGGTGAGTTAGTTACATGCTAAAACGTGTATATTTCACTAATCTGACAATTTGAGAGTGACATAAAGAAGGGGGAGGACTACAAAGTTGTAAAGAAAAAACGTCATCTCGACATTCTCGAGCGTTGCTAAAATTGTTTTTATTTTGAAGGGGATAATTCAAGGATTACGAAAAATATATAATTGACGATTTCCACAAGCCGAAGTAACAAAAATTCAGCGATAAAGTTTAATGCGTGCAGCTACGAGATGCCTAAGTATATGCTATGCTTTCATTGAAGATGTTTTTCAGATTTTTGGTATTTGTAGGCAGGGAACACACTTGACACTAACAAAAATTTGCGGTTTAAAGCTTAATACTTCATAAACAGATCCCTTAATCAAACAGCTGTTCCAGTAAACAAGCAATCACTACATAGTATAAAACAAAGTCGCTTCCCGCTGTCTGTCCCTATGTATGCTTAGATCTTTAAAATTACGCAACGGAATTTGATGCGGTTTTTTTTAATACATAGAGTGATTCAAGAGGAAGGTTTTTATGTAAAATAAATTCTGTTTTATGTACGGATGTTACAGAAAACTCATATAAACCGAAGCGAAGCGAGGGCGGGTCGCTAGTAAGTAAATAATTTTGAAAGACCTATCCAACGGCACCCCACAATATGGGGTAAACGAAAAGAAACAACCTAACCACGTTACGCATAGGGGAGCTACATAAAAAAAAACAACATTTTATTTTACCACTTTGTTGGCGATACTAGTACCTACTTACCTATGTAAATTCATGTCAAATTACAGCTTTTAGGCTGCGGATGGACGGACAAAGCGAAACTATAAGGGTTCGTAGTTTGACTACGGAACCCTAAAAACATACACTTTTCTATTTGCATGCTATTTCCTGAGATTTTCAATTAATTAAATTCAATGATTTAAAAAACATTACAGATTTGGCGAATCCCTCAAGATAAATGTGATTCCTCCAGATTATGAGAAAGCACGTCTAAGGCATAAAGATGAACCATATATATCTTAATCTGACGCGCTTGAGTAGGTACCTATTTCAAAATGACGATTATTTTTTACACATTCCTATAATGACCGCGAGTTTGATTATTCAGATTATTACATAGGAGCTTTTCTTTAGGTTCACTTAACATACCCTTTGAAAATCTGACGCGCTGGATAACATTTTTAGGGTTCCGTAGTCAAACTAGGAACCCTTATAGTTTCGCCATGTCCGTCCGTCCGTCCGTCCGTCCGTCCGTCCCCAGTCTAGCTCAGAGACTCGTAGTACTAGAAAGCTGTAATTTGGCATGAATATACATATTAGTCACGCCAACAAAGTGGTAAAATAAAATTTTGAAAAATATTTTTTTTTAATGCTCCTCCCCTACACGTAACGTGGGGATGCCTTTTTTTTTTCTTGCCTACCCCATAGTGTGGGGTGTCGTTGGATAGGTCTTTCAAAAATATTGCGGGTTTATGAAAACAATTTTTCGATTAAGGGATCCGTTTATGAAATATTAAGCTTTAAAGCGCTATTTTTTGTTAGAGTCAAGTGTCCCCCCCCCCCTACAGCCAAAACTACAAATACTAAAAATCTGAAAAATATCTTCAACGAAAGCGCATATAACGAATTTTAAAGGAAAACTATCACGGCTAAGTAGACATGATTAGTTCCTGAGATACAGGCGACTAAAGTGTTTATACCTACTAAAAATCATCTAAGACAGCGCCAAATAACTTTAAATAGAAAATTGGTTCATACATGTTGATTTTTGAGATAGTTTTTTGTGTTTGTCGTTACGGCTTCGGAACCCTATACTGAGCATGGTCCGACATGCTCTTGCCCGCTTTTATTTTTATTTTTAACCCTTACCTACGACCGCCCCCGTCATGGAAACAATCAGATTACCATACTTCTTTTTTTAATACGTAACACATGGATGACCTCAATATCTGACGCGCTCGAGTATCTCCATGCAACAGTTTTTTTAATGAATGACCGCCAAGGTCACAAATAAAGAGATTTTGTCGTTCTGTTTGCTGTTAAATATTCTTTAATAGTGATGCTAACGGATGTGTCTTAGAGCATTATGGTAGCGACACTAATTTCTTGTTAAACATATCTTAATTTATAACATCACATTTTGTTTTAAAGTTTGCAACAACTTTGACTGCTTATGGTGAAAAAAAAATGTATGAAGACCAAAGTGGCCAATATGTTGAAAAATAGTGTATCTAATACTGATTCTAAACTGGTATAACACGACATGGTGTTTACTTCTTTACAGATAAAGTTATTGCTGTTAGTATTCACTAAGAGCGAATTTTACCAAAACACCAAGTTATCGATAAGTAACTCTTTACTTGATTGGGTTAGTCATATCATAAAAAACGCTTCTCTTATGAAAACCAACGTCTAATTACCGCAAAATAATGAATCACGGAATACTTGAAACCTACATCAACAATAATATTTTAAAATAAAAACCAGAATCTGTTTATTAAAAACAATACTGTTTAGTTACTATAACAAGTATCCAATCAAGAAAGAGTTGAGAAACTTGGTGTTTTGGTACATAAAACGTGTCTACGACATGTTTGTTTAGTGACAGCAAGTGAAAATCAGATATAACGAATGTGAAATGCGACTACTTATTTGGTACTTACATTTATTCAACTTTTAATGCAATTCTTTTATTAGTTTTAAATAATATTTAGGCTGTTAACTAAGTACACAAGTACACAATTACAATCTCTCCTTTCTCTGCTGAGTAATAGGTACATACTTTTTTACAATTTTATTACCTAATGTGTATTTTTGGCTATGAATTTTTTATCCGTTTTGATGTTTTCTTTTGACATCTATCAAGTACAGTTTTGATTCCACGAAGAACCATATTTTGGGTAACTATTTGGATTTTGTTTGCGACGACGACCTAGTTAGCTTTGCCCTGGACTTCGAAAAGGATATAACGACATGCCTAGGCATCAATACGAACCCCGTGAGTATGCTAATATGCATTATATTTATGGAGAATGCAAAGGCAATGCCAATGCAGCTGCTGCATTGTACGCAAGCAGATATCCGAATACTCGTCATCCCGATTACCGAGTTTTTGTAAGAGTCCACAATGCTTTTTGTGAAGGGAGAATGCCTGGTCAAAGTGTGGGTGGTAATGGCGAAGGCAGACCTCGAGATACGAGCATTGAGGAACTTGTGCTCTCTGAACTGGAAACAGATCGCTCAACTTCTACACGAGCTATATCAAGAAGTTCAGGCATTACAAAGTCGACCGTTCACAACATTTTAAAAAGACACCAACAATACCCATTCCATATCACAAGGGTGCAAACTCTGGAGCCTAGGGACTATGCTCCTAGAGTAGAATTTTGTCGTATCATGTTAAGAAAAATGGAAGAAGATCCAATGTTTTTCGATAAAATTCTGTGGAGTGACGAATCTACCTGCCAAAGAGATGGTTTCTTCAACATGCATAACTACCTACCATAGCTGGCAATTAAAAGGAGAGAATCCACATTTAATGCGAGAGGATCACTCCCAATATCAATTTAAAATTAATTTGTGGTCGGGGATCTTAAACGGGAAAATAATTGGTCCTTTTGAGCTATCCCAGACTTTGAATGGAGCCAGATATTTGGAGTTCCTTGAAAACGAACTTCCCATTTTATTGGAAGATGTGCCCTTAAACGTAAGAACGACGATGTGGCTGCAAAATGATGGTTGCCCTGCTCATTTCGCGGTTCAAGTTCGAAATTACCAAAATGAAACTTTTCCTAATAGATGGATCGGCCGTGCGGGTCCTATAGCATGGGCTCCACGCTCTCCGGACCTGAACCCGCTGGATTTTTTTTTTTGGGGTTGCTTAAAAGAAAAAGTTTACTCCAAACCAATTAACTCTGTGCAAGAACTGCGTCAAAATATTCAAACGGCTGTTCAAGAAATTACCGAACGACAGTACACCCGAATGTTAAAAAGAAATTTTATTAAAAGGGGCAGAGCTTGTATCAGAGTTGAGGGAAGGCAGTTCGAACACTTGTTATAGTACCTAAACAGTATTGTTTTAATAAACAGATTCGGTTTTTATTTACAAATATTATTGTTGATGTAGGTTTCAAGTATTCTGTGATTCATTATTTTGCAGTAATTAGACGTTGGTTTTCATAAGAGAAGCGTTTTTTATGATATGACTAACCCAATCAAGTAAAGAGTTACTTATCGATAACTTGGTGTTTTGGTAAAATTTGCTCTTAGTGAATACTAATAGCAATAACTTTATCTGTAAAGACGTAAACACCATGTGTTATACCAGTTTAGAATCAGTATTAGATACACTATTTTTCAACATATTGGCCACTCTGGTCTTCATACATTTTTTTTTTACCATAAGCAGTCAAAGTTGTTGCAAACTTTAAAACAAAATGTGATGTTATAAATTAAGATATGTTTAACAAGAAATTAGTGTCGCTACCATAATGCTCTAAGACACATCCGTTAGCATCACTATTAAAGAATATTTAACAGCAAACAGAACGACAAAATCTCTTTATTTGTGACCTTGGCGGTCATTACAGTGAAGCAAGGTGCTAATTATTAAGAAAATAGAAAAGTTCGATTATCTCGAAAACCATGCAACTTTTACTAAACCTGTAAGTCCTTTTTAGGGACCAGCCTGAGGTGCCCCATGGATGGGTAGAAGGTTATCCATTATTTACTGGACACCCTGTATATGACGCTCGAGTAACTCCCGATTTCGCATCGTGGGCTCCCCTACTATTACTATTCTTACCTAGGCGTACTTTTAGTATAGCGCGATAGCTCTTAGGTGCTTCGGATTGGTCCTTCTCTCTCACTCGCTCTTAACAAGTGCGTATGTCTTTTAATTAAGTCCAAAAGTGTAAACATGTCTACTGCACATGGTGTGTGAGTACCTAAGTACAGTTGGCAATAAAAGCTTGTCTCAAAAATAAATAGGTACTATTGATTGAAGCTTATTTAAATATTTATTGTAAACATTTTATGACCTTTGGGGACCCGCCCAGACCGCACTGGAATGTAGATTTATTTACAATTTAATACAGAAAGCTTTGTATCTGTTTGTAGGTGGAAATATTGAAAAATAGAATTTTTGAGCAATTGCAAGTTCCCAAAACCATACTTGTTTCCATATTTCTAGAAGTAATGTCATTTACCGAAGTGTTCTTTGACGAAGAAGAAGCAATCGTTCTAATGGGCAAATGCTCGCATTGTAGGACTCGTCGTGAAAACTATCACCGTACAATTACGTTAAATGAATTGTTTTGCAACTGTGGGGTTATTATGACGTATCTGTGCAATTCATTTCACGCTGAGAGAAAAGGACAGAGTTATGTAACAGCTAAGTATAGCTCCGTTCTTTACGCTCACCGTAAAATAAACTGCATAGCCATGTCATAATAACCCCCCTGTTCAGTCAACTGTTTTACGTCGATAATTATGTAAAGAGTTATTAGTAGAATAGAATAGAATAGAATAGAAATCGTTTATTCTTCAGTTATCGCTATCATTAAATGTTATCAATAATGCTTCAAGTTAAGTATTAAATAATTAAAGAGATTTACCGCCTGTTTCACAATCGACAAGTAAAGGATATTTGACGGATAAGTTTAGCCCTTTCTTTGTCGTACACTTGAAAATAGACAAGGAGAGAGACAACTTTATGTGACAGATAAATTTACTTGTCGATTGTGAAACAGGCCCTTAGCATAAAAGTATAAGAAATGTATTGAAATATTAGAATTTAATAGAAATGTTGGCAAACAAGTACCGCTGTGATAGTTGCAGTAAACAATTTTCCTAAGTACTAGGTACAAAGAACACATTACGAGCATCCGTAGACTTCGAATATTATTCCATTGCATTGGCAAATAGTTTTAATCAAGGCGATGTTATCTGTGGTTATTTCAGTTCCTGTCTGTTGAAACAGAACTGACAGTATTTGATAAGATCAATAATAGAACCCTATCAGGTGATGATTTGGTGGTTTTAACTGGATTGACTTGGAAAAATATTGATACGATACAATAGACATACAACTTTTCACCTCAGCAGCGAGAACAACACAGCGTGAAGCTGGTAGGGCCAACGCAGGTCTTCCGTTGTGACCATTTAGTGAATACACGACTAAATAACGACACGATCGCATATGCATCAATCACAAGCATTCTTGCAAAATACTAATAAAATAAAAAGTGGAAAAAATAAACATGAAACAGATAAAACCTGTCACTCAACTTGATGCCGTAGTGCAAACACAACTTTATACAGCTTTATGTAGACTGTGGCTTTAAAAAAAACCTAAATAGGCCTTGTCTATGGCTATTGGCTATGGCGGACAAATTAACAAAAAATACATCGTCATTTACATTAAATAGCTGTCTTCGTCACTGGACTCGCTCATATTTATTTATTATTACTTTTATTATATCCAACTATTATCGAAATTAGATAACGTAGCGTAACAGAAAAGTAACAAAAAACATTTTTTTTTAAGTACAATAATCCCGCTATTTTTGAAATGCGTTCTGAAACTGCTCCCGCGGTTTATGTCACGAAATTAAAGATTGTTAAAACGATAACAAAATTATGTAGATACATGATAAACTTCTTATTTTTCATTAATTTTGTATTCAAAACATTAAATAAAAAAAATGATTGTACCTACTGTATAAAATAGTTATCATAAACACATTTCAAACTTTAACAGATAGTTTTATTTGCAATTTTACGGTTATGTGTGCATCCGAACGTGCGTTTCTTTTTGGGCCTACTACCTATGTGTGGAATTGGAAAATCGAACTTCGAATCAAGTTGTTTCTATCGCTCGCTTTTTTCCTATCGAAGTGAAAGTGACAGAACAAAGTGAAGTTAAATTTTTTCGAATGTTGTGAGTAGCCCCAGCACTGCTCACGGCATTTCAAAAAAATAATTAAAAAGCTACTTTGCCTCTCGCTCGCAGCAAAATTCAATTTTGCTCACTGTTTTTAAGCAGCAAAACCTGCTTGTTTGAGCTGCTGAGGTTAAAAATATATTTTCATCTCTCCTGTTCGGAAAGTTTAATTTGAATGGCCGGATGGAAAATTGCGTTTTCACCCCTAGGGTGGAAAGTATTTTTTTTTAATAGTTACTATTGGCCACGGATTCTATGATAATTGAGCTACGTCATTATATTAAAATAAAAGCTTTTCATATATCTAAACTCAGCTATACGTTAAACGACGTATTTATTACGATCTAATACTCCCATATTAAAATGTTTTTACGACTGATCTATTTTTTTCGCAATTGCAGAAAATCAACATTTAAAATTATTCCTCTATTCTGCTGCCCGCCATAATGCCTTTGCCTGTATAGCATGACACTTTTTTATCACGTCACGGCATGTCCATCTAGAAAATACACATACTGCCAACATTAGAAAAGTTTAATCGAGTTGGTCACGACCAAGGAGCTTATACAACGTTAGAGGTTGAACGCCGAACATCCGTTTGATACAAGAAATCAGACCTTTATTACGTCACGAATATATTCCATCTCTTTCCTCACAGTCGAAATGAAAAGTAGAATGTCTAACTCGGGTGAAATTACCCATTTCCCCTCAAAATATTGGCAATATCTCGGTTGAAATGGGTCACTTTCAACCCTTGGTTATCAATCTACTATAGTAACCTTGCGAAATAACTTTCAACGTAGCTCATTACAAGCCATAATAGTGTTTTTAACAAAATTACGAACTGCAAGTAGTAACAAATTGATTTCGAAAATGTTGCAAATGCCGCGAGAGCAAACCGTTTCCAATTACGTAGATAGTGTTATTGCATCGTTCGAAAAAGGTTTACTTCCGTATCAATTCGGCATCGACTCGCATAGCAAATCAAATCAAATCAAATCAAATTTATTCACTTGAGAAGCGGTTACAATGGTTTTTTAACATAGAAAAGTACAGCGCTCTCGCTGGCGACACCAGCAAGCAAATATGTATAAGTATAGAAAATAAAAAAAACTTAAAAATTACTTCTACTAATAATCTTAAAAATCATTAATACAATTCTAGTTTTCATGCGTAATAGTGCACATTATTTGTTATTAATATGTTTTAAGGATAAGAATTCTTTAACACAATAAAATCTCTTTTCCAGCAACCATTTACATAGCGCACTCGCAAATCTATTATAGGGCAATGTTTTAATTTCTTCAGGAATATTATTGTATATCTTAATAGCCATGCAACAACAATTTCTTTGGCGTAATTTTGAGGATACCTTGTGTTGAATTTACAAACATTTTTAAGCTGAGTAAATAAATTGAAGTTTGATTTCACAAATTTGCACATTTCCAATATATATAGTGATGGATGAGTGAGTACCTTTAATTCGTCAAATAATTGTTTGCATGATGTAAGCGGTGGCTTGTTACATATAGCCCTTATGCATTTTTTTTGGCTGATGAATAATCTTTCAATGTCGTAAGAATTACCCCACAGCAAGAGTCCGTACGTAAGCACTGACGCCACATAGCCGTGGTACGCTATCAGCGCTGTTTCTTTATTGACAACTGCTGCAAGCCTCCGAATTGGATACACAAAACGATTTATCATTTTACATTTCTTATTAATTTGAGGTCTCCATGAAAAATTATTATCTAATATTATACCTAGAAATTTATGCTCATCAGATTCAGATATAATTGTATTATCATATTCTACGTTAATGTCAAGACCTCCTTTTCGATTAAAAAATTGAATATATTTTGTTTTATCAAGATTTACTTTTTAATTATTAGATTCTAACCATATTATTAAATTTTTTATTAAGTTATTAATATCATCGTTGTATGTACTTATATTTTTACACGGAATTACTACCGAAATATCGTCAGCAAATAGAACACACTTATATTTACTTATTGGGTAGGTCATTGATATATAACAAGAATAGCAAAGGGCCCAAGACGCTACCCTGTGGTACACCTACATCGTTTCGTGCGTAGTTAGACCTATTACAGCCCGATAGCAATTTATCGTCAATGTTGTCTACTTCCACACACTGAGTTCTGTTACTTAAGTAGCTTCTCAACCAATCCAGGGTAACGCCTCTTAAACCATACATTTCACATTTAAGCAAAAGACGTTCATGTGATACAAAATCAAAAGCTTTACTCATATCGAAAAATATGGCTGAGACAGGATTATTATTATCAACATGTTCAACTATACTACTGACCAACGTAAAAGTGGCTAATGAGGTGGATTTACCTTTCTGAAATCCGTTTTGCTCATTTTTTATTACATTATGCTTATTACAAAAAGATGTGATCCTATTGTGCATCGCTTTCTCGAAGATTTTAGACAAAACAGGTACCATGGTAATTGGACGATAAGTGTTTAATTCCTCCTTATTGCCTTTTTTATGCAATGGTTTTATCACAGAAATTTTTAACTTTTCTGGAAAAATACCTTGTGTGAATGATAAATTCACCAAGAAACTGATCACACACGCGATTTGAGGGGCACATAACTTTATGATCGAAGTTGGTATCTCGTCATATCCCACTGCAGTGGTATTTTTTAACGATTTAATGATTTTAATAATTTCGGATTGGTCACTTGGATATAAAAACATTGTTGCACTTGTAGTATTCATATTATGTAATGGGTGATCCTTGTAATTGTAATTATTTTTAGTTAAAGGGGTTTGGGTAAAAGTGTTGTCGTTTGTAAAAGTCATACATTTTCAAGATGAGCGGCCATTAGCAAAAGTGGTAAATTATGATAGAATTATTCAAAATAAACATATTTTGTTATTTAATGTAATACTCTTAAGTGCATCGGTGCCGAGATATTTAATATTCTTACCCAGGTGTCCTTTTAGTACCAAAATCTGAACACTTCAATCTTAAATATTTTGGCTCTGATATTATTAAACGCCGTAAATTAAATACATATATGTATATTTCGAGGCCCTCTTAATAACTATGTAAAAATAATCTTTGGCCGCTGAAAAAAAATATGTCAATATTCTTCAAACAAAGGGTCTGGCCGATCTACCATGTAAAATTGCCCCTGGCAGAAAATATAGGTTTCTTACGTGTGTTTATTAACCTTATTACAAGATATAATTTTACGAAGTTTTAACCCTAAAATGCTCTTGGTTTTGAAGAAAAATGGAAAAGTAAAAAATATGTTTTTATTTTTTTGTAGCCAAACTAATGATTCGATTTCTTTGTAATTTGGATATATTATGTACCTATTAATAAACTATTGTCAAAAAAAAAATCATTGTTCAAAATCATTTATGAAGGGTTTAAAATTGACTTTATTTTTTTTAAGATTTTTTTTTAATACTTACGAGATACCTCTTATTTTAGTTATTTTATGCGGAATCTTATATTTCGTAACATATATTTTTTGCAAAAAAATCTATTTGGGGCAACAGGGTAAAAATATCTTACTAATGTATATACTTAAAAATCCTCCATTCATTAATATCAACAATGGGCGGGAATTTAACTATCTTTTATTTTTTCCCACCAGTGTTATAGGGACAGCCACAGCTTCTTTTTTAGTTCCTTGGTATTATAATAATCTTAAGAGTAAAGAACTATGTATCTAAAGAAAAAAAAAGGTAAGATTGTTAACACCGCTACATTATAATAATACTAGGTTAGGTTAGGTTAGTTCATAATCTATCTTTATCGGTTGTTTAAATCTCACGGATTGTTTATTAACTTGCGGTGTTCACAATCCTACGGTAATAGGTATATACTTATCAATCAACAACTTTTCTAGAGCAATTTTATTAAAAAAAACTAAAGGTAAATATTTAACACATTTTATTAAAATCCTTACACCTAAACATAAGGAGACATAGGTACATCTACGTGAATTAAGACTAAGATTACTCAGGCATTAATAATAATAATTAATCATCCTCATCACTATCGGTATGAATAGTAATATTTATACCATCGTTCTTGAACAAGGAGCTGAGTTTTTGGTTAGGACGCGGAAATCTAGATAAAAATCTGCCATATGATAAGTAATATATGACTGCCGCTACATGGGAGCAACAGCCAACCGTTCTCAACCCATTTGCACATTCACAGCAATACTGTTCGATTGCATGTATTCCCCTTTTTTCGGCATGATACTTTATGAAGCATCTATATACCTTTTTAGACATATGTCGAGAATGTATCTGTATTTTAAGAATATTTGTATGATCCTTGACGTAGGCCATATTCATGTTATCATTTTCGTCTAGAACCTCGGCTAAATATGAAATAGCTTGCCCGAATTGGTAACTTCCCGTAAATAACAACTTTAATTCATACTCCGTTAGTTGGGGGAAATCAGCAATAGAATTATTAGCGGAAAAAATCTGAAATGGCAGTTTTTTCCGCAACCAACCCTTGTCTTCTACCGTTGCTGCTAAATCATTTTTTTCATCGCATTTTTTCAGGCTCATTACTTCATAAATCTTGCTGGACATGTTGGTATCAGACTTTAGACGTTTCCCAAAACGATTTAAAAGATATGAAGCTATGCGATAAAAGCTCTTTATTTTAGGGAGCATCTTGTTGTCGAGTGTTTGATCTAAAAGTTTAAATCTTTGTTTAAGTGCCCCGTGTACTGCCTCTACAACCCAACGAACTTTTGTAACGTACCGCGAGTAGTTAGCTTCTTGAGTGGTTAATTGTTTTCGTTCGCCTTTCATAGAAGGCATCATAACTCGACAGCCTTTTGACTCAAGAAGAGGTACTGCATCTCGAAAGCCTCGGTCTAAAACAAATATGTCGCCGGGTTGCAGGAGGTTGGTTAAACTGTCGATAACTTTTATCATGATACTTGCGTCATTCTCATTAGCCTAGCATGTCAATAATAAATCCGTCAGTTGTGCAAATCGTGAATGGCTTACATAAGTGCGTTTTTTTTTGCCCAGAATATGATTTTCGTTGATACTCATTATTATTGTTTTTTTGATGATAGGCGTACGTGCCACCGCAAATGAGTATTAAGCAGTTTTTGACATCAAAAAGTTTACTTGCAAGTTCCGAAGTGTGGTTTGCTATAAGCCATTCCCTACTAAATGCATTAAGGCCAAACTGAAACGGAAGTACATGACTTTCGAAAGATGAAATAACATTTGACACGTATTCAGAAACCATTTGCTCTCTTGAAAGTTCTAGCATTGAAGAAATTAATTTATTGCTACAGCCAGTTCGAAGTTTCATTAAAAATACGACGATAGCTTGTAACATGTCACTCGGGATATCATTTTGATTAAAGACTAATTCGGTTTGTATAATATCAACATTTTCCCGGGTAAAACCGGTCATAACAGCGAACTGGTTGTCAAGGTTGCTTTTAGTAACGATTTTCTCTAATAAAGTTAATGGTTTTTGAATTGCCAAACTCCCAAATAACTCTACTATTTCAGTTACCTTGATTGTAGCTGTAGTCGAATAAACTGTGATCTGGTCTAAAACATCTTGATAAGTGGTCATTAATCAAATGTGAGGGACAGCATCTGTTTTCAACTGGTATGTATATGTTTTTTTTAGCATAAACTTCTAATCTAGCATTTTTGGGCACTGTTTTTAATGTATTAGCGTTGGAGCAAATAAAGCAATATCGATGAGTAATAGATAATGTTCGATTTAATGGTAACTCAACACTTTCAGCCTCAGTTTGCCTTTTAGAAGCAACTCTGAATGTAGTATCTTCATCTCCGCTGCTTGATTCACTTGTTAAATATTTATTTGAATTCACAATAACTTTCTTGCGGTAAGCTTTTGTGCGGCAAGAAGAACATATAATATCACCTATCTCAAAATCTTGAGATAGTGAAGTCGAAAAGAACTCTACATCCTGAGATGACGCTAGTATTTTCTTGTTACCAGACGTTTTATAAAATCGTATTTTGCAACTATCGCATTCACGTTTACTACGCTCACTGTTTGATGACATTTTAATGATATAATTCCAAGATAATATATAATACCTTTCAAGAATCCATTTACACTTAATCGATAACAGTATCTTATGAAAACTTACGTACAAACAATTATGATGAAGTACATTAGGTACAGTAAATCTGGGTAATTTTCAATACTCAGGTATCATTGAGCGAAACTTAAAATAGATTTCCCAAAATGGTTTGCGTCAGTTTATTTATATACAATGAAGTTAATTGTGATCTATATTTTTATGTACCTTTTTTTATTTACAAACATTTAATCGTTTAATATAACTTTAAGGGACAGTTAATGTTTCCTGAGCATTCTAAGTTTCCAGGATCGACTGAAGTAGTTAAGTGACATAGGTACCTACTAATTACCTACTTCAAATATCATTGTTAATATAAAATAATTTGCCAGCACAATAAATGCAGTATAAAGAATTTAACATAACTGTATCACTTCCGTCATAGTCTGAATATCTTCCACACTGCGAGCATCTTTCAAGCATTACAATTCCTTCATCCAGTAGACACACGTATAAAGAGGGTAGTGCGTCGCGGTACAGTGGAACTAGAATTCTGGTTGGCAGGTTAATTTGTTCAAAGATTTCAGATTTGATCGTTTCCACCTAGGTATAAAATAAAATTAAAGTAACTAAACTTCCTGCATCTTTACGAGTACTAACTGAAAGAGTATAAAGCATGACTAAAAATACTTACGTTTTCCGTTAGGGATAGCAGATGCTCATTTTCGATATAGTTTTGTATGCATTGCTCTAGACGGGCTTCTATTGCATTATATGCTTTTAAATACAAACTTTGGACACGTTTCCTAAACACCTTGCGTATCGCATTACGTTTATCCATAACGCATAAGATAGGTGAAAAACGATTATGGTTTCCCGCCATTATTTACTTTTAATTTGTAAGCGGCATAGACAAATGTACAATACAACCATCGCATAAGGTACAGCCCGTAAATTAAAAAAGGCACGGTGATGTTCGAACGCGTATACATTCCAAATTCAAATTCAAATTCAATTCGAATTCGAATGAATGAGCTCAAATTAAAATTGAAATTGTAGATGTTTTATTGAAGTAGTTTTTAAACCGTTTTGTATTTAGAAACAAATTATAAGAAATATTGTATTTGCGTAGTGAAATTAATATTTAAGTAGTAAAGAGAAAAAAGTTTTATACTGACTGCTTTTACCACATTCTGAATTAATCATGAAGGATTTTTACGTATATACATTAGTAAGATATTTTTACCCTGTTGCCCCAAATAGATTTTTTTGCAAAAAATATATGTTACGCAATATAAGATTCCGCATAAAATAACTAAAATAAGAGGTTGTCCCTATCTCGTAAGTATTAAAAAAAAAATCTTAAAAAAAATAAAGTCAATTTTAAACCCTTCATAAATGATTTTGAACAATGATTTCTTTTTTGACAATAGTTTATTATTAGGTACATAATATATCCAAATTACAAAGAAATCGAATCATTAGTTTGGCTACAAAAAAATAAAAACATATTTTTTACTTTTCCATTTTTCTTCAAAACCAAGAGCATTTTAGGGTTAAAACTTCGTAAAATTATATCTTGTAATAAGGTTAATAAACACACGTAAGAAACCTACATTTTCAGCCAGGGGCAATTTTACATGGTAGATCGGCCAGACCCTTTACCCAATGCCCTTTATAAAGAATTCATTAAAAATAGTGGCGACTTCTTTTGGGTTGGTAATTATTTGATCCCCATTTCTTATTTTTTGCAATTTAGGTGGTTTTTAAGTTCTATAAACCTTATTTTGAATAAGGTTCCACGAAGCTTTGCATTTATTTTTAGATGTGTTAAGATAGACGGTATTTTCTTTTTGTTGAGAATTGCGTATACATAGTTTAAGAATTTTCGAGTAGTTATAGTATTTTATTTTTGCCTCTCCAGATTTAGTTGAATAGAAATTAAATCGTAGCTTTCTTTTAGTTGTACATGATTTTTTTATTCCTTTGGTTATCCATATATTTTTCTTTATTCTATTTGATAATTGGATCCTATTCTTCGGAAAACATAATTTAAAAAACAGTACAAATATATCATGAAATTCCTCAAAAGCGCTATTTAACCTTTTCGACGCTATGTCAGATATAGTCTAAACTCACACGCCAATGACAGCTAAACACCAGAGCTAACATCAACCTTACCTCATTGACACTCCAGTCTATTTTGCCCTGTCAACCATGACGGATATTTCCGTCGTTGGCGTTGAACCAGTGGTGCGGATATATCCGTCAATGGCGTGGAAAAGGTTAATGAAGGTTGGCTAAGAACATTACACCAGGTAAGACTTTTTAAACATTCACAGAATTTGACCATATTTTCATGACTAAGGTCCCTTTTCGTGATGTACCAATTTTCAATTGAGGGCTTTTTATGTTCAGTATAGAATGCTAGTGTTTGCCCAGTGTGATCAGAGAGGCCTAAATCATGTACAGTAGCGACCCCATTTGGTTCGTTACTAATGATGTGATCGATACATGAGGTGAATCGTGTCGGGGTATCTATATGAAAGTGGTAGTTGTAATTTTGAACAATTGTTTGTAATTCTCGGCTATCCTTTGAATCTTCCATTGTATTTATATTAAAGTCACCTGTTACAATTATTTTGAAGGATTTACGCTTATGCAGTTTATGCAGAATATTTTCTAAGTTTTTTAAGAATATAAAAGTTGTATTGGGTTTAGGTACTCTATAAAGGCATATTACTATTGTTTTATATTCTGGTATTTCGATACCACAACATTCAAAATTTTGTTCAGTCGCTACATTTCCAAGAAACGATAACTGCTTATACTCAACATGCTTTTTACACAGAATTGCGACCCCTCCACGCTTTTGAGACTGTCGTGAGAAATATGAAGCCAGCTCATAATCTTTAATTGAGATATTTTTTTCATGTCCTGATTTAATAAATGTTTCTGATAAACAAATAATATCAATATCAACATATTTATTAAAAAGTTCAAGTAGACATACTTCCAAAATTTCCTTTTTATTTAATAGTCCAGCAATATTCCTGGTGAAACAAAGTGACGTTATTCACGAAAGGAATTATTATTTATCACGTGATTACTCAATGGCTGTTCATCCGTTTGCGTGGCTTGGTCTATACAGGGTGTCCCAGAAACCAACGTCAACCCGCCTAGGGCTGATAGAGCAGCTCATAAGCTATCGATTTAACCCCCATGTATGTTCAGCAATTGTTATTAGTTTCCGAGATATTAATCATTTTCATCGGATTTTTTGTCATTTTTCCTTATGTCCGTGATACGAGAAACCCCTAAATACATGTATTTATACACTTTTTTTTCAGTGTTTTCTTGCATGATTAGAATCACTGTGAAATAAGGAAGTTTTTAAAGCTACATGCCATTTTTTTTTTCATTACAACTTTTTGAGTAAACACACAAAGTTTATTTTTCCATACTTGGTGAAAAACAAACGCGGGGTTCCCTTAGTATGGAGAAAGTAACTCTGTGCGATTACTCAAAAAGTTGTAATGAAAAAAAAATAGCATGTAGCTTTAAAAACTTCCTTATTTCACAGTGATTTTAATCATGCAAGAAAACACTGAAAAAAAAGTGTATAAATACATGAATTTAGGGGTTTCTCGTATCACGGACATAAGGAAAAATG
This sequence comes from Acleris laterana, assembly GCA_963966035.1. Lineage (NCBI taxonomy): Eukaryota > Metazoa > Arthropoda > Insecta > Lepidoptera > Tortricidae > Acleris > Acleris laterana. The sequence goes on along the minus strand of OZ014438.1, from coordinate 50,768,555 downwards.
ACAAAAAATCCGATGAAAATTATTAATATCTCGGAAACTAATAACAATTGCTGAACATACATGGGGGTGATTCAGATGCCCCTTGAGGTGCTCTACCTCTGGACTTCCGCTTGACACTACTTCCTGGGACACCCTGTATAATTATGCATATTTTTTTGTTCGTTATAGTTATAACCTGCTATGTGCGCGATAGTTTTTATAATGCCCTGAAATATTGTTCTTATACCGTAGTTGTTTACCACACCGGTTGACCTGTGAAACATGTCATAATCAAAAGTCAGGTCAAGGTTTGAGTCTAATAAGAAGGCATATTCGTAATTAAGGTTATCAAGATAAAGTAGATTATTAAATTTTTCAATCCTCCAGTTATATATCGTGCCTACATTACACTTATACGTTGGTAAGCATATAATAATATTTGTATGATTTAAATTCAGCAATATTTCCCTTATCTTAGTTACTAAGTTAAAATAATCTCTCGTTTCATTAAAATCTTCTTTCATTAAAATCTTAGCAGACAGTGGCTTATAGAAAATCATACAACAGAGCTGGCTTGTCAACTTTTTAACGCTAGAAACTGTATTTTACTGATTTGTAGGTAATGGTACTTACGCATATCACCAGAAGAGCAGCAACAGCGAGTACCAAAGAAAATCGTTTTCAGGACATAAAAAGACACATTTGTGTAAACCGTTCACAATTTGCACGTCGGATGGGTTTATTGTTGATATGTTGGGGCCTTATCATGCAACCGAAAACGACGCAACTATAATGAAAAAAGTTATTGACAGCATGGGTAACTTACTCCAAAGTGGAGATATATTTGTCCTCGATAGGGGCTTTAGAGATGTTGTTCGTTTGCTGGAGTCAAAAGGATACAGAGTAATGATGCCCTCTATTAAAGGCAAACGGAAACAGTTGAGTACCAAAGAGGCTAATGAATCCCGAGACGTGACCAAAGTTCGTTCGGTAGTAGAGGCAATCCACGGTGCATTTAAGCAGTACAATGTTGAGTAAGATAAAAAGCTTTTTTGGGATTGCATCATATTTTCTGAACCAGTTCGGCAAGCCCCCTCAGACAATCGGGTCCATATTGGCTCATATAAAATTGTTCTTTCGAATTTTTATTCAAATACCAATTTGTGACTACACTCATCATTACTCCGAAAAATTTTGCTCATTCTTTTTTTTTTCATACTTTTTTAAGTCATAATCATCGCAACTGATAATATATTTTTTCAAAAAACTGTTAGTTTTTTTAGATTTTTATAAATCTAACCTAACCTAACCTAATTTCATCTACACTTAAGATATTTAAGACATTCTGAAAAGTGTACGGTTCCATGAATATCTAAATATATATAACTCAAAGGTGACTGACTGACTGACATAGTGATCTATCAACGCACAGCCCAAACCACTGGACGGATCGGGCTGAAATTTGGCATGCAGGTAGATGTTATGACGTAGGCATTCGCTAAGAAAGGATTTTGATCAATTCTACCCCCAAGGGGATAAAATAGGGGATGAAAGTTTGTATGAAACTTTGTCAATTTTAAATCGATCGGGCTGAGACTTTGCATGCATAAAGCTACTATGACGTAGGCATTTGTGGATAAAGGGTAATACAAAATTAATGGGTGGCGTAACAGTTTTGCTGGCCGGAGACTTTCGGCGGACTCTACCAGTGGTGCCAAAAGGAACCAGAGCTGACGAAGTAAAGTCGTGCATTAAGAAATCTAATTTGTGGCCCCAGGTTAATATTCTTAACACTTTCGTGCGAGCACCGTCGTTAGACGTCAAATAATGGTGAAAGCATCGTGACACACTTTTTTCCCATACAAAAAGGATCGACGTATACAGGGTGTTTGGCAGTCGGGTGTAGGGGTTTTTAGGGATGATAGTAAGGGTCATTCTGAACATTTTTGACCACATTTACTATTATGCTAAGTTTCACGGTTTCAGAGATATTGATCATTTTAATAGGATTTTTTGTCATTTTTCCTTATGTCCGTGATACGAAAAACCCCTTAATTCAAGTATTAATTTAAAAAAAAAACAGTGTTATCTTGCATGACTTGAATCACTATGAAATAAGGAAGTTTTAAACCTACATGCCATTTTATTTTCCTTACAACTTTTTGAGTAACCTCACAAAATTGGTTTTTCCATACTTGGTGAAAAACAAACGCGGGGTTCTCTTAAATGATTTCTTATGAACGTTCCGCCGCATGCGGTAAATATAATGTTCACAAATAGAGAAACAACGCCTAATCACGTCAACGTCGATGAACGTTTCGGCGTTTGTGATCAATATAATGTTCATCAATGTAAGAACAACGCCTAATCACGTTAACGTTTATGAACGTTCCGCCACATGTGATCAATTTATACCTCATAAATGAGGTACCAACGTTTAATCACAGTAACGTTTGTAAACGTTGTGCCACATACTAATAATAAATGCGTCTGCAGAAGGTCACAACAACTTATGAAGTTGGCGTTTATAAACGTTCCGTCGTATAATATGTATGTACCAAAAGTACATATTAAAACAACGTTTATAAACGAACATTTTAGAGTACGTTTGGTTATGATAAATCTTTACATTTCTTCAAAAAATAATAAAGAAATTATGGGAAATCAAACAAATATTATAAGCTTGTTTAATATTTATTAAAAAAATCAACAATAAAGAAATTAAACGAGTTCTTAGTAAAAAATGGCATATTTTGCACTATTTGTTAGCGTCAATAAGTTTTACAAAATAAACATCATCTATGAATGAAACAAACCCACTACTCTATCTATGCTCGAAAACGCACTTCTTTAAACAAAAATAAATCTCTTCTGTATATAAACTATTACACACCTAATGTTAGTAGCTTTAATGTTCTTAGCATTAATGAGTCTTGATCAAACCCCTTCCTAAAATACAGTAACTAATCAAATCACAGACTTATAAAATACCTACTGATAACTTTAATTCAGTCTTAGTATCGTATAACAATCAAATTGATATTTTAATAATAATAACTATCAAACAAAACATCAAATTGAATTAGATTGAGTGTGCCACTCCTCAAAGCATACTGCACATAGCGCTGGCTTCTCTTCACACCCTTTACACCTAATACTAGTCTCCCTTCGAATCTTTTTCTTTGTGCACATTTTGCACTTCATGTAGTTGGATGTCTTCTTTGAGTTAGCTCGAACTGGAATTTTCTCAGGGCAGTGATTAAAATTTTCGGTGTTTTCAACGCTCACGGATGGCGGCAAAAAATCATTTCTATCCTTTAACCTATTGTCGTATTTGTTGTGTTTCATTAGCATCTCTGGTTTTAGGTGAGACGTCACGTTTATGAGTTGCTTGATCAAATCCTCTCGATATGTCAAAAAGTCGTATTTCTTGCTATTATTTTTGCAATACTTTCTATACAAAAAGAAGCTATTCCACACAGCAAGATCTAACAAATGAAAGAAAACCTTTCTATACCACCTCAAAGTTTTTCTCGGTGAAGAATAATATGATACCATTTGGTCTGCTCGGTCAATACCCGACATAAATTGGTTGTATCGTGACACTTCCTCAGGTTTCATACGTCTCATTCTGTACCTATTGGAAACCTCTATCAGTTTGGGATGGTTTAAAGTTTTGACCATAAGAACAGGCCTCTTATCGACCCATTTGGAGACATACACTTTATTTTTACGCACCCAAACATGATAATTTTTCTTGAGTTTCTTCAGTGTTATGTATTTGGGGTTATCTTTTCTATTGCTACGTAAAGTTCCAGTGGTATGCGTTTTCAAAACCAATAGTTTTTGCGATAAAGTCACTGAATTGTAGTAATTGTCCATATATAAATTATGCCCTTTCAATAAATAGGGTCTCATTAATCTCAATACAATTTTTTCAGTCTTTTTTCCTTTTTCATCTTGTTCATCATTTCCTGCATACATTAGAATATTGAGAACATATCCATCAGAAGTAGTCAACTCGTAAAATTTTATTCCATACCGCGCCTTTTTGGACTTTATGTATTGTCTAAAGGCTAAACGACCCCGAAACAAAAGCAGAGATTCATCCAAAGAGAGATCTTTTGTTGGTTTGTAGCAATCGCGGAAGTTTTTGGTAACAGCATCTATAAACTTTAAGATCTTTTCTTTTCCTGGAGCGTTCAACTCAGATAAACATAAGCATCTCAATATTTGTTCGAATCTGCGCGCAGACATAACATACTGAAAAATCGGATGGTAGTATAATGGATCGCTGTAGGTAAAAAGCTTTCGTTTTTTAGGGACGTTCACTTGTCCCATAAGAAGACATAATCCCAAAAACTTCAATATTTCTTCACGGTTTGTGTCTTTATAATTGTAACGGCGTGAATTTCTGGTTGTAGGTCTATTTGTAGTACACAGTGCTCTTCCATAATCGTTTGTTCTTGCAACTATGAAGTCAACAATATGCGCAGGAAATAGTTGATCAAAGACATGTTTTACCGAGGCGTTTGGTCCTAGTTCGAATGGATACCTGCAAAACTGTTATCAAAATCTAATGCAGGTATTTCTTCAGTTGTATTATGCCAATCATCATCTATAGATGGAGTTCTGCCTCTTGGACCTCTTCTACGTGTTGAAGGGTTTGAAATATTTTGAGTACGACTGTGAGAGGGACGAGTTGCTAACGGCGCGTGAGGTGATGGGTGACTCTCCATGTCTGTAGCATTAGAAGGCGCTGCCGCGCGAAGTGCTGAGTTGTCCTCCATATCTGTAGAATCAAGAGACGGCAACGCAGGAGGTGATAGGTTACCCTCCATCTCTGCAAGATCTAGAGACGGTAATGCGTGAGATGATGGGTTACCCTCCATCTCTGCAGGATCAGGAGACGGTGAAGCATGAGGTGATGCATGAGGTGATGGGTTACCCTCCATCTCTGTAGGATCAGACGACGGCGACGCGTGAGGTGATGGGTGGCCCTCCATCTCTGCAGGATTAGGAGACGGCGAAGCATGAGGTGATGGGTTGACCTCCATCTCTGCAGGATCAGGAGATGGTGATGCGTGAGGTGACGGGTTGACCATCTCAGCAGGATCAAGATACGGCGACGCATGAGGTGATGGGTTGCCCTCCATCTCTACAGATATAGGTGACGGTGAAGTGTGAGGTAAGGGGTTGCTTTCTATATTCACAAGAGCCGGTGGCGCCTCGTTTGTCTGCTCAGCATTGGTTGAGAGTTGATTGGTTTCCGCATTTTCAACATCGCTTAGCATAGATGCATAATTTGCTAAATCGTCATGTAGCTCTATTGAGTTACGATGAGATAACCGCTCATTATCTAAAATATGGTTATGTATTGAATCCATCGAAATTGTATCAGCATTATCCGTATCTTCACCCGAAATGCCACAATTCAGACACTGAAGATTTGATTGTTTAGCTCGAGGTTGAGTACGTACGGATCTATGCGACGAGCGAGTTCCAAAAATGCTTTCAGAACTCGATGACTCCACATCTGAATTCTCAGAATTACTTGATTCACTTGTCGTAAGAGATTGTTGAGTATCCGACTGGGGGCTTGAAACATTTTGTGGTGCTGACGTGACGTTTTTATTACGTGAGGTCTGACTACGAAAGGAATCACTTACAGAGCTGCTGCTGTGATGTTCATCATTCACTGGGTCGTAATCACGGTCAGATCCAAATTCTCCATCGTCTTCATAAGGATCGGGTGTTGATTCCCGTGACGACGATGTTTCGAAAACTTTCATAAATTCATTATATCGTTTCTTATCCATCTAAAACAATACAATTCGGTCAATCACATCGATAAATATAAGCAGTAAACAGTATTTAGTTGTATAGTTACTACTATATTACAAAATACACACAAAATCTATGAAAAATGTTCTTACCTTGACTTAAAATGACCGTTAGGAGCGCGAATTACCGGCAGCCACAATGACGCACGCGCGTCTCCCCTTTGGCGCGCACAGGTGAACTAAACGTACGGGGTGGGGAGGGTCGGACAGCGTCCAGCTCCAGCGACGTTGTTAGTGTGCGTGGAGTCATGCGTATATGTGTGAGTGAGACTTCCAAAAAACGAAATAACACCGACTCTGCGGTGCGCTTTGTTTTTGAATTTGTGATATGTTGTGACGCAATGACGTCAGTTATAGGATTTAGTAAGGCAAGCCGACGTTCTCAAACGTTGTAGGAGTAAAAGCAATGCTTTAAATGACGTTATTAGACGTTGTGTCGCGATGCTTTCACCATTATTTGACGTCTAACGACGGTGCTCGCGCGAAAGTGTTAAGCTCTCTAAAAATATGAGAGCCCATTTGGGCGGGGATGAGTCTGCTGGTAGATTTTCAGATCTCCTTCTTAAAATCGGTAATGGTGATTTTCCATCGTTTGATGGAATGATAACCATCCCGGAAGAATTGTGCACAGTTGTTACTACGGTTCAAAAATTGCTGTCTAAAGTTTATCCAGACATTATTCATATACATAACAAGCCTATTGAATGGTTATGTGAGCGTGCCATACTTACTCCAAAGAACGATCAAGCAGCAGCTATCAACGATATCCTGCTCATATCGTTTGAGGGCGAAGAAAAGGTCTATACTTCGATTGATACTGTGGTTAATACAGATAACGCTACTAATTACCCTGTAGAACTTTTAAATTCATTGAAACCGCCAGGTTTGCCTTATCATAAGCTTATTCTACGTGTGGGCACTCCTATTATGTTGTTGCGAAATTTAAAACCACCAAAACTTTGTAACGGTACGAGACTGCAAGTGAAAGCGTTACATCGCAATATAGTGGAAGTCACTACATTAACTGGGTGTGCGAAAGGGGAAACTGTATTTATACCACGAATCCCATTAATACCTAATGATATCCCGTTCGAATTTAAACGATTACTGTTTCCCCTGAAAGTCTGCTTTGCCATGACAATAAACAAGTCTCAGGGGCAAACTCTCAAATTTGCGGGTATTAACTTGAGAGAACATTGCTTCTCTCATGGACAGTTTTATGTTGCTTGCTCAAGAGTAAGTTCACCCAATAGCTTGATAGTTTTAGCGCCTAATGACAGATTAGTTAAGAATATTGTGTACAAAGAAGTTTTATAGGCCCTCATTTTTTACACACGCTAAACAAAAGTAAAGCCGCAAAAACTATACTTCTTAACGCGAGCGATGCCGCGGGCAAAAGCTATAAGTTACATTACTTTGGGAGATTATTGAGATGGTAAGGGAGTGAAATGGGGAGTGGAAGTTTGTATGGGAGTTTTCGTTACGGTAGCTGCTGACGTCACCACGTATTACATTTCTAAACATAACAAGTTTGTATTATTAAAAGTTATCGTTTTAATATTTACAGTGTGTATTATTTAATTCAGAAACAAGTTTTGTTGTAATAGGTATTGAGGTAATATGTATGTATACACTACCTTAATGTAGGGGCAATAAGGTCGTGTATAAGTACATATTAATAGCACTTTTTTCCCATCGAAGTTTTCAAATGTGACTGTACGTACTAGTTATTAAAAGTAAGTGTCTTTAAGTGCTCGATTTTATACGACAAATATTATTTTGGTAAATGAAATAAAATTACGCCGTCTGTGATATTTAGGGTTCGGAAATTTGGAGACATATTTACCTAAACTTGGCAAAATCGCGGAAAAGGTAAAGGAAATATGGAGGCGGCTTCTTAAAAATATTATTTTAATAATATAAGTTTGGGGATTTCGGGAATCTATAAAACGCGTGGAGACTGTAATACCTCGCAAATATATTTAGGTTACTGTTTTTTACTGTTGTTCTTGTAAGTAGTAGTATATGTATAACATTTTATATAAATGTTACGATGTATGTGGTTAATGTATAAAGCGATCTCAGTATGCATTGAGTAATTAATTACTCTATATATCTAACAGTATTGATAAGTTTAAGATAGGTAATTAATAAAACAAACTTTTTTTCAATAACATATAATATATTTACGTAAACTTGTATCTCTCGCTCGCATTAGTTTATGGCCCCAGAGCTCATATGATAACGTCCGAGGTATAGTTTGTAATTATAAATAATATTTTACATTTAGGATAAAAGTTTACGTCAATTTGCTCCTCCAACTTTGTTAGTTAAATTACAAACGGTAATTAATTTACCTTTTGTAATTTAATTAAACACATGGTAAATTTACGCATGGAAAATAACTTCAAATAGTTCATGAAAGTACCTTCATATGAATTCATGTTGGCGTTATTTCTTTATTAAGAAATGGATTCGCCGGGATTTTTGCTAATACGTAAATTAAAATTCAGTCCACCTCCATACAACTGAACAACAACGCTGCCGCCAAAGTTTAGGTAAATATGTCTCCGAATTTCCGATCCCTAGTGATATTGCTACAATTTGAATCGCTGATACAACTGCGAAATTATTCAAATATACGAGTATGTAGGTATGGGATATTAAAAAATGTGTACCCCGTAGCCATATATTTAGCCCCAAAAGCAATTTATAGTGCAAAACATCACATTCTAAATTCAAATTCGTTAAGATAGCGGTCAAAATATACTTCATTCATTAATAAATAAATAAATAAATATCAGGGGACAAAGCTCAAGGCTTGTATTATGGGTACTAGACAACGATACAAATACTTATATACAGAAATATATACTTAAATATATAGAAAACATCCATGACTCAGGAACAAATACTCGCGCTCATCACACAAATATCTGCCCTTACCGGGATTTGAACCCAGAACCGCTAGCTTCGTAGGCAGGGTCACTACCCACTAGGCCAGCGCGTCGTCATTTATTGTCAACTTGGTTTATGAAGGGAAAGTGTTATGGGATGTCACAAATTCGATTTAGCAAACTGTTAATCCCGATTTTAGGTATTGAAAAAAATATATGTTAAACATCATTAAACTCTACATAAAATATCTAAATTTGGAAGTTGTCGCAATCTCGCACGTTTTTTTTCATATTGTTAATTCGATTTTGTTCTATTTTTTTCAAGAGATAATACAATAATATTTTTTTTAGAAAGCTACCTTAATTGTATATGAAACATATCCAAATTACAAAGAAATCGGATTAGTACTTTGGCTAAAATAAAATAAAAATGTTCTTTTTATGCGGTTTTTTTAAACCTGATGGATTTGAGGCTTAATTTTTGGTGAAAGCACTACAACTGTAAAGGTTAATAACCCAGTAAAAGGAAATTTTTTATTTCACTAAGGGCAGTTTCGCCATGCTTACCCGGCTATACCCTTTATCAAACGCCTCACCCTAACATCAGGAAAAAAACATTTTATTTCATTTAAACTAAATTATAGGACAGCGGAAACACCCTTGAGAACTTATTAAATTCATCAAAATCCATCGATCAAGGTTTTTCCAGCAAAAAACTAGAAATTGGGTTATTTTTAGACAGTGAAAACTTACAAATTAGGTGCATTACTGAACATTGGCTTCGACAAGACCAATTAAGTAATGTTTGATTTTCTAAATTTCAAATTAGTTAGTTATTCTGCCAGAAAATGTGCCATTCATGGTGGCTCCTTTATAATAGTTAAAAGAACTCTTAAATCCAAAGAAAGAAAGGATATTTTGAAGCTATCAATAGAAAGGACTGTAGAAATTTCTCGCTTCGAACTAGAAATTTGTATAATAATAGGTATGTCTTTACAGACCACCATTAGCTGATTTTAGCACATTTGAATCTACTATGGAACATGTGTTAAAATTTGTATGTAATAGCCAGAAGCATGTTACTATAGTTTGTGGATATTTTAATATTAACTTCCTCAAAACGTCAAATAATACGAGTACTACTAGGTTACTACAGTCCGTGAGCTCCTAAAAGAACCTTCGAATTTTAGAAGCATACTTCGGGTATTGACGATGACACGCGATAGTGATATGCAGTTCTGTTCTGTAATCAACATGCAAAACTTTTCGAAGTTACCGTAAAAAGTTATGCAAAGAATAACCATCAGTACAAAATAAACCATACTGTAATAATATTACGCTTATTTATCTTTTTCTAATTTTAATACAATATGACTTTTTGTCATGTTACAAATAAATTCAAATCAGCTTTTTCGAATTCGTCCTTCGTTAATTTAAATAAAGAACACCCCGCTCTCACACACTACTTTTGTTTGGAACTATACAGGGTGTCTTGAAATCAATCGAAGAAATTTTAACCGTAGATAGGGTGGATGATTTGGATCATCTCTACATTGGTAACTTTTTTTTAAGTTAATATTTGACTGAGTTACAGACTGATTTATCCTGACGATGCTCTCAGTGTGCTCCATCTTAACTAATTCATTCATAACCCATACACCGGATTGACGGGGGCAAATATGTACCAGTGCTAGTGATTCATTAAATATCGATTAAGTTTATCGACAATTTTTTTCGTGACATATGGATCTTCCATTACTTACAAAATAAAGTTGTAAATA